>VZSE01000421.1:55692-83465 GCA_013398275.1 Promerops cafer
GATAGAATTTGGGAATCCATTTTTACAGTGCTGCTTTATTTTGCAGATGAACACAGTAGAAGCAAAACTGATTTTCCCAACACTATATACACAAAACACACACTCATGTAAGTGTGCCTTTATAACAGGCACATGTAAACATATCTAATGCCATAGATAAGGAAATTAAGGTGTGGTTTCCTAAATCAAATACTTAATTTTACAATGTATGATAATTTTTCTAAGAAAAAATTCTCAGTCCATATTCTTCTGCAGAATTCTTCAGCAGATGCTGTGATTTACCATACCAAGCATTCAAAAAAAGCAAGAAATATATTAATTGGCACTGAGTGTATTGTATGCAATTATAATAGTCTTACTCCACTTGAAGACTGCCAGGTTCCTCCCTCCCCCAACAAAATCATGTGGTTTTATTCAGTAAAAATCCTTATTTCTGCATTCCTGTAACAGTAATCTCCAGTATCCTTTAGAGCATACAGTAGGAAGATTTCTCAACAGAAAAGGAAAGTCTATCTTTAACATATTCTGTATGTGTGGATTTCAGCATATTTGTATTCATACAGACTTATGTGATGGATTCTTTTATTTTATTTGAAACCTTTTCCTTAAAGCAAGCATTTGTATTTTTAAGTCTAGGTAAGGTTCTAAACATTAGCATTTGTGTGCATTTCTTTCAGCCTACCTCATCATTTTCTTGTTTCATGCCCAGGGCTTAGCAGTTGGAGTTTAAAAACAGCCAGCTTTAATGTCTATGACTGACATGTAATTTCTGCTTACTTTAAAGCTTTTTTTTTGCTAACTTTGCCTTTTTAAAAATTCTTTCCTGTCCATAATCACAAAGCTACATAAGCTCTTTTGTGGCTTAATAAATATTGTCAGTTTTTTAAAGCTCAGTGTGGTGTGTATTCTTCTTCAAAGATAGTTATTAAACATATAAAAAGAAGCTTGTTAAATGTGTAGATTCATTTTTTTTATTATTCCTATTTCTTATATTTAAATGAGGAAAGATAATCCATTAAAGAGGTTGAACTGTCAAAAACACTGCCATATCTATAATTAAGTATAACCTTCCTGGGTTTAAATAACATTATCAACAAAAGCCTCTAAATTTGAAATTAAATGCCCTACCTTCCATTAACACTATTGTTTTGCTAGGAAACTCAGAGATGTGAATGCAAAGGAGGTATTTAGCTCACAGCTATGACATACCTCCCATTTTTAAAAGTAAACAATAACGAGAGGTGTTTCTTTTTGGAACATATAGATTACATGTATAATGACAAGCACATATCTTAGTTCTGCAGAATTATTACTGGGAGTAGGAGTTAAAGGACCCAGCAACACATCTATGCACTCAATTTTGCTTCTCATTTTGTGATCAAGTAAACAATTCTGAAAGATACAGTGGAAGCAGTATTCCATGTCACAGTTCTTCAAAAGAAACTTACCATTACAGCTGGACAGATTTGCCTCATTCCCAAAAGTTTGTTCTTTTTTTAAGAAAAATGTTTCTCATAGCACTTTAGAAGTTTCTGTAAAATAGAAGACACACATAACTGAATTATTTATTGCATAGATTTTGCCATTATTCATTTGGAGTGTCTGGCAGAGCTCATTCATTATTTGCAATGTATCTGAGTTTTAGATTAATATGAACATGATTTTAATGAATCTGTTAGAATTTTTCCTGCCATGACCCTTACCACCTCACTGCATGACAGAATGTGTGTGAATAGCTACCTGCTGGGACATACACATTGCAAGGCAAACAAAATACAAAGGCCAGCACCTGTGAGCTTCATAACTCATCCTTCCCACACTGCAGATAGCTGATAATGGATCTTCATGGGGTAACCTGAAACTATTTGATTTGAGGACTTCATACATCTTTTCTTCTCTTTCCTCTTTTTCCTGTACAATCCATTTGATTGGTATAAGTTTATGCCCTTTTTTTTAAATTTGTAAACTATTTCACATAGAGTAAAAATCAGTAATATTGACTTGTATTATGACTGATAAGGGATCATTTAATATGAAAATTTGTGACAATATATTTCAAACAAGAAAATGATGGAGGACAAAAAATAAATGAGTTGCAAAGTGTTTCAACTGAAGATGGAAAAGAAAATTATTAGAGAACACTCACTGTCTATCAAGATTTTCCTCAAAGCCCATCCTGTCCTCCCTGAGTATTTAAATGAGGTTATTCAAGTCAGAGAAATAGTGATGCAAGACCTGCTAACCCAGTAAATTGCCCCTTCCAATTTGAATTTCCCTTACTGCATGAGCAGTTCTGACTTACCTACTATCCTAAAAGAAAGAGTGGAAATGAATCTTCAGAAATTTAACTTACATTTTATGTTTAAGTCCACTTAAAATGTACTAGCACATTTCATGGGTAGTACCATGCACTAGTCAGACTAGATATCCTTTGAAATTTTCTGTGTTGTGTTGTGCTTTGTTTTTCTTTTAAAGTAGCTGTAGGGCTTATAATGGTGTATATTGAGAATATATCGTTTATTTGTTAGAATACAGTAGAATAGAATGTTATTAGTAGTTGGTGTAAAAAAATAATTTCCATAAGCCTTTGTACTATCATTATAGTTAATATATCATATTCATGTCAAATTGTAGCAAATTTTGAATTAAACTAACAATGTTCAGGGGTAGGAAAAAAGAAACAATTTAATTTAAAGTCAATCTTAAATTATAATGTTATCAAACCATCTACTAAAACACTAAATATTAAATACTTAATTCTAAATAATAAAGCACCATCAAATATACTTCTCACAACTTAAAGAGCCCAGTTGCCTGTCTCAAACACTGTTAAGAGCACAGAAGGATCTTGTCATGAGATAAGCCACCACAGCAGGTATTTGAGATAAGCACAGAAGGGAGGCATTTGCAAGAGAAAGGCACTAATTCCAGGCCTGGCAGAGGAACTTGCTTAGCACATCCTGCTCAATGCATCCAGACAAAAATTCCCACTGTGACAAGCTGTGGGAAAGGAAGCAATTGTCCATGCATATATCATCCCAAGCTATGGGAACAGCATCTGTGACCACCCCATGGATACCAAAACCTGGACTATATGAAGGTGGTACCCACAGAAGAATGGCTCTGGGACTCCCACCACTGAGAAATCCAGGGTGAAGAAGGACCAAGAGACGCTGCTGGACCCACAGCTGTTCTTCTGCTTGGTCTCTCTCTCTCCCCAGCCCCCTTTTCTATTTCTTTCTATTGCTCTACCTCGCTCATTGTTAAATAAAATCCATATTATTGACTGTGGCATATGGTCTGTCTGCACTTAGTTTGGGCCGAGGCATCTCTCACTAATCGAATTTTAACACAACTGAAAATAAAAATACGTTTTAAAACCCAGGAAAAACCTTCAAACTCACACTTCAGAGCATACCTTCATACTACAAACTAAGAAAGTACAGAAAGAGATTTTTTCCTTACTACACTAATTCATGACTTCTAAGGCCACTGCTATTGTGTTTTTTTAATCTAGATAGAGAATTTTAGATGCTCCTACAGCTGTTAATAATCTGTTTAACTGGTTTTTGGCAGCAACATTAAGTCCAGGCACAATGCTGCACTCTCCATCCTGCACAGGTGAATAGGATGGTTCATCTTTAGGCACATGCATAATAATACTTACTCTAGGCTGTTCATGCACATCAAGATAAAATCATCTACATTTTTTTTTAATATTTGTTTTGTTAAAGCATAAAGAAAACTTTCCTCTGTGAAGCCCAATGCTCTGATTTAGGAAAAAAAATAGACTGGGTTGTTATTGCTGTATAAAACATTTCACGAGCACACAGTTGGGTGAGTGCACATGTACATGTATGGTCCAGATGAAGGTCAGCCTGCCAAAGCATCTTGCTCTCAAGGATCTTCTGAAGTCCATCCAGCAGTCAGGCTTATCTAGTACATCTAACTTGACTCTGAAGTTTTGATAATGATCTCTAAAGTCCTGAATAATTAGTCTTGATCATTTGAGATAATGTTCCTTTTTCTTTCAAGGTTACAATTAAAATATATTGAGACTCTTTTGCTCATGTTTTTGAGTGACTTTTCCTGAATTAATGGCATGCTAGCTAAAAAAATGATCTTATTCCTTACTACAAGTTTTGAAACTCTACTGATAAGGAGCTTGCACGTATTTTGAAAAGTCAAGATAAGGTGGAAAACAGAAATAAAAATATAGATGTTGCAATCTTCAAAAAAGGTTATGAAAACAGCTTCTGCCAGTTACTAGTCAGCAGCAGAATGGCTGTATTACTAATCCCACAGCATGACCTACAGCATGCGGCAGGAAAACCGCAGCACATCAAAATGAGTAAGACCAAATATAATAAGAAGCTCTGATTTCACACACTAAAATTATTTATGGAGAAGTCAAACATATTGCACTGAAGATTTTTAATGCGGTGTATTCCTAAGAATTGGACACTTCTTATATTACAAAAGAAGAAAAAAATATGTTCAGATTGGTCTTTGATGGACAAAAATTTTTTAAAAATTGATGAATGGTGGATGAAGTCCCAGACAAAAACCTGATGCAAGTTTGAGTAAGGGAGAAGGCTCCACCTTTTTCTCATTTCCCAGTGTCTGTCCCAGCCTGTTCTAAAATATTTCTTTGGAAAAAAAAACAAAGAAAAACACTTCACTTATTACATTGCATTGATAATGTAATCCTAGCAAAACTAGATCTTTTTCCTTCCACTAAAATGCAAGGGATAACTACTACTTATTTATACAATGAAGCTGAAATCAAATAAATAATGCCTGTTATTGCTCTCCCAAAAAATAAAACAGTTTTAATATCTGGTGTTAGAGTTCCTGCTGTGTTTCTCTGAGGCTTTTTCATACCAGAAAATGAACAAAACTCTATTATGGAATCAAAGTAAATAACATCCCAGATATTACTTGTTGTCCCCCCAAAACAAGAAGTTATTGTAGCACAAAATAATACAATTTATTTTAAATAACAGAAGATATAAGTGAAGGGGAAGTGGAATAAAGTTCACTGACCTTTTTCCACAATTTTCATCATTCTTCTGATTTATGGTAAAGATCAATGGTAAACCACATGTGGTTGAGTTACATCCTCTGCAATTATTTGAATCTGTAGGAGATAAATAAAAAAAAAAAACAAACTCAGAACTGTGAAATGTTCACTTTGTCTAAAGATCATTTCCATATTTAATCAGACTGCAGGGATGATTTTTAAAATGTCATGGATTTTTCAGACTGACAAGTTTCTTCACATTGGAATGTTTTCCCTTTTAGAGTGAAAAAATCTGTTGTTTTCCTTTCTTCAGCTTATCTCCTATAACTTGATTTATTATTCAGCATTAGCTGCCAAAGAAGTACAGGGGCTTTATTTGGAAAGAAGCTGAGTATGGACATGGCAAGTTTCCTCTTCCCATTGTTTTGCCCGAATAAGTCCTGAAATGTTCCAATTTCCTCTCTATGCATTTGATCTTGAGGCACCAAAAACACACACACAGATGGAAAGAAAAACCCTTGTATCTACTGAGAACATAGAAATGAAACACATTTGAAAAAGCAGCCAAACTTCCACTGACAAGATGAGCCTCACAGGTTATTCTAAGTGTGGAATGTTTAACTTCTGAGGAAGTGTTTCTCTTTCCCTCTTTTTCCAATAAGTAAAGGAAACTTTTCCATTAACAGTAAGCTAATGGAAAATGTCTGGAAGTCAACTGTAATGGTGGATTTCTCAAATTTTGACTTTCAGAAAGTGAGGAAGGGGTTAAATACCTATTACATTCCTGATTCCCTGTAAATTAATTACAATAAAAATTATATAACCTTTGTTTAAATTATACAACCTTTGTTTAAATTATACCTTAAGTAATTTTAATCTGAGCATTAGTGTCTTTAAGAATTAACTATTTATGTGTTGTTTTATATCCTCTATGGTTTGCTAACAAACTTTATGGTTTCCAAAAGCATGTAACAGAAAGAGGTAAGATGAGAGTAACAAGCCATACAAATACATGAACAGAAGTGAGATGTTTTTGCCCTCATCAATAATAGGCACCTGTTGATATTTTAAGCAATGATTTAACTGGTGAAATGAAGCATTTGAAACATAAGAAAATGTTAGTGCTAATGCAACATGCAAATAAAACAGTCTAGGAAATCTCATGTTTAGATTCATATTTGCCCTTGTGTTCAAGTGTCTTCAAACTGAAATTGTCTAAGGGTTTCAGCTCTTCATTTTCTCTCCAGCTTTAAAAACATTTTGTTGCATCTGGAACCTGCAAAGGTTTTATTTTTTCCCATAAGAGATGTTGTCTGCATTAAAACATTTAATGAAATTTATCAACTGCTCTAGTTTATAAAACCCAAGTGTGTGTTCTTTTATTAGAGAATCATAAATGTTGATACCATTCACCTACAGAATAATATGAAAGCAATAAACTGCAGCTATTCTTTCTCCTTTCAACTATTTCCAGGAGACCATAATAAACAGAAAATCAGCATTAGTAAGTTTTAATACCCTGTTTTATTTTTTGTTCAAATCAAATTTATCTTAATATAGAAATATTTTATTTACCTTTTTTTTCCCAGCTACTTTGAGTAAAGAAACATTTTTGGAAGTAGACCTCTCATGAGTTCTTCAGAATTAGTTTAAGAAATGTGAAGCTGGATAAAAGTGAGGGTTTTTCCCATTCACTGTATTTTTAATATGCAATTCTTCTCAAACTGTCTGAAGAATGATCTATCAAATTGAATAGCTGATGCACTTTGAACATTTAGCTCCAAAAGATAGATGACATTTTTTTCATTAGTTTAAAATTTATTTGCTACAGTATCTGTCACAATAATAATAGAATCTGACAGTGCAGATCATATGGGTATTCCACACAGCAGAGGTAATGTGTTCTTTGGAAGATAAAATGACAATTTGTTCAAATCATAGATTTTTAAATTTTAGGCAAACAAGGTAGCTCTCACTCTATGTAAGTCATTCTTTTAGAATAATTTCTTTGCTAACAATACTATGGCAGGATCCAGACCACCCACATTTTGTCTCTGTGGGAATTTAACAGACTGCACATGTCCAAGAATATCATCAGGAAAGCCTGCTCCACAGTGCTGTTTACCTCAGAGACACAGAAGCCTCTCCAGGTGCTGCTCAAAGCAGCCCTCTAGTCCCCATGATCTCTAAACATCAGCTTTAGCCCATGCCCAAAATCACCCTCTGTCAGCAAAGGAAGGCCCCTGGCTCCTTCATCCTTATCCAGGGGGTCCAGCATGACATGAATGCTAAATATCTTAATCTCTTTCATAGAGACATTGTGTTATCAATGCAAAGCTCAGCAGTCATAACTACTTTCATTTAAAACCAGCCCCAACATATTGATGGAGGAAGAGCAAGGTGGTTTTCCTTTGAATAATAAGTAAAAGGAAGGTCAGACTGCCAGGAACTGTAAGATCTATTATCTCTGCCTGAAGGACCTTAACTACAACTCCTATTTCCACTTGCTGCCTCATCAAATTGTTAGTATTAGTATTAGTATTAGTATTAGTATTAGTATTAGTATTAGTATTAGCGTTAGTGTTAGTGTTAGTGTTGGTGTTGGTGTTGGTGTTAGTAGTATTAGTATGTATTCAGGAACACAAACTCCCTGAGACAATACTAAAAACAAAAATAAAAGAGGGTTTTTTTCCTCCATTATCTAGAATTTAAGATATTTGGTTATTAAATTCTGACAGGATGATTAGCTCTACTGCTATACCTGAATTCAGCATATTCTGTCTGCAACCTGAGCAGAAATCTGTGTATGACATTTGCATCCATTTACAAAAGCTGTCTTGTTTGGACACACCCAGTCATTATTTCCACATTTCCTGTACTTCCAATACTATGTGTGTTCTCCATCCAACTATGTCTTTAAAAACAAAATGAAACAATAAACTAAATTTATGTTCTTAAAACTGATAAAGAAGAGAAGAATAAAGGTTTTTGCAGAATAAACTCAGATCTCTGTACTTGTTATTTTCTTTCGTAGCACTTACACTCTTCGTGTCAGTATGCACTGCGAGCAGTGACACAAATGTTTAAGGACACACCCTCAGGTAAAGAACCATTTTCCTAGCATGAACAAAATTAATCACAGATCAGTCTAACACTAGCCAATAGTATTTACAACACAATTTAAATTTTACAAAAGAGACACAAACCCAGGAAATTTTGGAAAGGAAATACAACCAGCAGAATCATGCTGTCATTAGCAGAAACCTCTGAGATCAT
The DNA here is from genome assembly GCA_013398275.1 of Promerops cafer. Taxonomy (NCBI): domain Eukaryota; kingdom Metazoa; phylum Chordata; class Aves; order Passeriformes; family Nectariniidae; genus Promerops; species Promerops cafer. The sequence goes on from VZSE01000421.1 coordinate 63,992, forward strand.
CTCTTAAAGCCTTTAAATTCAGAGCAGCCACCATCTCTTTCTTTTTGTGCTAGATCTAAGTGGGTGTTTGTGACCATTCTTATTTCTATTTCAACCTTGACAATGAAAGGCCACTGTAACAAACTATTTTCATTTCACAATCTATGCCTCCTATCCAAGCTTTTAGATTAAGGAACTAAAATCCAAACACAATAGGATCTCTGAATATCAGAATGGTAATTTCTTTTGACTTCTAACCTATTTCTTTATTCCAAATTATTTGTATGAAATATAAATCTTCACCCATGTTGCCTCTTCAGTTTCAGAGTTATCAAAGTAATTACAGATAAGATTCAATACTTTATTAATTCACATTTGAATATTTGGTATTACATAGATAATGATTTGAACTCTTTTAAAAACCAATTCCACCCCAAAAAAAAAAAAAATAAAATAAAATTAAAAAGGGGAAGAAAATTGCATCTAGGGCCTTTCTCAGGCAATATCTTTGGAAGTTTTCAAGCAAGTTGTCTATTAAAGGAAGGATATTATAAGGTTTATAGGGAAAAAGCTTTTCCCTTACATCAGCAGTTTATCAGTCAGCAATTACTGTAGAATACCTGTTAGAGTTTCCACACTCTGTATTCTCTTATCTAAAATCTCCATGTCTGTGAAGTAATATGATTCTAATAATTTTAAATAAAATCTCATTTGGTTGTTCTTCTTCCTGCTGCACCTCTCACATCTACCTCCAGCTAGATATCTTGAGCTTGGTAAGAACCAGGTGTGACACTGAAAGGTTCTTCTGTGGAGGCCTGCACCATTTCATCCACAAATGAAATGGTACCCATGGCAACTCTTAATGCAATTATAAAAAGGCACTTCTGATTCAACAGTGGTTGGAATTAAAGAAAACCTTGCATTTCAACAGAGGATTTCTCTAGTTACTTGGGAGCTTTGGAAAACTGTACTATGCTGCATCATAGTGTGTGGTTGCTATTAATTTTATCTGGACTTGTGCTATTTTAAATTTCCAGAAAGGACAATTGCTCTACTTAAATCAAAATATCTTCCCCAACTGGCCAGTTTTCCCTGATATTTTGCTAAATTTATTTCTAATAAATTTGTAGTCATAAGCAAAATTGTTGACCACTCTTTTTTTTTAAAAAAAAAGCATGATAGTTAGGCAATAATTTTAACTTCACAGCAGGGTATTTTATGGATACGAAATAAGCCCCTGCTGTGCTCTAAAATTCACAGGGTGAGAGTCTCAGCTCCTGTAAGCCCAGATGTACTTTTGAAAATGATGGATCTGTACTATCTTAAATTACTTACAGATCTATTCCAATACAACAAAGACAGAGAAATCTTCAAGGAAGCTGTACTTGCCAACTCTGTTTGAAAGACTTTCCCAAATATTTATAAATACCTCTTTTCTTTGCTTTCCAGCTAAGACTGGCATGTGACTTTAATCAATTGGACTTCAGTAAACTTCGCACCTCTGTTCTGTAGTGGTCTGTTAAGCTGTTAAGGCTTGTGAAGCTTTGTAGGTTTTCAGATAGGCTGTTCTTGCTGACAGCAGCTGTTTCCAGTGTGCAGTAGCTCCATAAAAAGGAATAACTCAGGCCTGAGGGAATTAAGTAGACAAGTAGATTTTAATACTGCTGTGCACAGTCTTAAAGAGAATTGAATTGTTTAAATATGAACACAGCTTTAATATTTAGTAAAGGGTCCAAATATTCCCATGGCTAGTGTTATACAACACCCTACAGGAAGTTTTGGTGATCTAAATTGCCCTCTAAATCCCTAAATCACTTGAATGGACCATGTTTCAACTGACCATGTTTAGACAATCTAAACAACTAGACAGTAGTTTGGAGCACATCTAAGCCAAACCTCACTATATGCAGAAGAAATGGGAATGGGTGATATCCTGCCCTCATCTGGACTTAAAACTAAATGATACTGAGATTCACTGTCCAGTATTGCTCCATTATTTACAAACCAATCTTGATGGTAGCAAGAACCCTTTTTTTAAAATTAATTTTTATGTTTTCACTTATCTCATTGTACCTTTAGGTGTTCCTTGAGGATATAAATAAAGTCTATTCTAGTCCCCCATCAGTTTCAGAGGGTTCTCAAAATATCAACTCAAATACCTCAGGAAAGATGTTCTGTCCACAAAATCATAGCCTATTTGAACAGCAGCAACTCACATGACAGAGAGATCTTTCTTAATCTGTATAGCTGAGACTGTACCATGTAGAAAGAATGTATAAGAATATCTAAAGCAGAAAGGCTACAGAAGGATATATAAGCCAAGTAGTCAGCAGATGTGCAAGAGAAAATTGAATATTGCCAGACATTAAGCTGTTCTCAGACAGCAAGGGGGAACAAGGTTCTATTGTTCTTTTGGGGATGGCTTATTTATCCTTCTGCATTAAGAATCAGTAAATAAAATCACAAGTGGTCCAGAACTCAGGATTCTTTGTCCCCCGGGAATATCAAACACTCAGAGTAGAAGGTTTCTAATCTTACAACTCCATTTTATGTCCAAAAGATAGGTCTCTGGAGCTTTCTTACACTACAGCAGCATTAGCAAACTGATCAGGACTTGGACACAAGCTGTAGGGCTGGCTTTACTTACTGTATGGACAAATGTAAGGATGGACAAATAGCAATCTTCCAAAAAATGCCAGTGAAATGCTCAGGGAACAGCACGGACTGAGGACTGTTCCTAGCAGAGGGAATTTTCCCAGTATGCATGATGGCAACCCTGTTTTGGAGAATGATTTGGACAGCATTTATTGAAATTATTATAACCTGAGTCATGTAAATTTTAAGGAGGGAAAGGAGACCTGTGTCATTACTTTCTATGTCTAAGTGCATAAAGCAAGGTTGTGGAGGTAGTGTTAATGCACATTGTCATCTAATTTTCACATAAATTATCCTTCAATTACATAAGTGTCTCAAAAGTACCTAGCATTGTGTCTCAAAAGTACATTTATAAGCCAACAATTAATAAAACTTCTTCAGTAGGAATGAGAAGACTTTTATACACCATATTATAAAGTATCTATGGTTTGAAAGTTTTCATGAATTATGACCTTACTCTCAAAATATTTTAAAACAGTATGTCCAATAAGTTTTTCTAATATGCACATTTTTATACATATTATACAGATAATAAGTTCAGCTTGAATTTTTCTCCTACTGTTTTGAAAATACAAGTAATCATACAGGTCATGATCTCTGGGTTTAATTAGGTGACCATAGTGAAAACATTTTATAAAAAGATATAGATAAATAAAACAAGGTCAAAACACTAACTCATTTTCCAGAGGAGAAATATCCTCTGTGTAATTTTTGCTAGCAAGGCACTAAGGTTGCAGTAACTTTTACCAAAAGGAGTTACAACAGAAGACTGAACTGGAAAAAAGATCTTACAAATGTGATATACAATTCTAAGGAGAAAAATCTAAACTGCTTGTAATTTGGCTATCTGGAAATGTTTGTATATGATTTATCTTTTTGTTGCAGCTGGAATCAACTGTGAAGGTAAGTTGCTGAAGAAGCAGTTTACTAACCTAGTTTATTCCCATTAGACAACATTGCCTTATAATGAGTAATGGGAAAACAAGTCTCATTTTTTATGCATGATATATCCATTTACGTAGCCTTTACAGACCCAAAAATATATATCTGCAGCTATGAATACTGTACAGCCAATTCTGTTTTAATTTTTATTAAACTCCTATGTTTAAAATAAGTGTTACTGGTAGTTTTTATAGGAAATCTTTGAAATATGGCCTAAATTTACTAAACCTCACATTAAAATACCCTCTTTGAAAATCGAATTTCATGCTTTCTTTGTTGGACAAGTCTTTAGTAAACACTTCATCACACAAAATATTACAAAATTTTCTATTAAGCTATCAAATGAAAAAAGAAACAGCAGAAAGCTCAGAATGAGCTGTCCCTTGGAACAAATTGGCTTTTGCAATTGTTCAAAAGTTTGAGGACTTTCGAAACCAGGAACTGTGCATCTGCCTTGTTTACTGCAAGTGTGCTATCCTCCCTACATCTAATCTCTTTTCTATTTCCTTTTGACATTCACAATATCCCAGCATTATCAGTTCTACAATTTCAACACTAGAGATAAAAATTGTACAGAAATGTGCACAGCTTGCTAAATACGAAGACTATTTTTTTTTTATTTGGAAGTACAAGAACTGTCCAGAATGTCTACACAAGGCTTGGCGCACACGTTCACTTTCCGTGATAAAGGACAGGGTGCTCAGACAAGACCTGGGAAAGGGAAGCACAACAGAGAGACCAGCAATATTTAAATATTTAAATATAGAGGGTGATCTGGGAAAAGAGAAATCTTGTAGGATGATTCAAAAGCTTTACTTGCATTTAAAGAGGCTTGTTGAACCAGTCTGTCAAGTAGGCTGTCTAAATGTCCTTGTCATAATTCCAGCCTGGAGGCTGGAATATCGCCCACAGGGCATGTGTTTGCACCTCTTACCTCCCCCCAGGCTCTTAGAAAAGTGAGTTATGTAAAGATTTAAGGGAAAGTCTGTTTATGCTCCTTTTCATACCATTCTTTTTCACAAGTGAGAATATTTTGTTACACAAGATAGAGTTACAGAGCTGGGTGATAGCAGGATGAGGAATGTAACAGCAAAATATGGGCAGTTGAGCTGAGATCCAGTAAATGCAGGCAATGAATAGAGCATATGTCAGAAGGCTGCCAAAAATGGCAGAATCTTAGAGAGGAAAGGTCTGTCTCACACAATCTGCCTAGGGGACATGTCAAGCAGCAAAAGAATTGTGAAGGAAGGGGCAGTGTGATAAGTTCACATGGCTTCTTCTGTTCTAAAATAGAATGGTGTTCCCTGAGAGATAAATGCATTATTCAGAAGCCATTTCAGGTCTTGGCCAAGGCTGGACTTGAGGATGCATATAGAAGTCTGCACACAGAAGTAACCATTTCATCATTAGTTGATTGCATTTGCAGAACTCATTAATGGCAGTTAGGGAGGTTTTTCAGCATTGCTAATTTCAGTGGCATTTTTTGAAAAGGAAATGTGGGAGCTATCATTTACCTGAGCCTTTTTAGTAAGGGTATGGGAAGGTGTTGAAGCAAAAGGGAGGAAAAACCTTTTGCACCTCTTCATGTAGAGAAGGCAAAAGAAAACTGAATTTGGAGATTGAAACAGAAAATACCAATGCAGTATGCTACCTCTTCATTTGGTTTTCAGGCCAAAAATAAATTGAGATGCAGATCCTGAGATGCAATTGAAACAGAAAACATTGTAGCTTGCAGCAGTAAGCTTAACTGTAGACAATAGGATATATAAAGATGTAAAGTAGATGGTGAGCGACGTTCAGTGGGGAGGTCAAATTTTTGTGGATACCAACATTTTAGAGTTGTTAGTATTTAATATACATGTTAAAAAAATAGCTGAGTGGTAGAACTTGTGTACATTATAAGGAAAAATATTTTGTGCACTGTGTAAAATCTACAATGCTGAAAGTTTAGTTCAGTCTTCTGAACTGTACAGCTCTTGTTTCTTCTAGACATTTTGCACCTTATCTCAAGTTTTCTTCAGCTTGTTTACTGAATTTTCAGTCTGCTTGCTCAGGAGATTCTTAAGCCAGAGCAAGCAGACTAAAAAATTCTGTAAATAAACTGAAGAAAATGCAAGATAAGGGCTAGTGTGTTCAAAAAGAAAGAGCTGCAAATACCTTGGCAAGGAATTAACTCTTCACAATATCTACACACATGCACAATATGCCATGTGCATGTGTGCTTTCATCATGTGCATTAAGCAGATTTTATACACAGTGGCAGGTGTGGTTTGTCCTACATACCATGCATAGCAGTGCATCTGCCACTCACTGTTTCCCATTTAATTAAATAGGAAAGGCATAAGTAAACTGCTGACAAAGACACAATATCACAGACAGGCTTAGTGGCCTGCCACTGTATTTAATTAATTTAAAAATAATACAACTAGCTGAGAAGAGAGAGCAAAATCTGTGTAATTTTGAACCCATTTATTTTCATATATGGACAAAAATAACATCCTCATAAAATCAGGTTAATACAGATAGAGTTGTAGAGGAATACATTTTAAATGTTCTGTTACTGCTCTTTTAGAAGATTCATTCACTGAAACTGGCTTTTGTGAGGTCTTAAGGAATAAAAAGCTCTCTCCTGCACGGCTTCCAATTCTCTCTTCATCTGTAAAAACAAGCCAAGGAGTGGTTTAATTTACTGTTGATCACTGGGGAGGAAAAAAAGGAATGCAAAATTTAAATGACATTCACACACAAAGTTAATAGCTTTTATCACTCTCAGAAGGCAAGTGTAGAGGAAGTATTACTTCATATAATATATGACCTGGTTTCAGCATTATTGTCTTTACCAGTTAAAACACTGCTGCAAATGTGCATGGGCTTAAGACATGGAGCTGTCTTACCAAAGCGATAGCAGTGGGTCTGGACTTTACTGGTGCACTGGATTTTACTATTATCACACGGTTATTTAGTACTTTGCATTCATAGATTTCAAATTCCTGAACTGAGTGACTTACCAACATAACAGCCAGCAAGGGGAAAGTGCAGAAAGGTTGGGAGTGAGACTGGGAATTGAGAGTCTTAGACACTGAAAGTCTCACAAAACAGGGGGGAGCAATCTCCAGAGTCCTAGTCTAGTGCACCTACTTACACGTTGCTTCCTTCAAGAGGAAAAGGAAAAGAAAAACAAAAAAACAGCAAGCTGAAGTAACAGACAAATGTGACATGAAATAAAACCTTCACATTTCTATCACAACCTGACTGATAACACAAAAAAAGAGAGGGTTTTACTTTCCAATTCCTATCAAGGTAAAACCTGGGCAATTACTTGTCAGAGTTCATGAACAGTGCAAGTTGCACAGGTGAAAGACCCATGCTAGAGTACAGTTTATGTCCACAATTAGAGCACTCTTTTCTGAGAGTTAAGAGGACTTTAAATCCTTCTGATTAACTGGTCAGGAGTTTGGCTTTGGTCAGCTCTAGAAAAAAGATAAGGAAAAAGTTACTCATAGCTGTTATCTGTTATTTATAATGGGTCTCAGAAAAGGTATTCAACTTTTGATCTAACAAGGAAATAAAGTCTAGCAGCGTAATTTCACTCAATCAATTTCTGCTTTTTAAATTTCTTATTCGTAGTAGCCCCATGAGATAAAACAATAACAGCTATGACAATCATTAATATTTTTTGAAACACTTGTGCAGTAGCTTCTTATATTCATATATTTTACTTAGAAAGTGAACTATCTAGTATCTGCCAGCATAAATTTTATGTAGGTATTTGTAGTTACTCCTGCCTATGTTACTATTTTTTTTCTTCTGTTGTGTGTTCCAGAAGGTAGGTTTTGCCTTTAGATTGAACATTTCTCTCAGTTTCACTGAGCTGTAAATGTAAGTTGGCAGCCAAACTAACTTGATTTCAAGGAGGTTTTTCCCTCGTCATCATCTCAGGATAGAAGATGCAATTAATACAGTGGGACCATAGCAGATATCCAGTAATGCTGTTACCAGCTGGCTAGGTCAGCAGGATGTTTTCAGCATTTTTATGGCACAGCAAACATGGGAGAGATTCCTTTCTGTCAGACCAAATCAGCTGCATAATGCAAAGAACAGCAGTAAAAAACCACAAAGCACAAGCAAAGTTAATGCTACTATCAATATGCTTTCCAGTTTTCTCAACAAACTACACACAGTTTCCTCATATATTAAAAAATCTTTCCCTGTTTTCATTTATTACTGTAGGTAATAAAAAATAATTTTCCCACTGATGCCTTCCTCTAGTAAAAAAAATTATCTCTTAGGGAAGGATGAGTAGTAGGACATCCTCACTAACACCAGCTGAATCAATTAAAATCCAGTGAATATCAGATGTAGTAATGACAATGTGTAAATAGCAAATAGAGTTGATTGTTACTTACACCAAATAGTGCTTACTTTTATGTTTCTGTAAAGCAGCCTCATCAGAGTATGACCCAAAAGAATGAATTTATGCCTTCCAGCCCATCAGCACCATCTACTGTGACTTGACATAACAACAGTCTTTGCCACAATAAGCATAAGTTTCAGTTGTTTTGGTATTTTTTCTTTACATTTGTCTTTCTTGGGATTTCCTTTTTTTCCCCCTTATTGCTCCAGAACAGCCTATCAAAAAAGGAGTTTTCAGAAATTTGACATTTCTGAAAATTTTTCTGAAAATGTGACTATTTCTTCTTCAGAAGATATCATCCTGCAGACTTCAACTGGTTGAATAATTGTAGAGTTTTGAAAATATGTAAGGTGAAAACATATGTTCAGTTTTCCTTGCTTTTAACTGCCAGAGTGGAGGGAAATAAGGGAAAGAATAAAATAAAAAATTAAATTCAGCATAAGCTAAGTCCCTAGAATCCGTTCCTGAAAATGAAACTATAGTCCTCTCATGCCTGGTCAGTGTTGAATGGGACAGTTCTGGCAGAATTTCATGAGGTTATCAAGTAGATGCCAGACTTCCAACATAATCCTCCCACACAATGCATTCATAATTTTGCTCCTAAGGCAGAGAATTCTCTTTGGAGCCTAAATACAGTCAGGAGTTTTAAATTATTTGATAAAGGCTAGAGGTTTGCTATCTGTCATCATATCTAATTTTAGCTATAGAACTTTTTCTTTTTGTCTGTTTCCTTTCTTCCTCTAATTCAAAGACAGATGAATCTGCAAATCTCTCTGCAGATTTGTGTTAGACTAATGGACTCCCTGCCTTAAAAAACCTTCAGTTAAATCTTATCAGTTTATTCAGATTCATTCTGGCACAATAGCAATGGCTGCAGTGACTGTTCTGACTCCAGAATAATGCTTGGGCAAATGAAAAGAAACAAGTTTTCTGACAGGTTTCAGTAGGACCTGTCCCATTCTTGGTTACATAGTGCAGAGCATTTATGAACTCATAATAAGACAAAGAGACACTGTGATGAAACGAAAGAAAAATTAGTTATGAGAAAAAAAGTATCTTACTTTAGCTCATAGAAACTGATGCAAATCCTAAATTTCTCCCTTTAGTTCTCTCCAGAATGAATACTCTAGCACAAGGGACATTGGTCCCTCAGACAACCTTGTCAATTGGCTTATTTTTGCCATTTACAAAAGTATGCTTACACGTGCTTGCCATCTTGAGTGTATTAAATTTTGTATGCTTTATTTTTCAGACATTAAATCATTTAAAACTCATTTGTCATACCTGGTATATAAGACATAGATTTAAAGAAGAAAGATGTTAAGTAATAAGGTATAGAAAGAAATGAGGTCCTCAGCATGCTGCATATAACAGAACAGCAACCTTCCAGAAGGAAGAGTGTGAAAAACCCCTCAATTGTAAATTGACCATGTTCCTTCCTTTTCCCTCTCATTCAGGGATAAGGTGATTTATAGAACATTTTCCATACTTTCTTTTAGTGATTTGAAGTGACAAATTCCTAACATTATGTGACTTGTTGTGCGCCATTCTAGGTTACAGAATGACTCCTTCTTTCTCAGGTAGGCAGGCAAATCTAGGAGAACTCAGGAAATAGAAATACATAATTGTATCCTTCAAATATATAAGCAAAACAAACTAATATTTTATATGACCTCTTCAGTCTTAAAAGCCATATATTTACTTTTGTTACAATCACAAAGTATTGGTGCAGGAACATTTTCTTTTCAGTATGTCCTTCACATTCTCCCCTGCAGTCTCTTGATACTTAATATATTCTTTTCTTTTAGCTTCCAACTCCTCTTTTACCTGTCCATCAACTCTCCATTCCATAGATCCAAGCATGCTTTTCAGTCTTTTTTTCTTTTTTTTTCCTAGACAAAAGGAGGTTGTGTTTTTGATTCTTTTCACTGCAGTAAGAGGAGATGGAACTTTAATAGCTTTAATAAAACTTTTCTCCTGTACTCCAATGTTAAGTTACCCTTTCCACATACTGTATTTTGCTGTGTAAAAATTATTCTCTACTAAAGGTAAAGTTTTCCTACTTCAGTAATTGATTACATTTTTAATATTCACTAATTCATTCATATTGGATATTTTCAGTGTAGCACAGACATTAAATTACCATTATGAGGCAGGAGTTTAAATGAGCTAGTCATAATTTTGAGATTAGGGACATGCACACAATAAAAGCTCAGAGCACAATAGTGCAACACTTACTCAAGCATTGACTGTTTTACAGAGCTAAAAATGGCAAACATAAATGTATTAATATTACATTTATACTGTATCTTATATAATATTGAATTTGTGGTATACATTATGAACAAAAGCTCAGATCATTGTGTCATTTGAAATCAGTGTACTTACTACAGTACATTTAATTCAATGGATTATGTCTAATTCAAACTACTGTAGGATAACATTTTAAGCAAGGCTACAGTTGGTGAGGTGGGCAGGATCTGGAGCTAATGCTTTTAAAAGCATTAGCCTTCTAAAAAATGACAGAGGGTTGGATTTTCATTCAGGTACTCTTTGATGAGTTTAAAGAATAAATTCCAAAAGTATTACCATGTGATCTCATGAAGGAAGAGTCCTTCAATATTTGAAAGAATCACTCAGTCAGCACTGGCTGAGCAATAAAAAAAAAAAATTATCAGCATTAGTTCATGGATTAAAATACCTCAGATATAATTGACAAAGGCATTTGAAGTGACAGCTGATATGTAAGAGCTTCAGACAAGAATTCTCAAAGATATCATTCAGCTTCTGTGCAAGAAATTACTAAGCAGACTAAGACTCCTCAATCTGAAAAAAGAGGTTAATTACGGTAGCGACTGAAGAGAATGTAGACTATGGTATATGGGATCTGACTTTCAACAGCTGAGTGGATAGGTTGCTCCTCAGCTTTTACAATAAAGTGACTATGGAGAATCAAAGGAAGGTAGCAGATTCAACAATAATAACAAAAATAACAATTAAAACTAAAGCTAATAATTCACACAGCAGATAGCCTGGGACAGTTGTTGTCAAAGGTTCTTATTTGTGCTGACAGTCTATATGAGATCCAGGGGGAAAAGAATCAAAGAAAAAAAGTCCGCTGGGAAATAATAAATATTTCAAAGTCCCCTGTGTTGCAAAGTGGAAACTGAAAAATAGAAGGAGGATACTCTTTTCCAGGAATCCTCTTACAGACATTCTTGGAAAGGGTAAGGATTAAAGATAACTGTGAGAAATGAGAGACTTGAAATTGTGCTGAAAATTTGAATGTTCACAAAACTCAATATAATAACTCAAGGTCTTGCATTAATATTGGCTGTGATGCATTCCTGGTGTTCTTATGTTCAAAGTCTGAGTCCTTTATTTCTCCCTGATGTTTCGGGAGGTTTTTGTCTCTTTTACCACCAGCTTTTATCTGCTGTCAAGAGATCTGGGTGCAGCCAAGTTCATTTAATCTTTCACTGCAGGTAGAATTGACCCATGTGAATTACTGAAAGCCAAACACATACCCTTATGCCCCAGTCAGATTCTACATGAATGATTACCTATCTTGTAATACATGCTTTGGTTTAAAGTATTAAAGTGATTTAGTATTAATGAAAAGTGATAAATTTTTAGTAATTGATCATGGACATACAACCTTGGGCCACACCAAGGTATTAACCTTATCACTGGTTTTCATAAGTCAGTATTGCTGAACCTCATGCTTGGAAATGGGGCCAGTTACAATTAAATGAGACTAATTTCAGATTAACAAAGATTTCAGGTGTCCTTTTTACTTTTTTTATTTTTTACTCTAGTGAAAGAGAATGTCTTTTTGTAGGATAACACTTTATATATACACGTAAGCTTGTTTTGGTGTTCCTGCAACTATTTCAAGTAAATTATATTGAAATAAGCCTTACTTTTCCCAGATTCACTATGCTGGATTTGTGACTACGAACTTGCAGAGATGTCCATAAGTGAAAGTAAAGACATGTCCCAAGATCTTTCTAGTTGTACTACAGGGCACTTGCTCCAGAAAGCAAAATGAACAAAAAGCTAACAATTTTTCTGCCATGTCTCTGTCTTTGTTAAACTTCATGCTGCTATTTCTAGCCCTCTCTACCAGCCTGTCCAGGTCTCTAAGATGGCTGTCTCTTCACATACATTGTCATGGATTGACACAGGCCAGATGCCAGACACCCACAAAAGCTGCTCACTCACTCCCCTCTGCAACCAGACAGAGGAGAGAAAGTTTAATGAAGGGTTCATGGGTAGAGATAAGGACAGAGAGAGTTCACCCATCAAATACGACCAAGGGCAAAACAGGCTCAACTTAGAGATATGAAGTGAATTTATTACTAAGAAAATCAGAGCAGGATAATGATTCAAAACACCTTTTTTCCTCCCCCCCTCCATCCTTTCCAGCTCTACCTCCTACCCCAGTGGTGCAAGGTGATGGAGGCTATGGTCAGTTCATCACCTGTGGTTTCTCCCACTGCTCAGGGAGAGGAGTCGCTCCCCTGCTGCACCGTGGAGTCCCTCCCATGGGAGACAGCTCTCTGTGAACTTCTCCAGCGTGGGTTCACTCTGACGAGCAGCAGCTGCCTGCGAACTGCTGCAATGGGAATCCCTCCCACAGGCAACAGTCCCCCTCAAGCTGCTGTGGCATGGGTCACTCTTCCACAGGGTGCAGTCCTTCAGGGACAGGCTGTTCCAGTCTGGAAGCATCGCTTCTCTCTCCATGGGTCTCCCACAGGACCACAGCCTCCTCCAGGCATCCACTGGCTCCAGCGTGTGCACCTCCCCCGTGGGCTGCGGGGCACAGCTGCTTCACCACGGCCTGCAGAGGAATCTTGGCTCTGGTGCCTGGAGCATCTCCTCCCCCTCCTGCTCCACTGACCTTGGTGTCTGCAGAGTTGCTCTGCTCACATGTTCTCACTCCAGTCTTCTCTGGCTGAAATTAAAACTGAGTAACAAATTTTTGTTTGATTTCTTCTTAAATATGTGATCACAGAGCAATTACCACTATTTCTAATTGTCCCAGCCTTGGCCAGCAGCACATCTGTCTTTTGGAGCCACGAGGGACTGGCTCTGCCAGACATGGTAGAAGCTTCCAGCAGCTTCTCACAAAAGCCACTCCTGTAGCTCCCTGCTACCAAAACCAGGCCATGCAAAACCAATACTCATGTCCACCTTACCAGCCAGTGTGGCGTTATCAGCAAACTTGGTGATGGTGTTTCTAATCCCATCATACAAATCATTTATGAAGATGCTGAACAACATGGGGCCCTGGGGGACCCACTTGTGCCAGGCTGCCAGCCTGAGTAAAACCCACTCTGCGAGTGCAGCCTGACAGTCAATTTCCTACCCACCTTGCAGATTACCTGTCCAGTATCATCTCAGTTCTACCAGGAGAAGGTTGTGGGAAACAATGGCAGATGCTTTGCTGAAGTTCAGGTAAACAACATCCACAGTTCTCCTCTTGCTAACAGAATTTCTTTTTTCCATTTGCACTTGGTAAATCCATCCTGTTTTTTCCTAATCATCTGCTTCATTTGTTTTTTAAGAGTTTCCAGGAGGACTCACTATTATTTTTCCAGGGATATTCCTCTGTACTCTTCTTGTAAGTGGGTATGACTTTTGCCTTCTTCCACTCATCGGTGTTATCCCCTGGACAGAGTTTGGAGCTAGATATTTAAGGTCCTTTCCAAACTATTCTGTGATGGTGTGATTCTATGAAATTGTCCGAGCTACAACAAAGTTACAGCTGTTTGTAAAATGTAAAGCACATATATCACTAAATTATAGAGTAGGAAGGAATATGATTTCTGTCAGTCTTTATCTGACGAGCTTATTGCACATTAGACTGCAGATTTTTGCAAGCGATAGGCAGTGAGGGATAGTGAAGAGCTTCAAAGAATACCTGATAAAATTACAAAGTAATTCCAGAAACTTTCAAACCTAAAAACTTTCACAGCAGTGAAGTAATCAAAGCATGTATGCCTCCTGTAAGGCTGATCTTCTGACACTCATCTAGTTCATAGTATTCCACTTTACCACAATATGTCAAGGTTTTAAAAGCTGTAATTAAGTGGACCATTACAAGTATTGTGTAACCAGAAGAAACATGGAGTCTTGTGGGCATGCCAAAACACCAGTGGATGCTGACTTAGCTGTAGTTCTATAAAATTATTATTTACACATTTGCAGTATACAACTACTTACAGTTAAATATGGTAGTAAATACCTTCAGAGGTTACAGGCAATGGCAATTCTACTGGGTTCCTGGCCAGTCAGTAACGACAAAAAGTAACTTCAGTAACCATCTGAACAAATATTTTGGTTTACTTTCACTCACTGTGCTCTAAGTATTTATTCCTCTGTGTTTTAGAAAATGAAATAAAGAGCTGCAGTGAGAAATGTACTTACGGACATCAAGTTTTAACAGTTGAAAAGACTAAAACAATAAGATGAACATATTGAAGCACATCTAATATAATATCACATATTACATATTGTCTTTTTGCATTTTACGTTATATTCTGCCATCATTCTACTCAAGCACTGATGGAGAACATTTCTTGTATCATAAAAGGGAAAGCTATTTTAAAAATAAAACATATATCATAAAGTCTATTTCAGATACTCTTCCACCATGAAAGAATTTAGTTTTTTTCTAAGGAACTATAAGACAACATTTGATAAATCTTACTATGCTTCAGATAGGAGAACTTTATTCCTTCTCATCTTTTACAAGGTATTTCTGTACCACATTGATTCATGAATATCTTGGAAAAAGAATCGAAAGCCTTACAAAATGTGAGGCTTATGGAAAAGTTCAATTTATAATGGATATTTGGGAAAAAAATCCTGATATTAAAAGTAAAGTTGCGGGTGACATTTTCTTTGGAAATAAAAACATTCTGCATGCTTCTGCCTGGGAAAGAAACAAACACCTAGAACCAGTCAAGCAATTGTAATTCTTAATTGCATTGTAGAATTTTTTCATGTTGCTCTGCTTAGGCTTAATAGAACTCATTTAGCTGTAGTTTCAGCTTCCATTCTCTAGCAAATTTAGTTTGTACCCATTAATTATGACTATCATGGAAGAAATACAGCCATTAACAATGCCAGAATCCCGATACATGTATATGCGCAAGCTTGAGATGTGACGCTAATTGTTATGAAAGCTTTAATACAATCCTCTCTTGAACCCATGAAACTTATTAGCTCAAAACATTCTTACTGGGAAAAGACTTTATATCTACTTTCAACAAGTAAGCAGTAGGAGACCGAATGATTTCAAAACAGGTTAAGGAATTATAATAATTACTGAACAACTATTATCTCACAAACTGGAAGAAAATTTCCCCAGGATAATTTCCTTCTTACACCATGAACTTTGAAATTGGAACTGGGCTTGAAAAAATTGGGTGAAACTAATGCAACTGATATAAGCATCAAAGTTTAGTTCATTAGATCTAGATTTAAGAGAAATACAGAACAGTTTACAATGGCCTACATATTTATTTTTCATTACATAAATGCAAAATAGCTGCAAGCATGCCTAACCTAAGATGGTGACAGTCAGTATTTGATAGTGAAAATGAAGATGAAAGGGCAAAAAGAAACCCTGTGGCAGACAGTGTATTTTTATTCAGATGTATTGGCATAAGAAACAGATGTTAAAAGAGGTTAATTTAATATTTATATCAACCTCCAGGAGCAGTAAAACAGTAAAACTGATAGTCACTGAAAGGAGACGTGCTTTAAAACCAGCTAAAGCCAGATTACTAAATTTTACTTTAGTCATGACAGCACCTAGTGGTCAGATATACAGCACCAAATTGTCAGACTAGGCTGCCTAGAGTAGATGTGAGATGTAAGAGGGAGAAAAGCAACAACTATCCAGAGACAACATATATCATGAAAATCCATTATATTCAAATCAATAAGACAGAACAACAAGAAAGATGCAATAAATCCTGCAAATTAATAAGTACTTATCTTGGCAATTTCCCCCTACACTTGTTCAGGTAAACAAATTCCTCAGGATGGTGCTCATTTTGTATTATAGTGAATAGAAATCCCTCCATGTCCATTGACAGGACGTAGGCCTCGAGCTCTAGGTAGGGCAATCATAGAATTGTTTATGTTGGAAAAGACCTTAGATCCTTGAGTCCAATCATTGTCCCAGCGCTGACAAGTCTGCCACTGAATCATGTCCATAAGTTCCACATCTTTTGGATACCACCAGGCATGGTGATTCCATCACTTCCCTGGGCAGCCTGGTCCAATGCTTGACAACTCTTTTCATGAAGAAATTTTTCTTAATATCCAATCTAAACCACCTCTGGCACAGCTTGAGGCCATTTCCTCTTGCTACTTGGGAGGAGAGACTGAGACCCACCTCACTACAACTTCCTTTCAGGTAGATATAAAGAGCAATGAAGTCTTCCCTCAGCCTCCTTTTCTCCAGACTAATGAAAAATGGAAATGGAATGATAATGGAAAAGAAAACATAAGTTGAAAGCACATAAAGCCATGTGAAGGTAGTAGAAGGTTAGAGCTCAGTGATTTAGGCATCAGAAATGAGACTCTCTGTGTCATATATTCAGGTAAACACTGTGGCTCTCAGTCTTATTGAATGGTGACTGAAAGCCTCAGGCTGAAGCAGTGATTAGGAAGCCAGATTCTACTTCCTTGGTTAACCTAATTAACCTAGGATAACCTAATTAAACCTAATTAAAAAGATATTATGCAAAATATAGCTAGTTTTGAACCAACATTTCTATTTATACATCTGTGGGTGGACTAAGACTTTTAAATATCATTATGCTATTATTCCTCACTTTATTATCACAACCATTCCCAAGATTGTGTCATTCTTAATTTACAAGCAGTGGGAAAGCATTTCTGTGCTTTCAAGTTACCAGTGAAATAGTTGGTGAACACAGGTTTCTCAGGAGTTGGGAAATTATGAATACTAGGCTGTTTATATAATTCTACAAGGGCCTGGTTCAAGCTCCATTAAAATTAATGGAAAGCTGTCCACAGATTTCAGAAGTGCAATGAATCACTGGGAAGTGCTGTCCTGCCTAATAAGTATTTTGATCTTCACAGTCAACACCCATTTATGTAGGTTTTTAGATGTCAGTGAAACTAGTGCATATATACTAATTTCAGCTTGTCTAGTTAATTCTAAATGGAAAGAAAAATACAATTAAATTGCACATTCAACTTAAAATAAAAATGTTTCATTATATTATTTAAATCCAATTAGCTTCAATTACTTCAGCATAGTAACTTCCAATTTACAATGAAGGATTTTTAAATACTTTTTCAAAGGGGATACCAGCTATCATTAAAGGTACCAGGTATCAAGCCTTAGTTTTAGGTAAATAATTCATGACGAGAAGATTCCATTGAAACAATCTGAAATGCTTCATTAACCAGAAGAATTTGTACCTCACATACCACTCTCTAGTTCATACTTTATGACCATACTGGCCAGTTTAAGTCCCTATGAAAGAAACTAAAGCTACTAAGGAAAATAATAGATTTAGTGACATTCAAACAAAAATTGCACTTTGAATAAATGCCTTGAGTGAATGACATTTTATTGTGTGTTAAACTGTCATATGTTCAAGAATTTTATCATTTATAAATAACTTTTTTTCCATCTTATCTTTTTTCATCTGACCTCATCTGCTGATCTGTGGTGCTAAGCTAGATCTGTGGACTGATTCATGAGGATATACTCAGAATCAGACTGCAGTTCCATTCACCTTTTCTTGGTGGTGAAGCTGATTTAAGAAGCCTGTGATGCAATGCCATCATCCCACTCATCAATTACAGTCTGCCACCAGTTCAATTGGCCAAGTATTGCTACTTATTACCACAGTGAATACATATAAATATATACAGTATTTTTATATTTTAATTAAATTTCTACATGTTATTTACATAACTTATATGTAAAGAACATGTGTGTATGTTTGTGTGTATATGTTTAAAAAAAGCATTGTATACCAAGTAAAAGACATGATCTTGGTTTAAGAATAAATCAACAGGAAGGGGAGGGAGAGGGATGTGAGGAGGACTGAATAGCCAAGATAGAGAATGTCTCCTGCCATCTGTCAGAAAGACTAGGTATGTGAGACTTTGTATGCCTCTATATTACCCAGCTGTTGAAAACCACAACTTGACAACTAACCAAGATACAGGAAGATATTTAGGGCCCAGCCCCAGGAAAGAATATACTATAGCAGGAGCAGTGACTCTCTGTCCCTTTTTAATCTTTCTCTGGTGCTGAATCTTTCTCTCTTTTCCACAATGACTTTTTATATAAATTCCATTCTTTTTTAACTACTTTCCCATATTTTTCCTTAGATTTAACAACCCATTTTTAGGGATTTTGAGCCATTATACCTAGAGTGTGTTAGTGCTGCGAAAACCAAAGTAGCAGAAAAATATTTGAGCTCTTCATTACCAACCTGTAGTACCTTTACAGGACTTATCTAGCCTGTGCTACAACAGGCCAAAACATGCCCAAGCTGTGCCAGGGAGCTGAGCTAACTCATCGGCAATACCAGTTAAGTCAGACAAACAAAGATGGTTTTTGACCTAACAGTTAGAGTAGCATATATCTTTAAACAACTCAGTCAATCCTCATGTCATTTCTTTGGAATAATATGATAACCTAATATGCCTCATGGATATCTATCCTTACAAATAAACTTCTTTATGGAAACACCCTACAGCTAGATCAGAGCACAGTTAGATTCTCTAGTTTCAGAGTGAACTAATGGCTGTTGCCTTATGGAAGGGAGAATACTTCTAATGGATAAATCAAGAACATTCTGACAGAAATGATCTGCGTGTTGTGTGCAGCTGTTCCATGTAAATTTCCAGATGAATAAAACTTGGGTGTTATTTTTGTAGACTCAGTATGATCTGTAAGGTGACAGGAAACAATATGTGTACCTTTAATATGCAACAGCAGATTAAATCCCTGTGAGCTTTCAGAAAACATTATTGGGGCTAATGTGTTATTGTTAATGATCCTATGGCTTACCATATGTCCAGACAGTAAAGTAAGCTAATGCATTCTTGGTTTTTTAAACTTCAATTCTTTCAAAAAACAAGCTGTTAATGGTATTAGCACAGAAGAATGAAACTACAGAGGAGAACACACTTGGTGTTGTTCCCCAGTATCAGTATTCAGAATGCATTACCTTCATCAGTATTTACAAAATTTACTTCCTGACAGTAGCTGTTTGTGTAAATTCTGACCTCGATTACATATATGACCTACATGAATATGCTAAAGGTGACACTGGAGACTGCTCATTTCCTATAATAACAGGACATGGGATTTATAAATTGTCAAATATTGTGTAATATAGTCAATTAAATTTTCACAAGTAGCAAGGAAAATAAAAATTTTTTTTTAAAAATTTAAAAAAAAAAAAAAAAAAA
>VZSE01000421.1:83499-441095 GCA_013398275.1 Promerops cafer
AAAAAAAAAAAAAAAACAAAAAACAAAAACATTTTGGATGCAAGAAAATGTGGAAGACAAACACAAATGATTAAGGATGAATATGCCCAGTAGCCACTTCACAGTAATTTCTGAGCAGTGGCCAATGTCACACAATTTTTGTTCTAGAAACAATAACTTCAGAGAAAAAGTCTAGAGACAAAATTTGATTCATTCTCATTAGTACGAACAGAGAACGCCAGTGTCAGTGGTATTATCCTAGAAATACCTTGGGTACAACTGGGCTCAGTATCTAAGTTCAGAAAACAAAAAATGTAGAAAATATTTTTCAGAAAATCTTTGGATTATTTATTTGGTTTTGGACTTTTGTGTTCTGCATTTTCAGATCAAAATTTTTTTCTCATTCATCACCATTTTCTACCTTGCAAGCCACAATTAGAAATTCCTCAGAGTTGTTTTGGAAAAACATATGAATTTTAAAATGTTGAATGTTTCTGTTAAAGAGAATTAAAGCAGCTATTAAAAATTTAATTTTTACTTTTTCCTGAATGTTCTATTGATTAAAAAAAAAAAAAAAATTCTTTCTCGCCTGAGTAAACTAAAATCTCTTCTGGGTTACAGAAAACCCTAACAATTTTTGTATAATACCACCATGCAGTTAATTTTATAACTAATTATTCCTCTCATGGTCTGATTGCCCACTTTGCCTTCCTGACAATCCAAACCAATGACATGTGACATAAAAGCATTAAATTAATATGGTTTTCACTGTAGTGGAGCCATTAAGGAGGTCATGTAAACAGGTACCCATCTCTTCTGATAGCCTTAGGTAGTTGTCATGATCTTTTACAGCTGCTGGTCAGCACCTTAAAGCTGAGACTGGTATTTACTGGAGAATTATTTCTCTGCTTAACTCTATTGTAACAATGAATAGTTTCATTTAGCCCTTTCATTGCTTTTGCTGGAAGAAAATACATTTTCAGGCATCTTTATTACAGAAGGAGATAATTTTAAAGCTAAGCAAGGAAGTCTGCTTAGATAAAACTCTGCACAGCTCCATTCAGAGCAAACAGTTGGAAGCTTAGGCTTCAATATTGCACTGACATAAAGTCAAGAAGCTTTCCTTCAGTCAGGAATTGCTCTGACAAGGGGCACATCTCACAGTAGTTTCACAGCTGTTGGTGCCTGCTTTCCAGCTGAGATCATGGCTCAAGGTGTGAGTAGTTTTTTCCTCTGTTCCCTACCACAGCAAAGTTAAATTGCATAGCTAGTACAAGCAACAGTCTGCACAAAAGGTTGCTACTGTCTTCCAGTTCAAATACATCAAATGTGGATGAATTTTGCATGTTAGCACAGGTGCTATGTATGAATTTGGGATGAGAAGGCAGTTCCTAACCATCAAGATCTGCAAAATATTTTTCACAAGAAGATAGATTGATCTTGAATACTGGGCTTGTTTGCCAAACTCCATCTTATTTTCTCAGGATCTTTCTCTCTCGTTTTCTCTCTAGTGTTTTAAACAGCAATTTTTATAAAAGGAGGGAAAAATGTAATAGGAATGAGGTAGTATTCCTTTCTATAGTATCCATGCATACAAGGGTAATAAGTTCATCTTCAGTCAACTACTTGTCAGCCAAGAAGGAAAACATTACTGTTTTTACACATTACCAAGTGATCCTACCTATTTCAAATACTATGACGAAAAACTTTTTGTTTCATATGGAGCTTTGCTTACACCTTTTGGGAATTTTCAAAAGTGTAAAGAGATACGACTATACAATTGTTGTAATTACAATTTGTTAGAAAAGTACCCCCATTCACAAATTTAATCACAATGTTAAAATAGCTTTAAAACTCTGTAGTAATTGTTTTTTAGGAGGATCTCATCACACAGGACCTTTATTGGGCCATCTGCTTTGACCATGCACATTCATTACAGCCTGGGAATGCTCATGCCTTCTAAATTTATGCAAAATGCCATTATAGCTAATACAGAGTCTTAAAGAGACGGAAAAATATATATAGATCAAGTAGTCACAAAGCCTCTGTACTGAACTAAAGCACCATGAGAAATATATTGCTCTGTACCTGTCAATAAGCAGCTGTACATTCCTGTGCATTCAGATAACTAAACTAGAAAGATCATTCCTCATTTTGCAATTAGCTATAAATCTTATTTCTTTTATTTTCTCTCCATATGATTAGTTTTTATTCACAAGACTGGAGTCTACATTTGTTCATTTCATGTACTGTGGCACATCCCGGTGTCAGTGTACACTATTTTTAGTTCCCACACACATTAAATTATATATCTTGTTCTGACTCAGAGGTGATTTATGGCCAAATCTTCTTTTTCCACTCCTTATCAGACAATATGGATAATACAGATATGTCAGTTTGTTTGAATTTATGCCCAACACTCTCTTCTAGAGTTTCTTGTTTTAATACCATATACTAGTGGGCAAAGCAGTACTATGCCTAATCCAAATGTGTATGGAAGAGCTACCTGTCATCTCAGCAGCTTTTCTCCTGCTGTTCATGCAAACTTTTTCTTACTCACTTCAACACTTTATTACACATTTCTTCCACCAATGACAGGAAATCACTCTATTTATAATTCAGATGTTAAAAAAAATTTAAAAGATTGAGCACAACTAGAGGACTGAACATTCAGGTTTAATATACTTACATTGCTTATCTGGTGCTCGGTTAGAATGCAGAATCTCCAGAATGAAAGGCAGGGTGTAGAAAATGTATTTTTCTCCCTCTTGGTACAGCTCTGGCATAGTCTAATTTATGATAGCTGGAGATAAATTCAGAACATTTAAGCCTTTTTATATAGGTCTCTAGTGTTAGCTCACAATCTGGTTGCTACTTTTCACTCACAGTGAACATAATTTTGATTTATTTTTATTTCTCCTCTTCTCAGATTTTGCAGAATGCTGATGTGTGCATTTACTTACAAATACCATCTTGAGATTGATAAAGTTCTCCTTAAGTAACTTTTAAATAAATATTTCAATGATTATTTTTTCTTTTAAAATCTTCATAATCATTAATCATGTTGAATATCAGATTTAAATTCTGCATTGGATTTGGCAGTGTATTTGTAGTGTTGCATTATTTTTAAGCTTAATGTTTATATTGTATATTTGTGTACATTTTATAAACTCACATATGTACTTTTGAAACAAAGTTTAGGATTTGCTGATGAAACGTATCCATGACATGGAAATCTATAATGTATCTTCTCCAGTTTCTTGATAGAGGCTGCAAGACTACATATATAAACATGTCTTTTTTCAGTAGATTTCATTGATATGTCTACCACAATCTCATGTCATAATGAATGGACTAGGTTTCCTCCTCTATTTGTAGAATGTCCCAGAAAAGTAAAAGTTTTGCTATAAAATCAGAAGTTTGATCTTTTTGCATTTAAATGGAAGGGCAGCTCCTGGTTCTACACTTTACTAAACTCATATCAAAAACAAACAAACAAACAAAAAAAAAAAAAAAAAAAAAAAAAAAAAAAGAAAAGCTGAAAAAGGGGTTATAGCAAAGCTTTTTTCAGGAATAAAAAAAAATTACTTTTGTAATTTATCTTTTATTACCACAAAAAGAAATATTTTATTGTTTTCTAAACTTTGATATGTCCACGTTTAGGTATTCTGGAATTTTACATGGCAAAAATCTTTTTTCATTAGTGTCAGCACAAAAGCACACCTTTAGCTATATGAATTTCCAGCTGAAGAACAGTGTTATTTTATATTAAGTTATGGAAAATATCAGAATTATTTAAAGAAAAGTATTTCAGTGATTTCTCTTCCTATATTTTTATGAAGGTCTTTGAGGAATATAATCAAAAGGTATAAGATGCCTTATTTTGTAACTGCAATGCTGTAGTACCTTACAGGAATATTTATGATCCTTCTAAGGGAATATGGGTCTGAAATGTTACAAAATAGGATTTGAAAAATGAATTGTCTATCTCTCATGTTGGATTTATTCAGTTACTTTTACAGCTTTGCCTGAAAAAAATGCTTTTACTTACTTTATCTGATTGTTTTGTTTACACTAAATATATTGACTGTGATCTGTGATCACTCAGCCCTTGATGGTGCTAAACATTTAATGCTTTTCCTTAGAACAATTATTAGTTTCTCATTAATCAATGTTTTTTAAATATCTTCAAATGTCTTTATCATAACACTTAAGAACTTTACAGCATGAGCTGCTGGTTCCCTGACTGTCCTACAAATCTGCATCTCAATTAGCTCATGCTGACAACATGCTCTGTTCCCCTCGACTTCTATAGAAACTAGAAATACTCAGAAGCTCAGAAAAGATACCTAGAAAACTGTAAAATTGAGCCCAGCTTCCTACTGCTCATGAGATGCTCCCGTATAAATCACTCAGTACACCCTCCTCGTAAGTATTATTTGGCTCTCTCTTCCAGTGAAAAAAGATGGGACAAAAAAAAAACAGAAAGAAGGTGCAATGAATAGGGAAATTTGCTTCTCAAGGAGCTTTGCATGGTAGCATACATGTGCATTAACATGCATCAATATGGTGCAACCCTAGTTTTCCAGTCTGATTCCAATCATGTTTCCATTTAGATTTAGGAGCTATATTCATCTAAAAATAAAAAATGTAAATCCTTCTTACTCTGAAAATTAATGCTTTCCCCTTTTATTTTCTTCCTTATTTAAATACACATAGATACTTTTTAAGGCCTCCAGAATTTCCCGGAATTTCCTAACAGACATACACTAAAAGTATTTCAG
This sequence comes from Promerops cafer, assembly GCA_013398275.1. Lineage (NCBI taxonomy): Eukaryota > Metazoa > Chordata > Aves > Passeriformes > Nectariniidae > Promerops > Promerops cafer. The sequence continues at coordinate 88,263 of VZSE01000421.1, forward strand.
GGGCAAATATAAGGGGTTTTATTACTACATAAAAACATTATTTTCTCTGCACCTCTTTTCATTTTTTTCTGAAATCATATCATGTATCTTCTGATTCCCTTTCTGAACACATTTTTGTTCATTCAGGGGTTTTTTTTCCCCTCACCCAGAACTTCATGTCCTGAAACTTTTCAACAGCTTTGCAGTTCAGGAAGTGATTATTGCTTCCATTTAACACACAGAAAATAAAAATAAGAAAATGTGCTTATCTGAAGCCACCAGAGAGTGGTTCCAGGACATGAAAAGACCTCTTAATTTGAAGTCTAACCTTCTAACTAAAAGATGATTTCTCGATTGGTTCATAATTTAGTGTTAAGGGAATACATTCAAAGCACAATAGATGATCCCAGTATCTAAATGAGCTCTCAGTGTGTCTATATATTATTTTGGCGGGGGTGATACCTTCAAACCCCACAATCCATACAGTTTGTTTGCAAGTCTTTCTTGGGTTTCCCATTTCCTTTAGTAGATCCCCCACTCAAAGGACTGGATCTACATAAGAATGCTTGCTGCTGCTTGGGCATCTGCACCTCATATTCACCTCATAGTGTCATGAATGCTTCAAAGACCCACAGATTCAAATTTTCTTCTGGTAAAGACTTTGAGTGCTTTTATTTATTCCTGATCATCATGTTCAGAGTAGTTAAAGTTCTGATGTTCTTGTACTTTCTTCAGCTGGTTCCCTTTCTGCTAAGTCCAGCTGTTAGACTCAGTCAAAACACGTTTCAAAAAAGCACCTCCTCCTAATTTAAATTAGCATCATTATTTTCAGATCTTGTTTTTAGAAATGTATTAGATTTTTGGCCTATGTTTACTGTACCTTTACCATCAGAAAACTCTTCATATGGTTATTTACAACAAATTTTCAGGCTGGTCATTTTATTTGAAAGTTAAATCTATTAAGTTTATAATTTCTAAATAAATTTTTAAATATTTAAATTATTCTTTAATTTCTTTTTGGCCTTTTTTCCCCAAACTTAGCCATCAATTTATGCTGTTATTGTCCTCAGAAATCCTGTCTGTATAATAATATTATTCTTCTAAATTTATTGATTACTCTTTTTATTATTTCTGTTTAGTCTTTAGATCAAAAGTAAAGGTGTCATTATAAAAAATAATGAAATTATATTATTTCTGATATGTTTTTCAACGGTTAATATTAGTGGATTATGTTTGAAGAAAGAGACTCCTACAAACAGCATAAATTATTATGCTTTTGCAGTTGTACAATACAACACACATTTCTCTATAATATTCTAAGAAACTATCTGCAGTTAGATATTTGGCACTCTGAATTACTCCACATCACATAGGCTTTTTCTAAGAATGATGTTACATAAATGACCATAATTTGCTACATCAGTTTGAAATAGAGTACACTTGCTGGCACTGGAAAAAAACATACCTATAACCAAATATCTTTTAGAGATTTATTCTCAAATTTGCCTTCAAATATAATTATTAAATAGAGCCAATATTTCCAAATTGACAATCCATACAACAGGATCTGCAGTCTAGCTGAGAAGCTGACAGTGAGTTCTTAAATACATTACTGCAATGTGTTGACTTTCTTGTCTTTGCTGTAGTTGCAGTTTTGCAGCCACACTCAACATAAATTGATGAGTTTCATATAAGATATTGTAAAAATACCCATTCTGATGTTTGGACTGCTGGCCAAGCAATTCCAAGCAATTCCTCCCAGTTCAGCATCACTCACATAATGCTCTTTCTCTTATGAATTTCTATTTTTATGAGTTTTTGAAGGAAACTTGCCTGGAAAATGCAATGTGGGGCTACTCAAACAAGTCTGATAATACTGGGTGTTTTGATTTGATCAGAGGTGTTCATTCTGATACAAAAGAAGTTAGCATGGTCTCCTCAGCACAATGCCCCATTAGCTTTTGTTGTGTAGGCAGAAAAACTATGGGGAAAAGAAAACTGAGTTTTCAAGATATTACCTGCTTCTTTCACTCACCAGATAAAAAAAGCTTTGAACAAAAGCACCCCGGTATAAAATGCCCACTTGCCTAACTACCAAAACATAAATAAAACTATAGTAGAAAGGTTTAATCAACAGTTTGTATCCTCCTTATAAATGCATGATTGCTATGTGATTACCTTCACATACAGATGGCTTAAAACTATAATTAAGGTTGAGAAATGAAAATAATATAGCAGAATAAAATCCTGCAAACCTGCAGGAAAACTACTTGCCAGTTTTAAATATCCCTGATGAATGAATAGTATACAATACAAAATGATAAAGGGAGGACATGAGAAACACCCTGAAAAGTAGTATTTCATTCTGCTAGGCACTGGCTGCAGACATAAACCCTAATCAAACACTTTGGAGAAGTGCCAGCAGCAGGGTGAGAGAAAGCAGAAAATTTCTCCACAGAAGACTGTATGGCTGAAATCACCACTAAATGAATCCTGAGAGTACTGAGGGAAAGTAGTTTGATGTTACATACCTCCCTCATCCCTGGTCCAGTTTAAAGACAAAGTTTAAAGGTAGTTCATGTCACACAGAAATGGCTTAGTGGTTGATACCAAGGGCTAACTGACCCAGTGATAGAGTTTGACAGTGGCCAGAGTGGAGGCACATGGAAGCTTAAGAACAGGGCAAGCACAGAAGCCATTTTGTCCAAACATCCTTTCAGTATCCAGCTAAGGCGCCTTTGTCTACTCCTTTTTGACCCTGGGTTAACAGCTAACAAGTGAAACACCTAGGTGTTATCCATTGCTCTTCAGGGCAGTAAGGGCAATGGCTTTCTGCCACACTGAGAGCAGATTTTATCCCTAACATAGAATTTCGAAGGCATAAAAGGAGAAACAATGGTTCAAATAGTAATAAAAATGAAGAGTAGTCAAGAGGCCATTCAGAGACCAAGCAGGACGACAAAGGTGTCAGAAACAGGTGTGGATAAGAGAACTAGTAACACAGCTGGATAAAGCCCAGCAGCTCCTGTGAAAAGAAATTCTCTCACTAAGGCAAGGCATTGAAGGAATTCAGCGTGCAACATGCCCCTTGTGACCTGTGTGAGCCATGTGCTGCAGGAGAAGAAAAGCACGCTCTTTCCAACACGCGCCCGAGAAGGATCACCCTATCTGCTCCTGCTCTGTTAGAGACTTTGAAGAACCCTGACAAATACTGAAGGCTTTGCCCATTCCCAGGCTGTGATACAATATTATACAATGGCGTTCTAATGGTTTTCTAATTTCAAATGCAATGTTTGGTTTGTCAGTAAGATTAATTTTGAAAATAATAAATGCAAAACGGGTCAGAGGTACAGGAGGGAGAATGATAGGGTCATTGTCATGAGGCATTGGCAAGAAAGAAATGGCATTGGAACATTTTTTATTCATTTATTTCATAGACAGTAAGAAAGACTGGCACTATTCATTTGAATCTGTGATGATTTCAAAGGCAGAACTCATACCTCTAGACTCTGAAATTCCTGATTTTTTTTTAAAACCATTATATTATTATCTCCAGAATAATAACTCTGAATTGAGTATTGTTCTTTAAAGGAGAAAAAAATAAAAAAAAATCAGGACCTGACTAGAAGGCCAAATAGCAGTCTATGAAAAGTTTCCCTCTTGTTTTAATGAGCTTCAGAAAACTCCTTTGTTGTATAAGCACTTTACCATCCAAATATTTTAAAATATTTTAAAAATTATTATATACCTATGGCATTTCTAAAATGAAAGCAGATCCAAGATAAAACAGAGTGAAAGTTAAGCGGGAAGCAGTACACAGCCGCACATTGCCTAAATACATGGAAAAGAAAATTTATTTCTAGACTTTCCCAATTTTATTCCTTGTCTCTCTTTTATTCTGTCATCAGCAAGGAAATGAAAATGGACAATAATGTCTTAATTCTCAATATTTCTCAGAATGACAATACAAAACCACAAAGAGAGTGAGCTTATTGGAAGTAAAAGTGTCAACTTCAGGAAAAGAATCAATCAAATCAATAATGTGTGAATCTGAGCATCTGAGCTTCCAGGAATCCTGAGATTATATCTGATAATTATATCTCAAGCCATCCCTTTTATGGCTTGCAAATGTTATTTTAAAATACTGAGAGATCTCTTCACCACAGCAGTGTTAGACAGCAGGAATCTCTCTTTTCAAGTAGGTGAAAGAAAAAAAAAAAGTGAAATTACTGGTTTTGTATAGATTGAAAACTATAGATTTGCACAAACTGAAACATAAACTGAACACCAACACAGTCTCAGAGGCAGAATGCAGCAGAGTTTTCTGACATATTTCTCTGCTTTAAACAACTGCAATGCTTAACATTTTGGAAAGCTAGACCTAGTCAATATTTATTACATATTTCAGATTTAAAACACATTAAAAATAAAGCTTTACCAGTGCCAAGAAAATTTACCAGTGCCAAGAAAACAAATGAACTCTGTTTCTATCATCATAATATCTGCAGCAAACATTTGGACTGAACTTACGACCCCCACCACCTACACAAAAGGTAGATTTAGTGTAAAAGAATCAATAAACACATTTATTTTCCCCCCTCTGCCTTTAAGGTAGACCCAAAATGAATTTTTTTATAGTTATTTTTCTTCTGAGAAACCAAAGAATTTGTTATTTTCGTTGTCCAAGATTAAGTCTCATAATCTCAGTTTATTGGATAAATGGAAAAAAGGAATTCACAAGCAGAACAAAGTTCTTTGCTGCAAAACTGCCTCATAATAGTGGAAAATACAGTCCCTTTTCCTTACTTTTCACACATTCAATCACAGCTGATCTCATGGCTCCTTTGCTGTCAAATAAATTGCAGGAAAACCTTACAAGCATGGTAATGAATGTTAAGGTGAGCATTGTGTGATCCTGAGTGATGCTTGCCAGTTCTGCAACAGCAGGGTATGGATGTCTGGATGAAAACAGGCTGGGAGTCAGAAAGCCAAGACTTGATCCTTTCACTCAATTCCCTGAAATGAAAGCAGAGAGATGAAGGCTGGGATGTCCTCATTCTTTCACAGAACTTTCAATGTAATTCTGACCTATGTCTGATCATACATAAAACAGTGAAAGAAAATAAACAATTTTGGAATTTCTATTAGTAACTCTAGTTTATTTAAAATTTTGTATTCTCTTTGGGGAACTATTATTTTAATTACAGTTTTGGCCACGAAAATCTAGAAAGTTTGCAGGCAAGATACTTTCAAACACTCAATTCCCATCTGTTTCCAAGTAGGCAAGCCAGTCAGGACAAAATAGAAACATAGCAAAATATTCATTAAGGTTTCTACTTTAAATAAAAATATTTTTATTTAATACAATTTATATATTTTAATATAGCATATTTTGAAATATTATGTAGTAGAAGTGTCTAAAATTATTCCATTTGCTTTTTGTCACTCAAGTTGCTGTGTTATTTCCTAGGTGTTTCTCTAAAATTTTGCTACTCTTAACACCTTATTGCTTATATTGCCCTTCAAACAAATAAAAAAGCAGGTATATGGAAAGAGAATACTGTCTGGAGTTTCTATGTTGCAGCATACCACTGTATACCTTGGAAATGCTTACAATCAATGTATGGAAAAACTAAATTTGACATCTAAGCCAGTGTTTGGATTTTTGTGTTCAGAGATAGACATTTCAATCATAAAGGGCATTGCTTTTGATAAACATTACATATATAATAGGCTGTTCTAAGCATTACATCTAAAAGTTCCCAAGTGTGTCTGAGGATGAACTGGGCTATTTGGATCATTTTAACAAAGTGAAGCCTGAGGGAAAAAAAAAAGATGTATTAATTATGTATCAAAAATAGTGGCTATTTCTTCAGTTTTGTGGATTTTAATTGAGAATGCCATTAAAAATAAAGATCAACAATCAGCTATATCATTGCATACAGGACAAGAATGCCAAAGACAGCAGGATCAGTTGCAGTGTCCCCTATCATGCTGCAAAGTTGACAACATCTATTTTGTAGCATTGGAAGTGGGATCTTTTCCTCTTAAAAATGAAATGTGAAAAAAATAAAGTGTTCTGATACCTATTAAAGGTACATGGAAAGCAGTTTTGGCAGGTGCTGTTAATATGTGTTGCTTCCTCTTAGTCTGAAAGTTAATCACAGCACCTTAAAAACACATAATTACTTTTTAAAAACTCATATTTCTTGTTTTATCCTCAATAAGCATGTAGGTTTTCACATATGGCTGATTTATGGAGACTGTTTCACAGAAGGAATTGTCACTTGCTTCTGTTTAAATTGGGGTCTGGAAGGCTATGTGTAACAGCATTCCTGATAATTGGTTCTATTATGAAGCACTGTCATGGCAAATTTTCTGAACACAAAACAGACTGCATAACACTACCTCCCAGGAAAAAAAATCACAATGCTATCCTGCCTCAGCAACACAAATTTATATTCTAATTACATAGAGTAAATGGAATTATACTTCAAATAATGCAGGTGCCAAACCTGAAATTTGGAGTATGTATTTTAAATAATACAGAGTTGCCACAGAGTTTAAAACAAAGACATGAAACACTATGGTTTCAATTCTTCTCTAAGAGAAAGAAGAAAAGAATTCTTCTGTCTTTTCAAAGTGTACTACACTGCTATATTTTTCTTTTTTAACTCACTCTCTAGCAGACCTTTGCTAATTCATTAAAACATTTTTCAGCATGTCATATATATCTGGGGTGTAGCAAAGCCTAGTTTATTCATGCTGAGTGGCTAACCTTTCTCAAAGCAATTTAGCAACATTTCTCCTTTCTTCCTTTTATAAAATCTCATCTGAATGGCTCTGAAGCAGAACTGGGCAAGAATTGACCTAAACATAAACCTTTTAAAGATTAGAAAAGGAAAACTTGGGGATTTATTTATTTGTCTTGGTTCTGGTACATCAGCTTTGCTTTGATTCTAATTTTCATGCTTTATTCTGTCATCCAGGTCCAGCTAACACTAAAAAAATTTCATTGTAAAATTGCTCTCATACTATTTCAAATGAGATTGAAACCAAGTTTCCCAAAGGCTATCATGTAACATTATCTTAGAATATAACCCTCTTATTTTATAATTGCCTTCACACATACTCCTCCAAACTAAAATATCAATACCTTTATTTAGGACACGAACCTTCTTTTCAAGGAATGTGTGATGGTTTGGATGGAATGAAAAATCAGGTAAAAAAATTCTGAAATAAATTAAATAAAAATCAATTAAAACATTAGTTACAAAAAGCGATATTTTAATTTGCATAATTTATTTGGACAGATTACATATTTCATTTCCAACATTTAATCACTACATTTCCTTATTGTAGACAACATTTCATCATATTTGGTCAAAATTATCAAGGTCTCAGGAGAATCCTTACAAAATTATATGCCAAATATCCTTGATTATATATTAGTAATCTTTCATATAAATAATGAAAAGTCCTTAGATTGGTCTTTTAAGAGTAGTCTATAACCAAAAATATGTATACAGAATTACTATGAGGTTTTTCGGTGTAAAATTCCCATTTTTCACTTTTATCTTGGAGTTGAAACTGTGGTGATTTAAATTGCAGATCAGGGAGTAATAAAAGGAGCTCACAGGAGTACCTGGACCAAGTACTGGTTGGGCAGCAGATTTTTCCACTCTGGGATTCCCAACTATGCTTCATACCAACCAGCTTTAGGGTAAGTTTAAGGATAGAGGTACTTTATTTTCTCATCCAAAAAAGGAAGAGATTTTCTGCCTGGCAGCCAGGATATGCACTGGATTAAAACAGAGGATGACAAAGGCTCATTTGACCACTGCATCATCCACAGTGAAGTTGAAAATTAAATGCTTAGTAAAAATAAAAAGAAAAAAAAACCAGAAAACTTCAGCTTTGAAATGTGAAGGCATTTCAGATAACACACAATTTAGACCCAATGAAACTGACATAAGATATAACAGTATAGGAATAAAGAACTACACATCTACTCCATTAAAGTAGTGCTGCAATCAAAGACAGGACATACATATTTTCAAATCTTCTTTGTAAAAGAAGTGCTATTAAGTGATCATAATTTTTGTTTTACTCTGTCATTTGAGGAAAACCATTTATGTTTGCAGGTTTTTATTTCTTAGGGATTCTTTTCATGACTAAGACTACAGTACACAAAGCTCTCGAAAACAGTTTAAATCAGTATTTAATTCATTTTTTGCAGGAGCAAAAGATCCCAAATCAGTTAAGGTGAAATCATTTTAACTTCTAAATGGAAGATTCTACCTCTTTGCTATACAGTCTGGTTTTAATCCTATCCACTATTCCCCAGACACAACATTTTTACTGATATCGCTTTATTGTCAAGCACAAGTGTAACAGGCTGGCGAGGCTCCTTCCCCATGCTTTCCAGGTGGATTAAAATCCTCTAACTAGCCCCTCTGGTTTTTTCCTTAACCATTGCCAGTTTCAAAAGAGTACATAGACTTTAGGCAGGCTAAATCCTCCACATTTCTGTGCGTTGTCTTTCCCACTCATCTACAGTGTCTCTCCCTTGACCTAGAGATTTAACTACTCTTTCCGCTTCAGAGTCCCAAACACTTCCCTCAAAGGATCCCTCACAAAAACACACACCCCTCAAGCCTACTCTGAGGCCTAAATTAATTATGCTAATCAGACTACCCTGGCTAACCCAATTAAGTTTAATTAGCTGATGCCTTTCTTCTAAACCACCTTGCCTTGGGGACATATTACCTCTGCTTTTAAGCTAGCTGCAGAAGTCAATCTCCTCTTGCAAACTTGCCCCCTAGCAACAGACATTCAGCAGGGAGAGACTCAGGGCAATAAGCCCCTCAAAAGACTTAGTGAAGCTTCTTGTTTCTTGAATACTTAAAACTGGACAATATTCACATTGGAATTTGGGCTGTGAACAAAAGGAGCTTATTTAGAAAGTCTAGCTTCCATGTGAAGCCAATACTGCCATTAATAATCATCCTTTCTTGATTTTTCCGTGTCATTGGAGACACGGTAGCTCTGGTCATAGTCAAGAACACCTCTGTCTTTAGATAGCAGTGCCATTGACCACCAATGGCCCACCTGACCCTGAAGCTGGGCATTATTTCACCTGTGTGTCCCTTCAGTGTCACTGCAGGAAACCTCATCTGCTTCTATTTACTAAACCTGCATGCAGTGATGCAGAAAAACCCCTTGCGGTAGATCCTGGTTAAGTTCTGTCCTGCATGAAGTGAAACTACCTTCCCTCACTGCTTTGTGAACTGAACAAAAAACTTTTGACCTTCTGGTTCATCAAAAAACTAATTCTTTCCAAAATTTTTCTCAGAGAAATGTCTAAATCAAAAAAAAAGTGAAAAATTTCTACCAACTGGAATTCCAAACCAGTGTTGCCTCAGAAATACTGAAAAATGGCATTTTTGGAAACATGGAGGCTTCTGGAGTTCTTCAGATAGCCAATAAAACTTAAAATTCCTTTCCTATTATCTGTATACTGTTGTCTATATTACTTTTAGTTTTAAACTAGACAAACATTTATTTCAAATCACAGAAAAATTAAAAGGAAGCTAGCAGACATCCTTCTTGAAGTGTTTTTATTCTCATGAACATGGAATTGTGAAGTCAAAGGAGGAAGAGAAATAAAATGGTGGTGCATGATAAAATTATTTTTCACCTAAATAGAAATCAGTAAAGAAGAGGGAATCAAAATTACAAAATATGTTCTAATTTTGAAGCCTTTTTTTCTTATAATTTTAGAAGTTGATATTATTTTATGCTGGCTATCAAACTTTTTCTACTGTGAATAAGGTTCATTTGGTTCAATAGAAACTTTCAGTACAGGTCAAAGCATTTCGCCCAACTAAGTGAACTTTTCCCATTTTTACTCAACAAATAAGGAAAAATGCATTACTTTGACAATGGTAACAAAACCTTAATATTGTGTTTATTTGGTTTATCTTCAAGTTTAAAAGTAATTATTGTACTGAACAAACTCTTCTTTCCAAGTGCTAAATGAAATGTAATTCTGAATAACTAGACTGTAGTTAAACTAAACACTAAAGCAGCCAGCATCATCTGATAAATAATGACCTAGGAAGATTTAATAAGTGATATAGAAAATTGGGAACATCATTGATCAAATTCTTAATCCCATTCAAAACTCTGTATTCTAAAAAAAATCTTGATAACCAGAAAGGATTCCATTAATTATTCTAAGAAATATAATGCTCTGCAAAGAGTAATAATACAACTTACCTTCCTATTAAGGCATGACTTTGCCTCACATTACTGTCTGCTTAGCCTTCCACTGTACAAACAAAGTAATGACAGGTATATATAGACTTATTCTAAATATTTCTAAATTTCAAGGAGTTTCAGGTTTTTATTTGTGCTTTTGTTTATGTGGTTTTTTGGAGGGTGTTTTGTTTTGGGGTTTTTTTTGTAATATGCAAGTGTAAAAAAGATCAATATTTTAGAAAATATTTCTACTGATTTCAGTGAGACTTTTGACTAAGTGAGGATTGCAAGATTACCTCCTTGATTGTACATTTCAACTTGAAGAATATGCTTTGCAAGTACGGCCTCTATATAAGCACTATTCTTAACAGGCTTAAAATCCAGAGTAATTTGTAGCAATTCTGTACTTTGCAGAATGGAAACTATTCATGTTTCTCCAATTAAATACATTAGCGGTATGCTCTTAAACAGAAAAAGGAGTCTCTGACTGAAATAAGAAAGACCCTTATCAAACTAAATGTTACATTTCCAATTATAACACTTGGGAAATAGTGATAGGGGAAAAATGCTGGCTGTTACATACCTGAAGAAACAAGTCACAACTTACCTTCTTGGAGGTCTTCTTTTTTCCCTTATCTCAGCTCTACACCGTGGCACCTTCTGACCTATAATGTTGAACATGTTCAGGCTATTCAGCAGTTAGAATGAACTCCAGCAGCAACTATGAAATGAATTTCCTATTGAAAACATTGATAAAATGTTGGCAGGTAGAAGTAGTGGCACATGATGGGGAGAAAATTACTTTGAAAATACCCAATCTAATGTTCATATTTGGAATTAAACAAGTAGTTGCCTGAAGCTTCCCATGTATTCAGGAACCTGCATATCTTGCAAATTATAGTAGCATTGGATTCCTCAAGCCAAGTAAGTCCTGAAGTGCATATGCAGTACAGATAGCATGTTTCCAAAACTGTTTATTTGGAATACAACCATTATTATAACCAAAATTCTGCTGTGAATTAACTTCCTTAACTCCACAGAGGTCAGGTCTGTAGCTTGCATTTAGTTCATAAAAACTAGCGTAGTACTGAAAAATAAAAGATTGAAATGCTGACATTAACACAAAAAATAAAGTCACAAAACATGTAGCCTACTCAATGATCTGTTGCTTCTTTGAGATTTAGACTGCTCAGCTCAGTACTGTATCTGCTTGAGAAAAGCAATCAAATGTATGATTCCAGTACAGAGAATTTACATGCCCTATACTCACGTATAACAAACAAGTTCAAGAAATAGGAGAGTTTCCTATGACGTGTATATTTATTGTTCCAAGGAGTCTGGGTGAATCTCTAAAACTTCTTCCTGAAACTGGCATTAATGTGTCTCTTTCAAAGATTTAGACAAGTATCCTAAAGACACTAAAATAGCTTCCTAGATAATCTCCAAATGCTCTCCTTCTAAAGGTTTTATATGTGCTCCAAAATGAAAGGATACTGTGAATCATGCAATAAATCAAAGAATTATTACATTATGATAGGGACTCAAAAAGAGCAGATGATACATATTTCTCTTGAAGGCAGAGGACATTAATGGAGAGGAAAAAAACAAAACAAAGGAGTAAAGTTCAGAGGAGACATTCATTTTCAAGTCTTACTGTTCACCTTATATCTCCTCTTGATCCCTCATGGATGCTTCTGTTTTCTGTGATCACATGTCACAGCAAACAACAATGAGTTAGAGAGAATGCAATTTAGAAGGATGGCATGCTACAGCAACAAAAGATGTGGCAGAAGAGCTGCAAATGAGAAGTATTGGTCTCTCTTCACTCAGTGTTGACTTCTGAAGATTTGTAGGAAGAAAGAGTAGCCCTCAAGACCTTGAAAGATCTGCAGGCATATTTTTGGAGAGACACAAAACCTTCTCTCCTGTTGACAAGCTTCCCCAAACTGGGTTTCTTTTCTGACATCTTAACTTTGCAAGCAAGGGGCTGAAATAATTTTTCAAGCTCACGGAAGAGAAAAATCTGCTGTGATGCTCCAGTTTCAAAATTTGATATGCTACTGTGTTCATCTGTCTTTAGCCATCACTGCTAGTCCATAGTGGGATTTTCAATGTTTTGAACAATCCAGTCTTTACCTGCTCTGATCTGTAATCATCTACTAGAGAGGAAGAATATTAATTAACCTTGGTGAATATTTCTATTTCTCTGCTCTCAGCAAGTTCTTTATCAATCTCTAGAACTTTTAAAAATAAATCCTGCCTTGGTTTTATAATCTTAAAGTCAAAAATTAACATTTTGTGGTGGTTTTAATAACAGGGAATATGGTTGGATGTCTTGAGTAGTTAGATGTTAGATAAAGCACAAACTAACAAAATATATCTCAAAATACATCAAAATTGTTGGGAAAACTGCTCTACCTTGTGAATTGAGAAACAGAGCACTCCACTCCCTGTTTTTTTATGATATTCCACTGAAAAATGAATCATAGTGTAGTTTTTCTTCTTTTCACTTTGAGCACTATTTGTACGTGAAGTCTTAAATTATATGCATACACTTGGTTTAAATGCTTCTAACAAACAGTACCACCCTCTTGCTTCAACATACAGTTCTTAAGACCCCACTGCAAATGGCATCCACAGTTTCCCTCCTTCAGGGTATTTTTTTTAATAAATGATAAGCCAAGCATATTTGAGGATTAGTTGGTTTAATAATTATGACAGTTTTATAAAACAACAAGACAAAGCTACGGAGCTTTATATGTTGTGCTTGCATTGTCAAGTAATTCAGTGTGATAGGAGCAGATCAGGAGAGCAAAAATTGGCACGGAGGCCCTTAAATCTACATTATACAATTCATTGCTGAACCTGCTTGCCATTTTCCAGTCAGAGGCTCTAACTCTAAGACAGGCTTAGCCTGGGAACATACTGGCTGAGATCTGGGGTGCTTGCCCAAGCTTTTCAGGTTGCCATGCCACAGCTCATAATCAGATACAATTCTGAGAGCCTTAGCTCTGTTCAGGATAACACTACCACTGAGGAGATTCCTAACATACTTCCCACAGAGAGAAGCAGCCCCTTCCAGGAGGAAATTCACCCCAGTTTGAAACACCTGCCAGAGAGGTACCAGCTGGAATCTACATCTCGTTGCATAAACCTTGGAAGTTCAATCAACTAGCCTAGCTATCTAATATCCTGAACATCAAATTTAGGAAGCATACAACCAAATAGCTCCTCCTTCATCACTGGATCATGTTTGTTTTAATTAGTGTTAAACCAGTTGCAAAATAATAGTGACAATGTTCATGCAAACTGGTAAACAATACTTATTTTAAAAAATAATTTTCTTTACAGAAAAATTTTAAAAATGTGGAATGATCAATCACAAATTAAAAGGAGGAGATGGAAGGATAGTAAATCAAAGGGAAAGAGGAAAACAGAACACTGGGTGAAAGTGAAAAAGAAATTGTTTTAACACAAAATGTTTTATTCAAACTCACATACAACCTATTTTCATAAATTCATACGAATTTTTAGCTTTTGCATTTTTCATTTTAGTTTAGGCAATTAAAAATAATTAAAGTTTTCTATTTTTACATTTACATTTTACATTATATGTTTCCTTTTTCTTTAAATTTTTTTTTTGCATACAATTATTCATTTTACTTGACTAAATTTTCAGATAATTTAATCCCTGTAAAACTTACATTTATTATGTATTGGAAAATTTTGTCCCACTTCTTTCAAAACACCAATTGTAAATTGTATATACACATACAGAGAGAATTTTTCTTGTGGTTACAGAGACAATTTTATCTTCAGTCTTTTATACTCGAAGTAGTGTTGGAGGGGTGTTCATGCTCATTCTAACATTAAAAGAAATTGTACTTTGGTGAAAAATGGTATAGCATACACATTTGAGACCTGTTATTTTCAATAATAATGTGATAGAAGTACTCATTACAGACTAGAAATAACTTACTCCAACAGTTTGCCATGGTAGAGTTCACGCTGAGTGTTGAGATGCTGACAACAAAGAAAGCAAACACAACTGGCTCATTTCCAGTAGATGGCATTCATCAAAATCATATATTTCCAAGGCTCAGTATTGTTTCTGCTCAATCTGCAAGTTCAAGGTAGCATCTTAACACAAAACAGAGTCAAACAAATACCTCCCTTAGCTGGCATCACTGTTCATTTCCCACCTCTGCAATAAATCTAATCTATTTTAGGAACATTTCTTCAACTTTCACATCACACTTAGGTTTGAGATGTCATACACGGGTTAGTGGAAATGTGCAAAGCTACCTGAACTTGAGTTAAAGACCTTTTCTAAAGAAACATGGTTTTGTCAGCCAGAAAAATGTTGTCTCTCACATATTTTTCCAGATTACAGCACAGTGTTTTGGTAATAAGTATGGGTCAGATATTTGATGAGTGTAAATCAGAGGATGCTTTTCAAGTCCTAGCTAGTTTTCTTCCCAGCTAAGAAAGTGATTTACATTATCTTGCGACTTTTACAGTCTGTGTATTTTATCGTTCCCTTCTCAAGTAAAACATCTTATATTTTTAATACTGTAATGAAATCATAAGTTGGAAAATTCTAGTGAATTAGGCAGAAATAATCTGAAAGGTTTTGGAATAACTAGAAAATTCTGCAAACATAACATTTTTCTAAAGAAAATGGGGATTTTCAAAACTATGGAAATTCTAATGTTTTAAACAACACCTACAAAAGCTGAGCTACCCAAAACATTTAACTGCTTGAAAAGCAGTGACTTGTCCCCACATCCATACTAGTACAGCACTCCAGCTGACTTCATGTTGCAGGGCTGGATCAGCTTAAGCAGAACTACTCAAGGCCTGATAGTTGTATTAGCACCTTTATTCTACTGCAAATGCCAGAATACATACACAAATAGTTAGTATGACAATGAAGGAATATTTTGGGAAAAAAGCTCTGCATATTTTTGAAAAAAAATGTCTCATAACTTTTTAAATCACTTACAATCTCAATCACCTTTTCACAAGGCTCATCTAACCCAGTATATTCTGACTGGGAGAGGTAGTCCATGTGATGGGGACAATTGCCACTGAATACTGTCTACATGCTGCTGGTGGCAACAGCCATGCCTATCTTAGAAACAAGACAGTCACCTCAAGTGGTGGCACGTTTTGTATGAGGCACAGTCTGGCACTAATATAGCTTCTATGGTTTTTAACCTGACTTGTTACTGGTGTTATTTCACACAGAACAGGCATGTTTAGTGCATATATTTGTTCGGACCAGAAAAAAATCATGTGTTTCTCATCTCCAATCTGCTATATGAAAAATATTCATGTAAATCCATCTTTTAAAATTATTTTCCCTCATTACTATTTGTATCTTTACAATTAATTTTTATTTCTTGAAATTTAATGGCAAAGGTCCTAGAAGATATTCCACAAGGAATTTTTATAGGGATTTTCATAATTTCCTATTGTTTCACAGAAATATTAAGCTTGATGTATCAAAGGACCATATTTGCATTCCCTGAAGCTGTTTGTTAATGGATATCTCTCTTTCCAGCTGAAGGACAATAAGCATTTAGCAAGCATTCACATTAAGTCTGAAGCTGAGATTCATGGGGATCTAGGCTAAGCAGACATCTAGTTTTCCACCAAAAGCAACTCAATGAGAAAGGCATGTCTTAAAGGCCAGTTCAACCTTCCTGTCTTAAATAACTACATTAGCATAGAAGTGTCCTTGTAGAGGCATTTTTCTATGATTATTTAAAGCAGCCCAGGTGAACAACTTAAAGTAGGCCTCTAAGTTTTAGACAGGTAATGATGGGTAAGATGAAAAGGCCAAATTCTGTGACCTTTTAGTTTGTACTATTAAATCTTATTACAATTCTATTACTGTGGTCCTCAAGGTCTCTTAACTCTACACAATATTCAAGTGCTGCTTTGTATTTATAGTTCCTCTCACCTTCATGCCATCTGCAAATTTTATTAAAACATTTTTGCTTTTTGTGCCAGGGTCGTAAATGAATATATTAAATGACATCAATTCTGAGCCGAGCTTTGAGAAATTCCACTGGTAACCTACTTTCAGCCCAACACTTTGCTTTTCAGAATAGGTATAGCATATTCTTCTATTTTCTTTAGCCAAAGTATTATACAGTGTGAAAAACTTGCATTACTTTGAATCTCTCTAGGCTAGAAATATCAAAAATATATAAACATTCAGAATTAAGTGTTGGAACACATGATTCCTGAAAATTAGGAAAAGGATATTTAAACGATCCGTTCAAGGACTTCAGGAGTATAATTCTGCAGTCTACACATGGGCAGCTAGTGCCCTGACCCTCACCTGTGCCATATGTTGTCTCCATATGGACATAGAGGGTACCATAAGACATGTCAGATGACACAGCTGCTCAGGCAACTGGTTTGGGCCCTTTGTTAATGTACTGGGTGTAGGCAGCAAGGTTTTGGTACAAGGAGGGCTGCAAGTGTGGCTTCGGCGAGATGAGGGCCTGCCCTGTGCCAGACATGGCCAGGTCAGGCCCGTTCCACAGCACACCCACCACAGGCCACAGATGGGCCCATCGAGCCAAGCTAATCACGGCGCTGGGAAAACATATTTACCTAAGGTCAGCAAATGGGAGAGAAGGGGAAAAAGACAAAGAAACAAGAGGAAACACCAAATTCAAAGGAGGAGGAGGTACTCCACAGTGAAGCAAGCATATGCACCTCTCTCCCAAAGGCTCATGAAGGACCAATGCTCGAGGCCCTTGCAGGAATGACAGCCCACAGGAGTCCTGCTTCAGAGCAGGTGCTTCTCATGAGGCTCTGTGGCCAGCAGATGAGCCCACACCGGAGCTAATATTACAGTAAATTACAATTTAGGGCGAATGTACTCATTCCTAAATGGAAGGAAATCCTTCTCTGAGTCCCAGGACATTTGGTATATAAGATACACATGAAATAGACAAAGAAACAAGTCTGTATCATCACAACATAGAGCTGAAATGGTTTTACTGAATATTTAATATGTATAAGTCAGACAGATACCTACAATCACTGCATAGGCTCCCTACAGTCACTCCAAAGGCCTGGGGGAAGAGTCTGTGGTTTGGCTTTCATTGACTATGCAGAAAACATAATAATTTGGCTACACCTGATGCCTTTTTGGGGGTTTTTTTGACACCTAAATTTAGCAGGTTATTGTGGACAATGACCATCAAAGTCCCATCTGAAATATATTTAAAATTTTATATTCCTACAATGCAAAGAATATGACTAAGTGACTAGATCACTGTACTCAGTATTTCTTCAGTTGCTAAGTAGTGATACATTACACCTGCTGGTTTTACATCCACCATTTAGTGAAAATGAGTTATGATTTGCATCATTAACTGTGATTACAACTTCAAAAATAGACCTATAATGGTCATATTCCCCATTTTCTGCTAGAAGAGAATTCAAAGCTAGGTGCTACGAAATAGATGAAGTTTTTCTTAGAATACTACTACTTTACAGAATTGAATGGGGTATTTCAGGTTGTTTATCTATGTTTAGGCCAGCTGTGGTTTGAATACAAAATAGGCAAAATGTTTCAGAGCACCTGTGCAATAAAAATACACTATGCAAAGACAGGTACTAGTCAAGAGGGATATATAAGAGAACCGAAATGAAGGTCTCTTCGGTAGCCTCGCAAAAGGGGTATAAGTACCTCTTTGGGACAATTCATTACTTTCCCATTGTCATGGTTTAACCTCAGTTGGCAACAAAGTACTGTGCAGACACTTGCTTACATTCCACCCTTCCACCCCTCCATGGGATAGAAAGGAAAATTTAAAAAAAAAAAGGTAAAACCCATGTTTTGGGATAACAACAGTTTAATAGATTAATAATAATAATAATAATAAATAGATAATAATTGATAATAAATGTAGTAATGAAAAGAGAGACAACAAAAAGAGACTGAGAAATAAAACCCAGGAAGGGCAAGTGATACACAATACAGTTGCTTACAACTGATGAAACAGTTGCCACTGACTGATGCTGTGCCTGTCCCTAAGCAGCGATTGGTGGCTCTCAGCAGTTTCTATACTGGGCATGACATTCTACAGTATGGAATATCCTTTTGGCCAGTTTGAGTCAGCTATCCTAGCCATGCTAGCTCCCACATTTTTGTGCACTTGCTCACCAGCAGAACATGAGACACAAGAAGTCCTTGATTTAGAGCAAGTTACTTAGCAACAGTTAAAACATCGGTGTGTTATCAACATTATTCTCCTGGTAAATCCAAATCACAGAGCACCGTACCAGCTACTGTGAAGAAAATTAACTCTGCTCCAGCTGAAACCAGGACGCCCATTATTAGTGAGATGCTGTCTAGAGCAAGAAAAAAAGATACATACGGTTCAAATACCTGAATGGGCACTTAGCTGAGGACACATAGCTGAGTTATTGGCATATTTTTTGGGATACACATAAAGTAAAGGACAACAGACAAGCCCTATTTTTCACCATTGCTCACTCATTACAGCACACACCAGGAAATAGGATGTCTGGCATTTTATGAGTGCAGCTCCAGTTTCACAGAGGAGTCATTTTTGGATCAAGTTGCTCCTTAGCACTGTTCATCTCAAGCATCACTCACTTGTTGAAGATAAGCCATGGTACAAGAAGGAATGGGAAATACCTCCATTGGTCCTAAATAGTCATGGGTAACCTGTCTGCCCCACAATAGTATCACAGTTTTAAGGGTGACAGATATTAATACATACTTCTGTACTAATTCTCTTCTGATATCACTGTATTTGCAGTCTTTAAACTATTAACTCACACCCTAGTGGCCCAAACATCCTGAGACTCTGCCACCACCCTTCCCACCTCTCCATTCAAGGCCTATAGCATTCTGGAGCTATTTTGCAGGAGTATTTTGGAGAAGGCAGGGAAAAAGCTCCCTTTTGCCTTCACTGCCATCTCAATCAGCAGCTCTCTCTGTTATCTACAGCAAAATATCAAAGTTAGAAAGATTTGTATACGTGCAGCTCTACTAGATAGACAGTGGACTCCATGAAGGACTGGTTGAGGGAGACAAGTTGGTTGCTATAGGATATTCATGCATGCAAATTTTACAGTGGGTGGTAAAAAATCAGTCCTAGAGCTTCCAGCAGCAGATTCAACTAAAATCTTCCCTGCGAAATGAAATCAATCAAAACTTGCCTTTAAGTATTCAGTGAGGCAAGATCAATTGTAAAATGAGGAAATGCATCACTGAAGAGAGAGATAGCTTAGCTATTCTACATAGTTTCCCATTGCCAATAGAACTCCATTGCCCTGTTTGGAAAATATTTAATATCAGGAAATGCGCTGGTAACATGACATTTTTTTCCTATTCACAGTAACACTATGCAAAATCTAAACTTTATAAGCCATTACTAAGTCTTCATTTTTCAGAATATTTTCTCAATGACAATTGATTACTTTGGGTTCTGGGAATTCTTTGGATTCTTCTAATAGCTAGCAACCCAAGGAATAGTGTTTTAAGTGTAGAAATTGCAAAATTTCTTAAAAAAACCCAAACATAACCATCAAAACCAAAACAAAGCATTTCCTTTTTTTCACAGCTCTTTTTTCAGTGAAGGGAAATGGAAGAAGTTCTTAAATTCACTCTCATTCAAAATGAAAACTTTCTTGAAATACCAAAATTTCTTCTAGAAGGGATATTCAGAGTATCAGTCAGTTCTGCCTGAAAGTACCTTTCTGAATTCATTCAACCACAGAAGCAAATCAGTGATTCTTTTCAAGGGTTATGAAAAGTTGTATTGTATTTTCACTTTAAAATGCACATTAAAGCATTACATGTGCTTCAATGTGCATTCTCAGCAACAAAAATGCTTTTAACCCTCAATTTTAAAAGCAGCTGCAGGGATTTGTTCCCCAGAGGAGACAGTCTTAAAAAGGCCAATGGAATTTCTAGGTTCCTAAGGGAGCATGCCAGGCTTGTTTGGATTGTCTCTGGGGTCTTTCATACAGTTCAGCTGAGGAAAGTGCAATTTGTTCCTTATGTTTGCTGATCATTCTTTTTTAACCAATTCAGCAAGTACAAATAACAAAAAAAAAAAAGCAGAATAACCAGAATAAGAAACATCTAAAGTGCACACACTTCCATTCTACAATTACACCTCCAAAAATTGTACTGATCAGAATTTCCCCTGCATGTATAAGGAAGTAAGGATTATAAATGTTTTCTTTCCCTCAGAAATTAAACATTCACCATCACTATCAAGACTGAGTTAGGTTTCTCTATTCATCTTTCATGGGATATGGCCAGAAGGAATTGTGGGTTAGCTGAAGCTATTGGTCACCTATGTCACCAAGGTACCTCAATCAACAGCAAATTTTCAATTTCTGTGTAACCATAGGAGAGATAAAAAGATCTTAAGATCTTTTTTTTACGATTAAAAAAATCTTTAAAAAGTACTTAAAAATCTTCTCCCCACTGACCCACCCCAGGATTTGGAATGCTACATTAATTGCTTTCACACATAATCAAAGTTGGTATGAACATCACTTGAGTTTTCATCTGTGAAATACAACACAAGCTGCTCAATAGGAAGTTCTTGTGATTATTTATTTGGAGTGACAGAGAGAAGCCTCAGCTAAAATTATAATCCTATTTAAAGACATTGAGCATACACATTACCAAACAATCCCTGATACAATTATTTCTCACTTAAAGTAAATAAAATAGAAAAGAGATGATGATTAAAGTGGTTATATGAGTTACTAAGCAAAGCTGGACATTCAGAGGCAGGAATAGAACACAGATTGTCAGGTCTTGGTCCAGCACCCAGATGTTTTTTGTGGAATACTCTTTTTTTTTTTTTTTTTAACATTTTCTTCACTGGTCTGAAAAAGGCAGTTATAAAACTCTCATCAGAACGCATTTTCACTCTAAATTCTAACAGCTCTAGCATAGTTAGAGGGCAACAATAACTACAGTTTAGCTTCACTTTTAGATAAGATTGGAAAGAAAGCCAGGAGACATTCTTTAGTTTATTCTTATCTCTAATATGGTCTATTCACTACTGCGCCATGACTTTTACCTTCAGCTCCCAGCACAGCCTTTGCATATCCTAATATGAAAATGCAAGTATAAATGTAACTGTATTCACATCTCAAAAAGGTGAAATATTCTCTTACTTTAAAAAAATAAAGCATTAGTAAAAATATAATATTGCATGGTTTTAAAATATTTTTCCTTCTTACTGAAGGCAGAGATTTCAACTAAATCTATTTTCATGGAAAGTAATAGTTAAAATTCTGACTTGAGCAATAGCAATGCATTGGAATGATAATAACTGTAACTAGAATCAAAATTGTACAGAGCCAACTCCCATTCTAACTTGAAAAATATACTCTTCTCCTACTAATAAAAGTAAAACTGTAAATGTCTAAATCAATGACAGTGATATGTCTTACTTCAGCTTTGCAAAAGCTACTGTAGTCATTCTGGGAAGCACTATTTCATAATCAGTCAATAAAAGATGCATCACAACTTTCAGTATCCTTTCATCTCCCCCAGTTAAGCATTCATTATCTCTAAGAGATTTTTGAATATAGCAATCTCCTCAAACTGCATGATTTAGTTTTATGGCACAGTCACTATGTCAGACTAATACTAAATACACTTTTTTATGTTCATGCCTACCACCTTGGACAAAAATGAGAAAGAATGTCTGACAGTGTGAAATAGGTCAGCTTCAGATGTGATTTCTATCAAAAATAAAGAAAAATTATTAACTTTTCCTTATGAAACATGTTATAAATCATTAAGGAAAACATGAAAGAGCACAGTAACTGAAGAAAGGTCAGTAGGACCAGAAAAGTTTTTCATTATATATTTACAATTCCATAACAAGAGATTACAAATCCACAAAACTGAATTACTAAATACAAACTAAATGTAGTAATATATAACCATTAAATAATGCTGCTGTAATCTTATGAAGATAAGCACTGCTAGTTTCTAGGGCTGAGTTGAAGCCATGTTCTTGTTTTTAAATTCTTTTATGGGAAAAGAGGAGGATAATGAAGTGACAATAAAAAGATGCTGTGATGTTAGCAAGGCTAGGAAACAGGCTTAGCAATAAATTTTGCACAAAACTTTTGCTAGAAAATATTGAACTGCTTTGCAAGGTAAAAAAACCATGTAAACAGAAGATCAAGGCAGTCTAATCTGATTATTGGGAATACGCCCACCTTATTATATAGAGCCAGGGGAATTATAAACTTGTACAGTAGAAATGTGTTCTTTTTTTTTTTCTTAAGAAGATAACAGCATATGAAATTATTGATAGAAACCAAAACTGAAATCTGAGTACCTTAAAAGTGGATGTCATCAGATAGCACAGAACCTGTATGTGTTCTAAATACAGCTACAGATTGAAAAGTGTGGTAATGAGAAGGGATAGCTTGGAGATTATTACAATTTGATTATCCATGACTATGGACAAAGAGCAATGGAGTCACCAATTAAGTACATCCACAAGTGGAAAGGTACATAACCTGTTGTATTATCTCAAGTAATTATCAACCCCATGATCAAAATACCAAAATGTTACACTGCCTCCTTGGTGTGAAGATTGAAACTGTGATGAGGAGACATGATGGTGTTACTGCTAGTGTCACAGCTTTTGAGAACAAATAACAAAAAAGGATGATTTTGAAGCATTTTTTATTTTTCTCACAGCTCTACAGGGTCTTAATATGTCACTAAAATATGCATAGAGGATTTCTTATTGTCACTCTGTCACCTCAGAGAGAAATAGGAAGAAGCCTTAAAATTTGGAAGAAAACATGAGGACACTGAGTTAGATCAGCTAGTGGGATAGGAGGGCTTCATAAATTTCACCTATAAAACCACAGCCAATTCAACTGTTGCTATGATTTCATAAACACTGAATTTAAAATAGTTCTTCTACCTCAAAATAAATTGTTTTCCACAATTCTTGGAATATGTAGACCATAGCATATAGACAATTAATTTTTAAAATATGATTTATGCTTCACCTGTTGGAGCAGTGTAAGGAGGCACCAACTAGAGTATGAGAAGGCGCAAAAGAAGGGGAAGAATTATATAAAATGATCAAAGAGGATATAATGAAGCCATCTGAAATCAGTTTAAGAAAGAAAAAAAAAGAATCTTTAGGGACTTTGTTGTCAGTGAGTTCTAACAAGCAATAGAACAAAGAGAAAACAATAAAAGGTATAAACGTTGCCACTTATGGCATTTAGAATAGGAAAATATTAGCACAGGAAATACTTACTAGGGAAAACATGATTTACTGATACATCAGCAGCAAAGAGAAGATGAAGGCAAATGTGGGCCCATTTCTCCATGGAGTAGGGGATTTCAAACTAAATGTGAGTAGTTGTCATCTTGCAAGTGTGCAGACAAGATGCTTTAGTTATTCTTGCTCTGTTGGCTTATATTGGGAACTTTATAAGGTTTAGACAACAAGTTTTCTTTTAACATGTGCTTATAGCTCACCTAACACAACACAGCTTTAACCTCATCTCAAACTGTGTCTCTTTGTAGCATGGAAATAATGAATACTCTTCTCCATTATTTTGCAGAGCAGAAACTTGATATGGTGAGATTTTGGGATTTTTAGGCTTTATATCTTTTAACATGAAAAGTTAGTTAAAATATTATCAGCAGCAGTGGAATAAATTAGTTTATTAGAATTAGTGGCATAATTAGTTTATTAGTATTTTTTAATTTAAATATAGACTGGAAAAAACAGAGTTGATGAGACTAGCTTATAGGAGTAGCTACAGAATATTTGCTTCTCCAGGCAGGGAAGATGATGTTTGACACTTCAGGGATCCTGCTTGAAAGAATACCACTGGCAACAGTCCTGAACAAAAGGGGTCCAGAAGAGTGGTTTGATTTTTATGGATCAGCTTTTCCAAGATCAAGAGGACTTAATTCAAAATTGCAGAAAATCAAGCAAAGGTGGCAGGAGGCCTGCTCAGATTACCAAGAAACTTCTGATTGAGATCAGATATCAAAATTAATCACGCAAGAAGTAGAAGCAAATTTGAATTACCCAGGAATATAGAGCCATTGACGGCTTGGTCACAAAGGGACCACACAGGGATGTGGTCATAAAAGTCAAAATCTGCCTGGAGCTAAATCTGGAGAGGAGTGTGAAGAGTTAAAACAAAGGCTTCTACAGATACATCAGCAGCAAAGAGAAGATGAAGGCAAATGTGGGCCCATTTCTCCATGGAGTAGGGGACCTGGTAAAAAAGGACATGGAAAAAGCTGAGGTGCTCCATGCCTTCTTTGCCTCAGTCATCAATGGGAAGATTTGCCTACAAGAATCCCAGGGCCCTGAGAACAACAGGAAAATCTGGAATGAGGAAAGTACCCTCCATGGAGGAGCACAAAGGAGTTGATCAACATCACTGTAAGGCCACTTCTGGTTATCTTTGAAGGGCCATGCCAATTGGGGAAAAGAGAGAGGATTCCTGAAGACTTGCAGAAAGAAAATGTCACTCCTATTTTGAAGAACAGAATCGAGAAAGATTTGGAGAACCTCAAA
Organism: Promerops cafer; assembly: GCA_013398275.1. NCBI lineage: Eukaryota > Metazoa > Chordata > Aves > Passeriformes > Nectariniidae > Promerops > Promerops cafer. The sequence goes on from VZSE01000421.1 coordinate 113,117, forward strand.
CTGATCACCTCAAACCCTTGGAAAATGATGGAACAGCTAAATGTGGAAGCCACTTTTAGACATGAAGGACAGAAAGGTGACTGAGGTTCAGTCAACATGGCTTTACCAGGGTCCTGGCCACTGTGAAATGACTCGTTCAGTGGCCAAGAAGAGAACAGCAGACATTGTTTATCTTGACTTGAGTCTCCTAAGAAATTCTCATAGACTAACTGGTGAAATATGTGCTTGATAAATGAAACAGTGAGTTGAAAACTGGCTGTACTGCTAGGTTTGAAGGCTTATCATCAGAGAAGGAAGTCCAGCTGGAGGTCAGCCATTCATGATAAACCCAACAGGTCAGTACTGGGGCAACACTGTTTATCATCTTTATTAATTATATAGATGATAGGACAGACTGTACCCCCAGCAATTATGTAAAGTTCATAAAACTGGGAAGGGTACCTGATACACCAAAAAAGTTATGCTGTCATTCAGAGGAAGCTCAGGAAGCTGGAAAAATGGGTTGACAGAGATCTTATGAATCTCAGCAAAGGGAAGACATCTGGAAGGGAAGAATGCCATGGAAAAGTGCAGGGAGCAGGTGACTGGAGGATGATGCTGATGGACAGCAAGCTGAACATGAGTCAGCCATATGCCCTTAGAGCAAAGCAGGCCCAAAAACTTCCTGCACTGCATTAGGAGGAGTGTTGCCAAGAGCTCAAAGGACGTGACCCTCCCACTCTACTCAGCACTGGTAAAGCCTTACCTGAAGTGCTATGTCTAGTGCTGGGCTCCTCAGTACGAGGGAGATATGGCAATTCTGGAGAGAGTCCAGTGAGAGGCTACAAAGATGATTAAGGGTCTGAACTATCTAGCCTGTGAGGAAAAGCAGAGAGAACTGCAACTGCTTAGCCTGCAAAACAGAAGGTTCAGGAATCTAATCAGTGTCTAGCAATACCAGACAGGAGGAAGTAAAGAAAGAGCCAGGCTCTCATTCATGCTACTCTGGCAATGGTCAAAAGTAAATGGCCACAAATTAAACACAGGAAATTCTATTTTATCATGAGAGAACATATTTTTACTCTGAGGCTGATTGAACATCAGAACAGATTGCCCAGAAAGGATTTTCAGTCCCCATCCCCAGAGATATTAAAAAATTGTCTGGATATGGCCTTGATCAACCAGCTCTAGGTGACTGCTTGGAGTAGGTGCATTGCACAAGAAAATATCCAGAGGCACCTTCCAACCTCAGCAATTCTCTGACTCTGCATTTTATACAGCTATTACACTCTGAAGGGTAAGAAGCATAGAAAGACAGTTTTTCAGCTCCAATGCTTCCAATGATGTTAAGTAAATTTACATTTGATGAGGATCTGGCTAAGAGAGCTTTAGAGCATTAGATGGAACAATTCTCATATAAGCAAAACTGGAAAACAGTGTAAGAAAACGAGACTGAGTCAAAGAGATTGCTGACATTTAAAGCATGCTTCTCACAGCAAGCATTTGAGTTAAAGAAAGGAAAAGTGAACTACTGATTACCATTAATGGGAATGATGGGCAACACAAAGGAGTATTGGAGAAAGTGCATACCTGTGGAAAGATGTGAAGTAGAGATATCCTACACTCCCTAACTTAGCAGAAATGCAAAATGTTTTAAAACAGATAGCATAATACATCCAGAGAAACAGACAGAATGCTGAAAGTAAGAAGCCAAAAGACAGTGAGACTTCAATGATAAGAAGGATAGGAGGAGGTCAGAACCATTTCATATAATAAGCTATTGTTGGTTCTAATCTTTATTTCTAATCTGCTGTCCCTTTAACATTCATGGAAATAGCCAAATGCTCTGTTTCTTCAGTTAAGGATCCTGAGATATCATAGGTCTGCAGGAGAAATTCAGGGAATAATGCTAACTCAACATAGCTGCTGTATATATTCGAAGGAGACAGCTTCTTCCTTCCTGTATTCTTGCTGGCCTATGGAAGATTGTAAATCCCTCTTGTCATTCATTTCCAAAGTTAGTATTGATATGAGACACTATGCAGTCAGCAAATGCAGGAGATAAAAATCATTTAAAAGTTAAAGCAGTTCACTGACAATTCTCCATCTGTGTACTTCAAAAAAGTGAATTACTTTATAAATTCTTCTAAAATCCTTCTCTTGAGATTCAACCCTTTTTCATTGTCAAATACATTAAAGTTTATTTCTAACTCTGAAACATATATATATATATATATATATATAGCAATTTAGAAAGTATCAGAACATAAATTTATTTTAATCCTTTGACTTTGTTTCTCTTGAGCTGAGAATTTCAAGAAAATGTAAAAACTCAACAAGGTAAGAGGTGGTATCACTGGAGACAGCAGTTTCCTTCCTTCTAGTCACTGAACCATAAATAAAACATCATGATAATAATTTGGTTTTTCCTATTCTTGATTCCATCTTCAGACAGGAGTAATGAGGCGAGACCGTTGGAGTTAACTCAAATTAAATTTTCTTCTTGCTTAAAATGAGTGAGGTCTATGTGCTAAAACATTGCCAACATAAAAATAAATGCAATCTACCTTAATTTGACTTTCTGCAAAACATTTTTACTTACAACAATGATGCTTGATAGATACTACATGATATTTCTCCCAGCATAAGTATCTCACTGAAATTTTCATAAATCTTGCTAATTTTTTGCTTATTACAGCAATAAGGTAGTTGAAGGCTCTGGGGAAGGTTTGATGTCATCTTTATAGTACAGCTAAAGGGAAAAAATGCAATCTGTGGGGGCTTTTAGTATTTTTGTGTGCTCAAACTCTAAAATCACAGTAATAATTCTAATACAACTTACAGGAAATAGGAGAAAATGATGAGAATATACTCTTTATCAACAGCTTTAGGCGAATCTCATTTTTCTTTAGAATAATAGCTAAAATTTGACCTGAGTTCTTTTCAACTTACAGGGAAAAAATTGCTTTCTTTTATGAACTTATACTTCATAAAAAAAGTAGACAAAACATCTGTTACTAATTATTATTTATTCATATCACAGTAACACTGAAAGGCTCCCACACAAATCAGAGGTTCCATTGTACTTTATGCTGGAAACTGCATTCAAGGAGACAGTCTCTGCTTCAAAGACTTTACAGACAAGGCAGACACATTCTTTCCTCTGAAGATTAGAGATGAGGTATTGTATCACAGAACAATCATTTCCTCTACATTATGCAAAAAGTCTTTAATAGAGACAAGAATTTAATGTAGATATTCTACTGATAATCTTAATTCTTTGATTGTCCCTTCATTTTCAAGTACAAAATACTCCCTGGATAGTGGGCCTAATCATAAAGGCTACCAGGAAACTTTCTGGGCATACAAGTAAATCTTTTGTACCTGTTTAATCTATGATCAAAACAGAAAATCTCCTCCTAAGCTGGAGAAAGATAAAATGCCTTTTAGAATTCTGATAATACATGTAAAAACCTTATCTATTTCTTAACAATTCACACCATGCATGTTTGGATTTATATTTTGTTAGGAATTAATTTTTGCTCTATTTCTTCTGTGATGAACTCTGTTTCACAAAATCTGTGTTATTGATTTCCTAATAGACTGGATATCATTGCAAAATACTAACATAGCCTTTCCTTTCCTGTATATAAGATGCCTTCAGTATGCATGAAGTAATTAATAGATTAAAATAGACTTTTCAAATTGTCTATCGATCCTAGTGCAGTACACAATAGCAACACAAAATTTATGAAAACTTGAGTGAAACTAAAAGAAAGAAGATCCAGATTTTCAATAGTTTTAAAACTCATAAAGTAAAATAAATAACAGCACGTTTTCTCCAACATATCCCCAAAATGGCTGAATGTAAATATCTGAGCTGTCATTAATATTAATCTGAGATCCCTTTTTACAACCCCTACTGCATTAGCAGGACCCAGGAAACAAATTATGGAGGTAATCAATTATTACATTTATCCAAAATGAAACTCAATATACTCTGCACCAACTGTCAGTTGGTCAGGGCCATATCCAGACAAATTTTGAGTATTGCCAAGGAGGGTGATTCCACAACCTCACTGGACAAACTGTTCAAGAGTTCTGTCACTCTCACAGTAAAAAAAACTGTTTTCATTTTTAAGCAGGATTTTGTGTATTTATTTGTGACCATTGCCTCTTGTAGATTTGTAGGACAGAACTGAATAAAGCCTGACTCTGTCTTCTTCACACCCCCCCTTCAGACATTCATTTGCAATGACAAGATTCACCCTTCTGAAGATGCCAGTCCTATTGCAAGTGCTGAGGAGCAGGCAGTATTCAGTACCTCAGCTTTTCTGTGTCCTGTGGCAGCACATGCCCTGCCCCACTCAGCAACAGACACACATTTACCCTAGCCTGTCTTTTGCTGATTATGTCACCTAAAGAAGTGTGAGTTTCTGTGTTTCTTCTCATTAGATGTGTCACCTAATTCTCTTTTTTCTGAGAGTATTTCCTCTTCAATTTAACCTATGATTTTTCCCAATATGGCCACGGTATCTTACAGGAAAAAAACCTGGTATACTACCTTTCCAGGATTCCTTTACAGCGTTGTATTTTTATAAAGTTCTAATTCTACACTGATATTAAAAAGACTTTGCAAAACAAGTCTCTTCAAGGCTTCTTGTTTTAACCTCTTCAAGGCTGCTTTCTCTGATTCATTCTGGGGGCCCAGAGATGAAGTCATATTAGTAAGTTTGTTGAAATAAAGATGCCATGTTAAACTATATTTCTTCATCTTTTTTTGGCATGGCTGACTTCACTCAAAACTTTATCTTCTTCCTTAAGTTTTTCCAGATAAAGTGAAGACATTTTGAAAACAGACTGCAGATAGGCAACAAATAATCATAGGCATACTAGAATTTTTAACATAGAAATGGATTTGTTTCACACTGTTATATCAAAAAAAGTGCCTCCATTCCTTCTATTCAGTTTTTCTTTTTAGCACCTAAAATGTGAATTTCATTTACTTTGAAGTCTGTTAGAAGAATTTACGCAGACAAATGTGTTTTATATGTGTATATATATATATATATATATATATGGTTTGAATTTAATGCTTTAAAAAATTAATGAGTCATAAGAGAAGAGGTATGTCAAAAAGAAAAACAAACTTTAAATGAAGGCAAGAGGAGGATGGAAGGAAATCTACAAGAAACATGAGTTTCATATGGAAATAATTAGGAAGAAAAAGTAGAAACATTACAGAGATCTCTAAGTTACTGATGTTAATACGAGGTGGGACTTCAGAAGACAGCTGGAGTTATCCTGACAAATCTGAATTGTTCCTTTAAAATTAATGGAAATACATCCTCCAGGAAAAAGATAAGTAGAAATACAAAGAATTTTGATTAAGACTGTTTTTCCCCACCAATTAAATATGTAGCAAAATTATATTATAGTTAAACAATCTGTCTCATACTATTTTCTTCAAATATGAAAACATTGGAGAGTGGATCAGCTGATTTGTATCTCCTTATAACTTAAATTTAGCCTACTTTTTCTTTTTTTTTTTTTAATAAAAATCTCTTGAGTCTTATACAGTTACATTTACCTCAAATTATCCTTCAACTATTATTCACCACTGATTGCGGAGAACACCGTAATGCAGGTTCCCATGATCCCTCGTTACATTTTCCCTGGACTCACTATATTAACCTTGGTGAGACACTGCTATCATCATCCTGTGGAAGCTTGCTAAACAGGAACATAGCTCAGCATTTTCTCTGCAAAAGTAGGAGGCACTATTTAGCAATCACACACAAGTCCTTCCACTATCTGCCATCTGCTATCCTTATCTTCCCAGAAGAAATTGTTCACAGAAGCAACTGCAGGGAGTACATCCCTGATTTCACTATCCAATTATCAACATGTTGCCCAGGAACTTGATTAATCCATTTTTGAACCTGCTTGGTATTATTTATCTCCATGACCACCTGTGGCAACACATGCCACTAACTCACTAACCACTCCATAAGGCAGTACTTTCTTTTACCTCTCTTAAGCTCTCATCCTGCTAGTTCAGTGAGTTTATTCAGGTACTGGGGGATTTGCTGAATAACAGCCTTAACTACTGCCTTCATGGCTTTGCCAATATTTATCATCTGCCCGGGCTTTTCTTCCCAAAATGGAAAGGCTCAGCCAGTTTGCCAATGACACCAGCCTGTGTGGTGCAGTCAACACCCTGAGGGAAGAGATGCCACCCAGACAGACCTTGACACGCCTGAGAGGTGAGTCTGTGGAAATTTCTGCACTTGCATTGGGGCAATCCTGAGCAGAAATGCAGGCTGGAAAATGGATTGAGAGCAGCCCTGAGAAGAGAAAAATGGGGATGTCCCATCTCTGGAAGTGTTCAAGGCCAGGCTGGATGGGACTTGCTAGTGGAAGGAGTCTCTGAACTTTTCAGGGGGATTGAAACAAAATTATCTTTAAGTTTCTTTCCAATGCAAGTCATTCTATGATTCTATGACAACTTTAATCTTTTAATATGAGACAATGTTTCATTCCCATAATAATGAGAAGTTGATTTCTCTGCATCATTTTTGACTACATTATAACCTTTTTTGAGATGCAAGGAAAAGCACTGTATCAAGCGCATCAATGTTTTTCAGAGGAAAAATAATGTTTTCTGGTTTAGTCTCAATATGTTTCCTGATGATGCCAAATATTTTGTTTGTTCTTGAGAACAAAGTGCACACTGAGTTGATGCATTCAGAAAACTGCCAGAGAGCCCAAAATACTCCTTCTGGATTTTAACTTCCACTTTCAAGTTCACCATTTTTTAAAGTGTGATTTACGTTCCATTACCTCCTATTTACTCACATAAATTATCATCTTGCATTTCTTTACTCAATACGTGAGTTTACTGATCTTCTTATGGGATTTCTCACCATCAATGTCACATTTAACTGCCTGAAAGACCTCAGTAATATCTGTAAACTTGAATATTTAATTACACTTTCCCTGTCTCAAGGTTATCTGTGAAAATATTGAATAAAAATGCACACATCACTGCTCTATGGGGATCCATACTCTTCTTCCCCCTGAAAAGAGATCTAAAATTAAGCTGTGGCCTACCCTTCATCTTGCCATCTTATTAAGCCATTAGTTTTTCTCCCCACTAATAGCAAATAAATTTCTTACATGGCCTTTAAATAGAAGCTTCTCAAGGATTTTAATTTCCAAACCCATACACATTAGGTCTTCTGCCTCTCCTATACCCACTTGTTTACTTATACTTTTATAGAACTCCATGTTTCCTGGCACCTAACACAATGAGATTACACCTCTGCTTCATATGTTATTCCATTTTGCAGATCATCATTTTGCAGGGAATGGAAATCAGACTCACCCCGTAGTTCCAGGATTTCCTTTTAAGTCCTTTTTTTCTCAGATAAAAGTTATGCTAGCAACCTGGCAGTCTTCTGACAGCGTGGATCTTTGTAGCAGATAGTTTACACAAGTTCACCACAAATTCAGCAGTTTTCCACCTGAGTTCAAATTTATTGCTGAATGCAGTTGTCCTAGTGATTTAAACACATTTATTTTACATCATGTCATCATTGGATAAAACATACAAAACTCCTCTCCTTTGGAAAAGCGGTATGGATTATATGTCAGCTTGTTTTATGCTTTTTTTTTTTTCCTAGCTCCTTCCATTTAGGAATTCATCACTTATGGAGACATAAGTTTAGTATCTGTGGTGGAAAGCATTTTTGTTCACAAACATATGCACTGAAGTTGGTGAAGTCTCAAACAAGTTGGTGAGTCTAAAGAGATAAGTAGTACTACGATTTTTTTATTTTTTCTCAAGACAGGAGGAAATGAACCAGGATTCACACTGTCATATTAAAATAACCAAATCTCTAAGTGAAAAGGGAGATTTATTCTCTAGGTATGCTTTAAAAGGAAGCAGCCGCTATCACTGCATGCTCAGTAACCTGTAAGCCTGAGGAAGCTTAGCAGATCATACCCCTCAAAGGAGGAAGGCAGTAGGTGCCTAGTTTCTGGATCCATGAGTTAGGGCTGAATTGCTGAACTACCAGGATTGAGATACTTCTGACAACTGCAGTAACAGTGATTTAAGCATCTGGACAACTTTAAGGTCAAGAACTGAAGTGCTTACAGATTACAGACCTGTCAAATATAAGAAAGAGCTCTGTGGGAGCTCTGGACCTCACAGGTTTAGACTAAGACTTCAAAATATGCTGCTCTTCCACTTCAAGAACTTAAATTCTTTCTGAGATCCTGCCTTTGGCAACTGTCACAATTTGCTTTGCATTTACCCAGCAATTACACTTTTATGATATAACCAAGTAGTTGCGAAAAAAAAATTATAAATCCCAGAAAAATTTATGCATTACTATCCTAAAACTCAATGGGAATTATATTTGATGTTTTATATTGCTTAACTATGCTTGCAATACAATAATCAAGGCAATGTATAGTATTGACCTGTACTGGTTGTAGTGTCTGGTGCTCTGATAAACTACATATGACTGCATCACGTGCTGTCTGTGTCAAAGACATTCCCACAATTTAAAAGCTGTTTTTTTCCAATGTTAGCCTCTGCCTAGAGCCACTAGCAATATATATCTACTAGTCAAACAGTAAATACTCGGGCACTTGTTGCATAATGTCTCAATTTTAATGTTAGCCAACTTGAAAATAAGTAAAATTCAAAAATGTTTTTCATGTTTACATAGTCTGAATATTATGGTTTCAATTTCTCACAAATCTAAGGTAAAAGTTTCTGTCTGTATGCTTCTTCTCTCCCTGTCTTTCAATTATTCCACAATACTTTCAAGTGTTCAGATCTTTTAACTATTCTCTAAACTGTCCTTTGCTAAGAAATCTCCTGGGAGTGTGGGAGGTTTTTTTATTGTATTGAAAAAAATTTGTGATTCAGTTCTTCTCATTTGTTTTGAACATTTTGGAAATTTTCAATGGAATGTTAAGGACTTTTGTATTCCTCTTTAAAACAAAATAAGTAGAAAATTTACAAATGGTATATGACATATGTATAACCTGTATGAATATGTTATATTTTATATGCATAGACACTGTATTTATGAGGAAAGCATTTCCTTATATATTCCCTTCTACACCCTTATTTGGTTATTGTTCCTCTGTATGTGGTCTGATTTTAAAATCAGAATTGTCCAGTAACAGATTGCTCAGAAATATTTTTGGCTCTTTATCATAATAAGAGCCTAATCTAATTAACCCATTTTAACCTGATTAACTTGAGTACTATTGCAGAATGAATGAATAAACTATAATATTGTAATTTAAACACATAATAATAGTAATTATATTATTGCAAAAATTACTTATTAGCTCCTGCATTATAGCAAGACTTCTGACATTTTTTAAAGTGGTTACTCACCCACCTCAGAAGAACAAACCAAAAATCACTTATAGTTTGTTCATTAATTCAAAGTATTATAGAAACTTGAAATTCTTATGCACATCAGAAGAACCCACCAATTATTTGGTGGCACTTTGTTAATGAACTCAGAATAGCAACCTGTCACTGCTGAACTTTGATAATACAGAACATTTGCCTGTAAAAGAACTCTAACTTGAAAGTGAACATCTATCACTTTAAATCCTTGTCTACTAAGACAATAAGTGATAAATTCCTTTTTCTCCTCTTTTTTTTTAGAACACAAATCTTGTTTAAATTAACAGCAGACAAGCTGAAGGAACCTTGACAGTCATCCAGTCTAGTCTCTGATATTCACACACTATAGAAATACTCCATTATAATTCATATAAGCTCATGTCGCCCTCTTTAGCTAGAATATCTTTTTTTGTAAGATATTCACTGGATTTATTTAAAGTTTTCAGGCAGTGAAAATCCACAACTTCCCTAGATAAGATTTTGTAAAGATTAATTACTTTTACTTTTAGAAATATGTACTTTCCTTTTCAACCTTGAATTTTTCTCGCTTTACCTTGAAACAAGATTCCTGGATCTCATTATACCTTAGCAGCAAAATTAAAGAACTGCATTCTGCAGTATGCATCTTCTTTGTGAAAGGGCTTATAGACAGTGTTCAATAGGTTAACTCTATGTCACATGTATCCAGCAATACAGCTTCAAAATATGTACTCTACCCTACATTTTAATATCCAAGAATAATTTTTGATTATCATTTAAAGTGTTGCTGGATCAGCATGACCTTCATATAACATTCAAATAGAGCACTTCCATATTCTTAGGGGAAACAATAACTTAGTATTCACTTTTGGGCTTTGTTTGACACTGAATCCTGAAGTACTTGACCCTAAAATATTGACCCAGTTTTTATCTACCTTCTTGTTGTATAGTTTTCATTCAATATATACTGACTGCCATATAAAAGGCCTGCATGAGCACACAGTGGACAAGACATTGGCACTAATTGTTATCACACAGAGTTGAGAAATAGAGAATTGGATTGACTTTCTATCTCAGTGAGACAGGAACAAATTCATCAAAGATTGTCCATTATCTCCGTAACTGTCAAAGGAGCTACAGATTAGGTCAGGAGAGATCAGACACAGTGCTTTGCTTTCAGTATCTTCACATCCGTGTTCATACACTGGGAGAAAAACAGCTTTTTGCACAGTTTTTATAAAGAAAAATGACAGTTAAAAAGTAATATTTTAAAACAAGTATTGTTTTAAATACTGAAAACAGAGGAAGATCAGTAAATCAAAGCCAGGTGGTGATGTGACCCAGCATCAACACCCTGCATGGTCTGTGAGTTCCCTTCAGACTAGCTTTAACCTGGTCCCTGGATGAAACACCATTATCACAGCTATATTATGAAGCATCAAACATTAGTTTCAACTTGTACTGTTATAAAGTGCACAACTAGAGGTCCCAATTTAATATCCTCTGTTGTACCTCTGGTTTGTGTGTAACAAAACTTCCTTTGGAACAAAAACAATGTGTAACAACTGCAATTGCTTGCAGGATTAACCTCAGAGCTACTGCTCAGGGCTACTGTTTCATGTAAAATGTTGGGGGTGCATCCCTGGAGTAACACCTGTTTAGATAACTGGTCAAGGACTAAGTGCCTTTAAAACGGAGAAGTATGTGACTTAGAGAAACAAAGAGGAAACTACTCCTATCTTTATTATCCCACTCACTGAAATAGGACAAAACTCCATGTGTCCCATTTATATAAAGTTCTGGCTGATAATGCGATGCTTATTCTACCCTCTAAAAGTATCTGCTCAGGCACTGACAGACCACAGAAGACCAGGAAGAATCTGGAAGGATATATATATGAATACATAGGAATTTCTCAGCTCGATTTCAGCAGCTGTCATTTAAGGTGCCAGATCTGAAATTCAGGAGATTTAGATTGGTCCCTTAAACTTGTATGAGATGTTCTAGTATCAGACCTCTTGATTAAACCAGCTGTGAAGTGTATTCTATGCTCAACAAAACACCTAAATATTCTAGCAACCCTGGATACAGCATATCATGAAGCCTTAAAAAAGATGATTTGGGAGTGTTTAAGTCATTGCCCTTTTGTTAGCTATTTGCAGTAACAATATAAAAGTATCATAAATAACTATTATTGCCTGAAAATTCAGAAGTATACTAATATTTAAAAACATATAAGGTGGCCTTAAAGTTAAGTCAGGAGACTGTGGTCATGCCCACTGAAAGATTCAAAATTCACCTCAAATAATCTATAGTCAGTTCTTGTGAATCACGATTGTCTTTGCCTCATACAAAACAGTCCTTTGGAGCCAAAAGACCTAGGTTTAAAAACACTGGATATTTCTGCTTCCTTTTATTCCTTTTATGACACGTCATCATGCTTTTATTGCCACTCTTCAGAAAAATATCAGCAAGTTTAAAGGTCTAAACAGTATTCATTCCTGTTTGTTCTTTCCTATAAATCCTCTAGCCAGATTTATACCAAAAGCAATTTGAAAACTTTTCCAGAGGGACTGCATAAAAGATTCAACCTATACAATGTTTTTATTCTCTTAGCTGATAATTTTATAATCTTGAATTTTTCTAAATTATGTAGATAACAATGTTCCGAGTTTATATATTTGTAAGCACCAAGGGGTTCTATGTGTAAAGCTGAGCAGATACACAGCATAAAATATTTACTTTTTCTCAAATAGTTCATTCCATTTCACCACAGATGATTTTAAGCAAGGACTGTGACTAGAGAGATCTGTAATTTTAAGTAGCATATTCCTACCTTTGAGCTGCAAACTGACTTTCAGCTTCCTACATGGAGAAATAGAGATGCTGAAATTTTTATATAGAAGGGAATGCAACTGGCATTTTCCTGAACAGGGAATATGCACTACACAGTATAGTGTCAGAGCAGATTATATCCCATGAACACTACCTGTGAATTATAGTGGTGTCCATTAGCACTGCTGTGGTCACAGGTTTGTCAGCTGTGCCAAGAGAGCTGTTTTTGCTAAGAGGTGTAGGGAGGTGGAGGTGTTGCAGATCAACCACTGACATGTATTGTTACTGGAAATTTTTGTATACATTCTCCTCTGGCTTTTTTATTCATCTCTCTCCTGTTCTGAGTTTTGAAATAAGCTGTTGTCACATTCAAAGGCAATGTGATAAGGATGCAAGTTCGCTTGTACATATCTGTTATGTTATGTGGAAAAAAGGCTTCTCTACCCACCCACAGATGTGTGAGGCACAGGGTGAGGCAGGGGAAACTCAGTAACCTCATCACCTGCACCTGCTCCCTGCCTCAACCTGGAGAGTTCCAGGGGAGCATCACCCCATTGAAGCTGAGGACGACACCCCTCAGACTGAGGGAGGTGCAGGATTTGTGATGGGATGAAGAGGAGGATTTTCTTGGCATTGCATAAGATTTATGAAAAATTTAAGGGAGGAGCCAAAGAAGGGGAAAGGGAAGAATCAAAGTGTTTGAAGGAATAAGCATGGGAAAATAGATGAATAAGGTGATAAAAGAGGATAATCACATGTAAATAGTAATATTTATATATCCATATTCCAGATGCTCTGTTTGCCTGCTTGGCCATGCCCTGTAACCATCGCCACAGTCTGTCCCGTCTTCTCATTTAATCCCACTTCTACTTCTTTACCTTAGTGAGGGAGCAGTGAGTGTATCCTGTGTGTGCTTGGGGTGGGAAGGATCTCAGTGCCAGCAACTAGAGTCAGACCATGGGTCAAAAGGACTAAGTATCTGTGGTACCAGTAATTGTAGACACCAGACTGCACACACTGTGAGTGACTGTGTGTCACCACACAACCCCAGAGAATATCAGATTGAACTACTCAGGAAACAGGATACACGGCTTAGCAGCCAGGTATGGAAGTGGACTCAAGTTTGGGGTGCATCTGAATGTGCAGCTCTGAGAGGGAGACAGCTACAGGAGGGACCCAGAGGTCAAGGCTGATTGCTAGAGACCACGAGGTCCAGAGAGCAAGTAAGAGAGAGAGAGAGAGAGAGTATATGTGTGTGTGTGTGGGTGTGTGTGTGTGGGTGTGTGTATGTGTGTATGTGTGTGTGAGACAATCTGAGGCCAGATGCACAAGCCAGTCACTGGGGACACTGAGTATCTAAGACTGGCTACTGAAGGGATCGACAGCGCAGGTGTCTGTGTGTCTCTGCATCTGTGTGCAGAGGGAGGACCTGGGGACTTGTGCCAGCCTTGGACATTGTGTGCCCAGAAACTAGAAAGCCTGGAATCCAGTGGAAGCGTTTGCACAGCCTGAGTGTCTGAGCCTCGCTGTTGGAGGGACCCACCTTGCATATGAATATTTGTTCCCATTAGTGCATCTTCATCCTTATCAGGCATGGCGGGTAAGAGGGTGAGGTCACATGTGCTGGGATTTTTTCAGTGCTGAATGCTTCTGTTCATTGTGATCTGTATAGCTGCAAATGTCCAAATATAAAAACATGATTTGTGAATTTGTGTGTCCATTAGGAATGCGTGTTCACCTCTAACAGGCCTGGAGATTCAGCAACACTAACAATACCTGGCTTCAGCAGGTGGACAGAGAATATGATTAGCAAAAATACCTTCTGCATACAAACTCATCTTATAAATAATATAAAAAAATATAAAACATGCATCAATATCTTGTTACACAAGTAATCGTTAAATATTACACCAGTTACATATTCTATTCTGTGGCACTTTCAATGTATCATATAGGAAGTGCATATAAATCCAAGGCAAAAATGACTGGCTTTCAAGGGAGAAGTCTACTCTTTGAGTTATCCCCATTTAATGTGTACAACAATGACCCTGTAGCTGGTATAGTCAACTGAATCAATATCACGCATATTTGAAATACAACAAAGATAAACAAATAGATGTATAACATTAAAAGCTCAAAGGTTTTAAAACTAGAAAGGGCCAAATCCTATTACTTCCATAAAGCTCTCTAGAACAGTATGCATGTCAGAGAGGCAGGATTTGGCTTAAAGTCAGCATTAATATTCAAGTCTGATGAAATCAATAAAACTGCTGCCTTAAGATGTAAATGCATGGAAAACAGCAATAAATACCTCCTCCATACTGAAGATTACTGCCATCACAGCAGAACTATAGGAAGTGTTCATGTAAGCACTAAGTAACTTTCATGCAAAGTAAAACAGATTCTCTACATAGCTAGAGGTAGAATCCTGGGGGGTGGGGAGAAGGGAATTCAAGCTCACTTCTTTTTAACTAAATGGTAAAGCAAATCTTTTTAAAACTGTATTCAAATTTCCTTAATGCACATCTGAATGAACTTAGCACTACTTTAACAACTACACAAGAAAAAAAGTTGTAGCCTTTAGTTCTTTTCTGAACTAAGCACAGAGAGGTTGAAAACTCTACAAAAACTTGCATGCTTTGCAAGCTTCAGTGGAACTACTGAGAAAGCTGACAACACTTCATAGGATGAGCTGGTATTCCATAACACCTGAATAATATTACATTGCATATGTTAAACCTTCTTGGACATTTCATACTCTGCAGTAAAATTTACTCCCACAGGTAGTTCTATTACAATCATTAGATTTTTTCACATGAATGCAAGTTCAGTGGATGCGGAAAATTAGTTTCTGCCTCAAGTTTTCTTGTTACCATAAGAGTAAATCACACTATGCTAGTTGAGTGTAGATTCCTGTCATTTAACAGGACAAAGGTTTAATAAAAATATTTATTTACTTTTATAGTTCTTTTCATGTCTGCAGAAACCTTAATCAATAGCTACAGATTAATTTTCTCTTCTTCTTGATATAATATCTGTTTAACACGCCTCCAGTTTTAAAGCTTAGAATAGAAATGACTACCAGTTTTATCACTACCACAGGGTCTCCTGTAAACTACTTAAAGCCGTTCAGCCCAAAGTCATACCGTCCAGCTACAGTCACTTAATGGAGTCCAAGTTTAATCCCTTCTCTGCAGCCAAAAGTGTTTCAGCCCACCAGCCTGTTGGCTCCAGTCAGTGGATACCTTTTGCAGTCCTTGTGCAAAAGCTGTGATGCGATGCAGAAGAGGATTCAGGATTTCTGCAAATACAGAGAAGAAAAACTTCAGAGCAGAATACAAGGGAACTGCATTCCAAGTTTTGCATCAGATCCTGTTTCTCTGCTGTGCCTAGTGACTAATGCTCAAAACCACTCTAAGTCTGTCCCCCACCTGATATGACCATAGCTTTATGCCTGCGAGCTCAGCCCTTTGCAAGGAGGCAGCAGAGTACGGGCTCCTCCGTTTGCGAGGTTCTGGGCGCACACTGCGTGTGCCCTCTGCCCTCACCAGCTGCTCTGTTCATAGCACACACCCCAGCCTGCTGCTTTGCAGCCTCCATTAGAGGAAAAATGCCAATAGTTTCTTGGCACCCAAAAGATACTGTGCCTAAGTCCAATTTGAAGCTGTGAATTCCAGCTTCACACAGACAACTAAATCTAGGAGAAGGTGAGATTTCAGGATATGTTGTTCTTACTCCTAAACCCATTCTCAGAATTTGGACTTAATCCTCATTGAATTCACATTCCATTACAATTTTCCCGAAAACCCTGAGAAAGCTTTTTGTTCACTAATTGAGATCTATTTTAGCTCTAGTAGTTGTTAAAAAAATCTATGGAGCGGAGGGCTTCTCTTATCTAGTTAGAGGTTATATTTAATATTCTAGTCAGTTGTCTTTTGCATATGGATTTGCTAGATAACAGAGCTGCCATATTAAAGTAATTCAAAAATTAAGAATAATCACCCACTTTGTAACATTTTAACCATTTCACTTTCACAAATGAGAGTCTTTTCATAAAGGATTACCTTTTTTCCTATTAAAGCAACCGATAAAGAATTCTGCACTGCACATAAGATATGCCAAGCACTACTTATTCTTCCTACAATCCAAAATACTGCTGCAACTTACAAAATCATTTATAGCAGATTGTTACAGGTAAAATGGGACATTGCTTTTGTTCTTTCAGGCTTTGCATGCCCTCAGGCTAGTGATTCAATATACATCCACAATTTTCAGAAGCACTGTCTAAATTTCATATAGCTTAGTCCATAGATGTTCAGTTTCAAACAAATCAGTTCATGTTTTTTGGAGATAATTACCTGTCTTTCTGTTTGCTATTGTTATTTTACACAAAGGATTAACTTTCATTCCAGAAAAGAAGACAATTTCAGCACTACTATATCAAAGAAAAGGAAAAAAAATAAACCTAGCATCTGTACTATTAGTTAACAGTCTATAGACAAAAAGGATTTCAAAATTAACTCTTCTTTTCAGACTGAAGTTTCCTAAAATTAAGCAACAGTAAACAGTAAATGTCAATTAGGACAACACAAAGAAAAACTCCATTCAAAAGGTGGTCTTTCCTTCCCAGAATGCTGTGTTTGTGCTATTTTATTACCTATAAGGTTTGAAGATTCCAGTAATGCTAGTTTGCCTGTACTTAATCCCCAAAGCTTGAGCAGTAAGAATTGGTGCTAAAACTCTATAAATATCTAGCTAATTATTTTGCCAAAATCATGTAGATTAAAAATTAACCTATTTTGCCAGTCAGTTTTCACTCATGTTTAGATCTGTCTTGACCTGTGGAGCTCTCATTTTGAATTGATTTTGTGCATCAGGCTTACTGAGTCTGGTAAGACAACTCTGGCTTGGGTTTCATTCATTTTAAGTCAACTGCTATGACAATTTACAAGAATATTGGCTGCTCATCAAATCCAGTTGTTTCATGTGGAGTTGGTAGTTTAAACTAAAGTGATAAGTAGTGAAATTTTCATAACATCAATACGAATGCTACTGCTAGTCTTTTGACAAAAATGCTTAGGCAGAATTTTGGGATTTTTGGGCTGTTCTACCAGGACAATGCAAGTCAATCTTATTTAAGCAAAGTACTTCTACTGAAGAGAGCTGGAAACTGAGACAGTAAGCTCTCTTCAAAAATTATGAATTTGACAACACAGTAAGTTAATTGTGTGTGAAGCTCACAGATTATTTTACTGGATGTATAGGACAAGATAAAGGCTTCACTGAGAACAGGGACTCTTCAGGTATGCAGCTGCAAGATATCATTTCCTTTAATTTTTGGAACTGTAAGAATAACGCAGCTTGTACCACATCTAGCCACTTTGAGTATGCAGCCTAAAGGACTCAATGTCCATTCACAAAGATCAGTGATCATCTAGGGAATTTTGATTTCTAACTTAAAGCTTAGAAAAGGATATCTGACACTAAAAAGCAGACATCACATCATGTTCTGTGTGAACCTCATTGCCATGGTTTCAGCATGCTCTGTACACACCTTGGTCAGGGCTCCTAATTGGCCCTGAATATCACTAGGAGTTAGTGGTAAATAGATGTCTAAGTGTCTGAGACTGAGAAAGCTCTTGGCATACAAAGAGATCAAAACCTGACATGGCCACCACCTCTACACGATATATTTTATTCTCAGTACAAACTTGCCTCTTTCACAGCCTTGCAACAGTGGTAAGCCTTGAAATCTATAGCTTGTGTGTCACATAAAAACTAAAAGGATCCTTTAGCTTGTAATTTGGATGTGAGGACTTGACAAATATGTATCAACTGTTTCCTAGATAAAGCATTTTTTTATGTTTTTTTATATTCTTACCATTACATATAAGAGGTGAATTATATAAATATAAAAATAGACTGATCAGCTGATTTTATTTCTTTTCATGCTTTTCTGTGTAAAAGTGAATTGCAGTGTTACTATAACAGACCTTGTGAAGGTGTGTCATGCTAACATAGCCAGTATCAGCACTACCACTAATCTTATCAGCAAGGCTTCTCTGGCAACCTCCTTCCCTACAGTAATTGCTATAACCCATCTTTTCAGAGAGGGAGTCTGACTCACATATCTACATGCTTATTATGCTGCCATCCTTCAGGATATCACCATTGCAAAGGATTTGAGAGCCTGAAAGAGGCCCAGGCAACCCCAGCAGAAGCCTGCAAATATTTACATACAATCTTTATGTGTATATGGCTACACATACATAAATTAGAAGGGAAGCCAGTAAGTACATCAGGGAAATACCTGTTCCAAGAGGAGCCAGCTGAGAACCCACAGCTACAAGCCAAAATCCCTGCTGTTTTTAAATAGACTGGAGGAGGAACAAAAAATGTACAATGCACAGACAAGATAATGTCCCTTCCGAATTTTAGTAGCTGCCTTTTGCACTGACTTAAAACAGCTCTCTGGAGGATACAGCACTGCATACAATAGTGTAAAGGCACTATTTACTACTGTGCTCCTTCTGTTGGTATGCCAGCACACAATAGCAGTGTGCTGTGCAGCCCTGAGAGATGCAGATGTCAAACAGCAGAATGTTATCACCTCTGGTATCCAAGGCAGACAGGAGGGACCATCAACTACCAGAATAACTTGGAGCTGCAATTTTAGCAATGTCCATATTGAAAAGTGACCAATCATAAAAAAGTAATACTATTTAACCATATAGCATGATAAGAGACATACAAGTCTGTTATTGGTAGAAGAGTTCAACAAACAGCCCTTAGTACTTGCCTTGTGCACAAGTACTATAAGCTTGAATATTTGCAGCCACTCATTTCTGGTATTTATATGCTCAAATTTCATTTTAGAGAGTAAAAGATAGGTATTTATATATCAGTGGAGAATATAGTTGCTAGCCATTCAAATGTGAACAGTTTAGCTCTGTTTCTTTGCTCAAATTGTAATAAATTTTTTAAACATTTATTTTTAAAAAATTATAATGGTAATTTTGAAAATAAACAATATTTAATAAGAACAAGTTCCTTTTAAAAGTATGAGGATAGTATGATTATAAATAATTTTATTTTAATACTAATTGTTTAACTGTTACACTTTTCTTTGGTAGTCCATTGTTTCTGTAGATATGCACTTTAAATGAAAAATCTATTTATTTGTTCCACACAAATAAATTCACAAAGATATATTATGGTAACACAGATGGCTAGAATTCATACTTCCTACAGAAGAATATTATACTTTCTTTGAATATATTTTTCCTCAGTGACAACAAATTTAACATTCCAGTCATCAGCTACAGCTCCATCAGAGAAATGAGCACTACAGACATGGTATGTAATAACCCTTTTAAAAAAATGGTTTACTGACATCTATACAACGCACTCAAAAAGAATTGCATGCTTCTTTTTCATTTTAATATGAATAATTAAATTTAGAAATACTCATTCCTTTAATATGAGGCTGTTTTTGTTTTTTTAATCTATATAATAGTGGAAAAGTGATCCTATAACTTATAAATCTCTTAGTAATTTTGGTACAAAGTCCTATCATAAATTTGAGATTTTTTTCTGAAAAGCTGTCTCTGTATTGTCTGGAGTTTCTATCTGATAGCTCTAACCATCTTTACACATACTAACTCACCAAAATGAAAATTCCCAAAACATTTGCCACTTACGACTCTTCAGTTTCCACATCCTTAAGCAGGGTCGTTTTAACTGGGACTCTTTCACGAAATAGCCAAAAATTTGGAGCCTTGGAAAAACTCAGGTAGTTTTTACCATTAACTAGTCGGAGGCATCTTCATAATATATGCAAATCAGGTGTCAGTCATTTCAGAACTCTATTTTAATATAGCCACTGTAGACATTCAGTTCCCACATTAGGCAACTATTAGGCCTTCTGATGCAAAATGTAAGATGTTTTCAAGTTTTCCTAATTTTCTTAAGGCTGTTCTAAAGTTTTTCTGGTTTAACTTTATAATATTTCCTGATTTAACTTTATAATATTTCCTGGTCTATACTGTATGTAAGCACCACCCACTAAAAAGATAATTTTTGACTATCATCAAAGTGAGGGTTTTCCACCCAAGCAGGAAAAGAAGTCTCTAAGCCACACAAAGATAACACAAGAAAAAGAAGAATCAGTCAGCTAAAATAGGGATCTCCTTTGAGTATTAATTTGCCAGGAGTCACAAAAAGTTAAGTACAAAGGACACTTGACCTTCGGTTTCCCATCTGCAATAAATATCCAATAAAGATGCCTTGTAAATTCCCTTTAAGGGTGTTCCATGCAGTTCAAGAGGAGCAACAGTGATAAAATCTGTTGAATAAAATTCAGAAGTCTTCTTTGAATTGCAAAACTTTTAGTTTTGCAGAACAGAAACACAGAGGATGCACACAGTAGATAAAGTGAAACCATATTTTCACCTAGTGTACCAATGTGCTGGTGATGCTGATAACGGGTAACCAAAAGTCTTCATGCCAGGGATGCGGCTTTCGAACCCTCCGTGAGTCTCACTCACATGACTAAGTTATGAGTCTTTGCAGATACTTTTTACAGGATCGTGTAGGAGTTCTGAAGCAAAAGGAAGAATAGAATTCACTTCTGAAAGGCATAACTGGGAAAGTGGCCTCTTTTTTCCTGCAATTTTTTCTAATTTTAGGAATATACACAGCATTCTGCTACATACAGGAGACCAGGGAAAGGCTTTACAGAAAACACAACTCAGTTACTCCCCATAAAAACAGCAGTGCTAGCACACTGTTAATGGTGATAATAAGAAAACAAATTAAAGTTGCCTAGGCTTTAAAACCATAATCACTTTCTTTTCACTAGTATGGACTCTTTAATGATTGTGCTATACCAACTAGGAAGCCTTTTTTTCTTTTAACTGTGAGCATGTATGCTATCACAGCTTATCCTTTTAATTATATGACTTTACTCAGAGCATCTGAAAGGCACTTGCTTGCTATTGTCTATTTGTCTTAAACAAAGAGAATGATTTGAAGCACTAAAGGGATCCTTTAAATTTCATTATATTTGAAGTAGTTTATAATATATAATAGAAGTGAAAGTAAGTCATTTTTCAATACCTTAAACTCTGTTAAACTGGTGAGCAAAATATATTAGCATCACAGTAACGTGTTCCTGCCTGTATAACACAACAATTATGACACAAGTTTCACAGGCATTGAAGATCCCTATCTGTGATCCCTAGTCCTGTGATCTAACTACTAACTTCATGAAACAACAAACTATCCATGAGCAACTACAAAGGGTCTGAAGTCAGTGAAATTAGATGAATTTCGAAAGAGCAAGGAACGAAGAGTCATCCTGTTATCCCTCAATCAGCATCTTCTAACTTTAAAAATTATGCTAATTTCAGCCACTCACCCACTGAAACTTACTTATGAACATTTTCATTACTAACAGGTAGCAACTAAAATTAATGACCTCAGGTTACTTTATTTTCCAAGTAGGAGGTCCAGGATAAGTAGTAACCGTGTGTCATTTTTAACCAATATCAAATATAGAGGTCAAATAGGGGCATTTCAGAAGCCACAACCCATAATGAATAAATGCATCCAATTTAAGGACCCATGATCCCCAAGATTATTAAAAATTAATGATTAATGACATGATTAATTAATCAATGAATGACCTTTAATAAATTTGCCACATATGTTTAACCAAAAAGAGTAAGAGGCAACTCAATGGTTAAAGGAGAACATAAACCACCTTTTTAAGTCCTGATTAGCATCCTAGTACTTTGAAGTGAAGGAATTAATTTATCTGCAACCTGTGTGGCACTAAATATTGAGTGAGAGATTGAGGAAAATGTTTCCTGAGAATTAATGGAAAGAGAGTGAAGCACGTTTTTTTTCTCTTTAAATTCAAATTTCTTACTTTTAATGTTCCGGTTTTTATAGTTTCTCACACTCCCTAAGAGCAGCTACTTCTTATACCCACATACTTTCACTCTCCAGAGCTACAGCTTACACTACAGTTCCATGAAACAGTCAATCTGATATTAAGTAGAAAGGTACCAAAGATGGGAGTAAAATAAGTCAGTTGTGCGAGACAAAGCTTTGAAAAATTCACTTTGTCTGTTCAAAAGGACTCAAAAATTTTGAAAAACTAACTTTTTTTCCATATAGACATTATTCCAGATCACATATCAGCCATTCCACTGCTGCAGAAAGCCTGCACAGAGCACTATGAGGTGGTCTTTGTGAACAGAAATGCAACTGTGCTCTATCTGATCAACTTGAGACCATCAGGGAATTGAGTGCATAAATCCAGCAATACTGAACATAGAGACATGAATTTAATATCAGATGCTGCTTCTCTGGTACAGATTAGAGAAAACCTGAAAGCAGCTGAACTCCCCATACTGTCCTTCCTATGGTTTGCATGAAAAGCAAACCAAGCTAAAGATACATTATTATTTCAGTTTCCAAACTGGGTAACTTCTTCCTTAAATAGGTAAAGCAAGCTGGTGGAAGAAAAACCTGAAATTTTCTTTCAGCTCTTTAAAAGTTCCACATTTGCTTCATTTAAAAGCTAGCTGTCTGTAGAGTCTGTGATGAAAGGATAAGTAAATTGAACAGATAGACCCAGCAAGGATCTAAGGAACAGTCATGAGTGGAAGACCCACAGTAACACAATCAGTGAAAATCAAATCAGCAAAAATAAGAGCACACTGAATCAGCTGCCTCTAAAGCTATCAAGAGAAAATTATTGTCCCTGGTGTGAATCCCACTGAGATGAGTCAGCAGCAGAAACTCTCTCTCAGAGGCCTTCAGACTAAAAGGAGATTATTGCCTCCAAGGGTACAGGATTTATCACAAAATGGAGTGGTGAAGAGGATTTGAGGAGTGCATAAAAATTATTAAGGGATGTGTCAAGTTAATTGTGGGAATGTTCAAAAATTTTTTATGGTATGCTTAATGTAAAGACCAAAGATGGGTAGAGAGGGTAACCAAGGTGAACTGGGAAGAACAAAAATGGGAAACTAGAGAGGAAACATGACAAAACCAGTTTCATGTGAGCAGTTTTCTGTCTCCTGATCACAGAGAGGAAGAACAGGTTCAGGCTGACTGTGAGACTCATGGTTATGTGAGGGCTATATATTCATTTACAGGTGTCAGTACAGGCATCACTCTTCGTGGGGTCTGTGTGGCCACAATCATGTCAGACTTGTGTGCACAGACTGGAGTAACTTGTGTCTGGGGACAGGGAGCTACAGTGGTTTCAGAAGCATGGCTGGGGATTCCTGCAGAAGAATTTGGAAAACTGGAAACAACCATGTTACTACTATTATTTTTCAGAGAGAGGTTTCAGACAGTCATCTTGTGGTCTTAGCAAATTGAGAGTTGTGAATTCAAGGATTCTCTGTCCCTGGAGATATTGAAAACCCAACAAGACCTGTCCCTGAGCAACCTGCTGTACGTGATGCTTCTTTAAGCAGGGTTTTGGACCAAGTGGTCTCTAGAGGTCCCTTCCAACCTCAGCTACTCTGTGATTCTCTGAAAGAAATTCTGCCCCTCTTTTCCAAAGGCTCTAAAAATTATGCAGTAGAAATATAAGCAAAAAAATTAAGTGAAAACTCTCAGGGAACAAAAGGCACCTTTCAGGAAGCTCTATGGTCTATATGGCCTTGAGACACAGACTTAAGCTTTCTCCATCTATTTTGTGAACCTTGTGCCTCTGTAGTTGCACTAAATCAATGATCCAAACAAATCATGTTATACTGGATTCCTTCCATACCACTGCCAGCTTGGGGTTCGGAGCTGTTTCAGATTAATGTAATCCAAAAGGTGAAAAGATCTTGAAAAATATAAACATCTAAAGCAAGATCATTATAAGTGGATAGAATTTAATCAAACTGCCTATTTTATCATAGAAGCCATAGTAGAAGCCAATTTTAATGGGAAAAACTAAAACCAGAGACCATTATCAACATACAGTACAATGTCTTTATAGTAAAATCTTGCCTCAGGGGAGAAGCTGATACTTTCAAAAATAAAAATAAAATGGTTTTCTATAAAACCTCAACTCTTAAAATATTTATATTCCACTTGAAAAGACTTGTCTAATAAAATACTTCAAGATCAAGAGGAATCACTGAGGCATTTAGTCTGCCTTTGCACATATCTCGAGCTAAACAATATACCAAATTACGCCTGTAGTCACATCAGTAATAAATGGCTTTGATTGAATCATACCTTTCAGAAATAAACATACAGGACTGATCTGGAAATACCAAGAGGTGGAGAATGCACCATTTCTCTCTATAAGTAATTACAATTGTTAACACTGGCAACAGTAAAGAGGCTTTATTTCTAACCTGAATGTATTTGATTTTAACATTCAGACATTAGTTCTTGTGATTTTCTCTGATAAATGAAGGAGCCTTTAACATCCAATATTCACATCCATGAAACTTAACAACTATTAATCACTCAAGATGATGGTGTAATACGCAGGAAAAAAATACTTAGCAACTTCAAAGAAAATTTAAGAAGCGAGAAGAAACAAACCAAAACTCCTCAATATTCTTCCTATCACTCTCTAATACTTGTCCTCTTAGTACTCAGCATCTTTTCACCGTTTTTCTGGGAGGTTTTTTTTACTGTTTGTGAGTATCACACTCCTGTTGAAATCAAAAGTGGTCTAAACTGTATAGTTCAGGTAGGTCAGAACTATTAGCCAAATCCCACATATGCTTATTTTGGTATGAACATAGGATTGCTATTTATAAATTGCCAGAATAAAGGACTGCAGCTTCAGCAGATTTTCATATTTTTATCAGAAATTCTATCAAAAACAGAAGAAAAAAGGATTTTATTTTTCTTAGGTAGTTTTCCTAGGAACTTAATTCTGTAGAGCAGTGCATTTAGTTGCAACTTCCAATATTTAGCTTTTAGCATTATTTAATTTCTAGGGAAAAATCTTAAATATTGTGATTTCTGTTTCCAGAGATATTGACATGATTTCTAGTATTATTACATGAGGACACATTATTTGACAGAAAAACTGATTATATGAGATCAACACTGAAGAAAGGACTGTATTTGACTTGTAATATCTTTTAAATTGTAATATCACCCTCGAGGTCAGACATTTTACTTCAGATAACCAGTGCCATTGTAATCCAGGATCTCATGAGGAAGAGAAATCAAAAACTCTCACAGAAATATATTGTATTGTTGATTTTTTGAATTCTTTTATTAGAACACTGAGAGACAGAACAAAAACTACCACAGTGTCATAACAAAAGAATATTAGCTATTGCACTGCTTCATTATATTTCTTGAATAGCCATTTTGTTTCAGGCTTATTCAGAAAATCATTTTCTCCAAGTATTACAGCAGTGAGAGACAGCCTCTAGGTAAGCATATACCACAGATAACCACTAAGGCGGAATTTTAATCATACCCTTGGTTCTTTTAGCTACTCAAAAACCGTCCTTTTGGAGTAATATTTCTGAACTTGCACTAAAGAACAAGCAAAAGAAAATGTGTCTGCCTGAGCTACAGCAGCAGAACAAATTATGATTCAAAACATTGTGTGACAAGACAGACAATGAATGCAGATCTTTAATTCATTTAACAATTATTGGAATAATTTTGCAAAGACAGATAAATGCATTTAAAGGCAGGAATATATGTAGTCATTTTTGTGTCTACCTTTAAAGATATTGCTAAACAGAGAGGTTTAAATCTGTAGATGTTCTTATTCAAATTTTATATTCTATCGAGTTTTCTTATTTAAAACAAAGTAGTAGGAATTACTAAACTAGAACAAGTTGAGGTCCCAGTGAGAAAAAGTCATTTTGCATTCAGCAAGTTTTGACGATTACACCCCAGTAAAACCAGGAAAAATGGTTTAATAGAAAGGGTATTTTGGATCTTGCAGCCTTAGGTTTCCAGGTTCAGGAATGTACAGCGTCTGTGTTTTAACTGCCTCCACCTGTAGAGCATTTCTAAACTTGTTTTGTGAAGAGATAACCCACTTCTCACCCCAGAGTGAAACTTGTTTTTTCCATGAGATATTTAAAGTGAAAACATACCAAGACCCCACTTCACAGATGCAGTTAGGAGCTTAAACCTTACTGAAATTAAAGTGCCTTAGGCTCCTTAGTGCTAGCTGCAAAATCAAACAGAAATTAAGAAATCCAGTTACAGTTGAATTGTGCCTTTGACTTTCCTTCTTCTGGCTGGACATGAATATATATTTAATAAGGAAGAGTAAATAAAATTAGATTTCGTAAGGTATACTGATGTCTTAAGGATATCTGAAGTACTTACAGGAAATCACAGAAATTTTCCATGTCCATCATTCATCTTACTGAATTTTGAAAGCAACTGAAAGCCATTCCAGGCTAGAATCAAAGAAAAATGTTATGCCCCTAAAACACCTTGCCTCCATTGTTAGGACATTGCTCCTGCTTTTTTAAGATTTCTACAACATAAAGGAGGCAAGACAGAGTTGTAGCAGGTGAAGTTCCCCAGGCCTCCAAGGAAACCACAAGGAAACATTCAGGCTACCCTATTCCCAAACTTCCCTGGACAGCCTCATTTATTAGCTTAGCTGCATCACTTCTCAGTCTTTTTTTTTTTCTGCCTCTTCTAGGTGGCTTTGAACTGATGACAATGAATGATCTTGTTATGTGTGTGAATTTGAGCAAAAGCCAGGTGGCTCTGCTATTGTTAGAGGCTTCTAAGCTTTACTAAGAAAAGTAGTAACAGTAGGAGGGTTTAGAGCTTGCACTAAATTTTACTTAATGATACCTGTTACTGGGGCCCAGCAAGCTGTTATTGACATATCACTATTTGAGTGACATCTAATTAATCATTATATCACTAACCAGAATCAGTGGTTGTAACTTTGAGGATCTTTTTTCAACCTTCCCTCTGAATATCCTGCACCAGCTCTGAGTTTAACCTGCTGTGAGACTGTTTAACCTATAAACCATGTGGCTGTAGGAAAGTACCCTGGTTTTTGTCACCTCGGTGTTTACTGGAATGCAATTGTTTTCTAGTAGCAAAATAAAAGTATGCTTCTCTCTGATTGGAAAAACATCTCTGCCAAACCTTGGACATACAGCATTTTCCCCTTGCTCCTTTTAAAAACAACATAAAAGAAAGAGAAAAAACAGATACACTTTCTTTCACTTAAACTCAAGGAGAGTTATTCTGGATGACCCTCCTGGCAGTAGAAACTTTATAATCACACTTTGCTTTTAGAAGCTGGAAAAGCAAAGGATGTGGACAGAATTATACCTATCTACCAATACTATATCTTACTTTTCCTTAAATCGCTAACTATTTGAGTCCTGCAATGACAGTGTGGTCACTAAAAAATTAGTATTTCCTTTTTTCTTTTCTTTTTTTTTTTTTTTTTAAAGAGGGGAGAAAAGATAAAGTCTCAGATCTCCACCTTGTGTGGTTGATGGTGAATGACTCTATAAACACTATTGAGGCCCTTGGTTTAAGACTTGTTCATTACTATTGAAGAATAAAACATCAAGGTGTGATTCCTTTTCCTCTTATTTTTTGTAATGTTGGAGCATTCCAGGGTTCACCTTGATGTTTAGTTTATCCTCCAAATTCTGACTCAAGTTTGCTAAGTAGCCCCATTCAAAAGAGAGAACATATGTAAGAACGGGTGCATGTTAGTCAAGTCCTTAAGAGGAAAACTCATAGTGGCCAATTAAGACTCCTACTGGGTTTTTCCTATGGCAGAGTGAAAGAATGGATTGAATCCTAGTAGCATAGCTCAGTCAAATACATTAAGTTTTCCTGTCTGAAGCATAGGATGTACATATAGAAACACATCTGCACATGTATATTCTGAGCAGTAAATTCTTGGAAGGTCAGATTTTGTGCTTAGTCTGGGTTTTTAGTCACTGCTCCATCAAATTCCTATTTACATAACACACTTCAATTTCCTAGATGAGTTACATTTTCTGTTTCATTTCAAGGATGGCTCTAGCCTCGTATTTTGCAGCAACAAGGCACCAAGATTGTGATGCTGAGCTCTTGTTTCTATGCATTCCATAACCAGATTCCATAACTTTACTCCAGCCTAACTTCTTTGAATAAATTTCTCTGTCATATCTTATGTGTCAGAAACTAATTGCTTGTTTTCATACATGGAACTACCAATTAAAAGGCTTACTCTCTTTTTATCCATTGTACCAAATGTCACTAAGTAGCTAGAGGAAGGCATTTTGCTATTTTAATTAAGCATATGGAAAACACAAGAACATGACTTTGGAGGAAATATGGAAAGCCTAAGCTGTATCAAAACATCTCAGCAAGTCTGTGGCACTAGAGATCAAGACAATCATGCAGTAAAATAAAACATGAAAAATTCATATTGAAAAGCCATGGATGATAACCCAAGTTCCATCAGTTTCAATTAATTTATCTTCATTGCACTGAACTCCCTAATTACAACTCAGAGAACTGAGCCATATTCCTATGTTTCTGAGCAGAAAAGGTCTAAATTTAAAGTGGAATGACAAGAAACCCCAAGGCTTTTATTAAATTTAAAAAAAAAACAAAAAAAAAAAAAAAAAAAAAAAAAAAAACAAAAAAAAAAACCAACCCTAGGAATTTTCAGATGAGGTTTTTTGAAGGGAAAAGGAGAAAGGAGCAGAAAGCAATCTCTGAGTCAACCAGTCCAGTGCTGGCATGAGTGGCTAAAACCAGTTCTCCTTGTGCCTAGAGGTTACCTAAACATCCAAAACTCTATCAGATGATAGGTAAAGACAATGAGGTGGCTTCAGTTAGTATTAGATCCCTACTGCCA
Source organism: Promerops cafer (assembly GCA_013398275.1). Lineage (NCBI taxonomy): Eukaryota > Metazoa > Chordata > Aves > Passeriformes > Nectariniidae > Promerops > Promerops cafer. The sequence goes on from VZSE01000421.1 coordinate 142,198, forward strand.
GAGGTACAATCAGGAAACTAGAACCCATCCATTACTTATGGCAAGGGCAAAACAATACCAAAATAAAATGAGGAAAAATTACTCCATCTCATACCTTGAAACTTCCAACAGATAAATATTGCAAAGTCTTTTTATTTTTACTCTAAAATAATGTTAAAATCAGTATTGACAGCACATCTTTTAAACACAAAATTCTTGGCCTAAATCAGGATGAATATTTCTCTATTTACTCTGTGGACACTCTATGTTGCACAACACAAGGAATTTTAGCTTTTAGTATGAAGCTCTCTTAAACATTGTTGGACAAATAAGAAACCAAATTTCTGATAAATCAATTAGCAAGTTAAGCTAAAATTAAGTTTTTAGACACTGAAAATTTGTATGGATTGTTCCTTGAACTTTGTGTTTAGGACAATTGCTTTTGAGCTACAATAGTCATAGCTTGAAGCATTAGCTTTTCCTGATAGTCTTGTTTTCCCACATTGCAATTGCTATTAACTGCATTTAAAACAAGCCAGAAAAACTATGAAGATGAATGTGACATAAGAAACCCAAAGAAAAGGAAGGATGGAAAGAAGAAGAAAGAAAGCAGTTGTTTATTTCTAATACTACAACTTTCCTTCTATATATCAGTGAACTGAATATATAGTAAACAAAAATGGGGAAGAAAAAGACAAGCACAAGCGGAGTGAGGAAAGTAGAGGAACAAAGACGAAATGCGTAGCACCTCCAGCAGCCTTTATTTCTCACCAGTACAAGCTATTACAAACATAATTGATGTTTTAAGTTGGCAGCTGCTGCTCTTTCAACAACAATAGGCAAAGAGCATAATATCATTCTGGTTTATCCACGACATTAATTAAACATTCAGCTCTGCATTACCCATGATGATTCACTACCCCTGCATAGTGTAATAAATATACATTCCTATTTCATTATGAAGGGTAAAAGTGAAGCAAAAAGTCCATGCCATAACAAATCATTTTGCCAGCAATTCCAATTCTTCCAAACACTTTAGAGTAGATGAAAGTCAGTAAGGCATAAAGGGCTTTTATAAGACCATCTCAATCTCCAGCATAGGCAAATGGCTTCAGAAAGCATGTTTATGTACAAGAGTTTCTTTTCCTTTCCAAATCAATTCAGCACAAGCTGGTGAAGATATATGCCCATGGGAGGCAAGGGGATCCACATTTTCTTGTAGGAAGAGATTAAAAGTCAAAGAATGGATCTAAAACACAGCCAACTAATTTAATGAGAAATGGTTTTATTATCTACGAGCAGCATTCATCTTGCATGGGTATGGAAGTTTTCCTGTTCAGGGACCAGTTTAAGAGACAGAATATAGTTTGAATGAGGTTTCACAGTATTGCCAAGAGAATGAAAGGTACCCTATAGCTTAATATCCAAGCATGTAATATTTTAAAGGTTTATGAACTTACAGGTTCATAACAGTGGGTGAACCACTTTCGTACTTTTGTATATTCAATGTACAAATTCTTATATATTCATTGAAGATAATTTTAAAATGTTTCGTTTACACCATGAGAGGATTTAGCCAAATATCCAAATTACCTAACAAAAAGTAATTTTAAGAAATTTTCTACTTGAACATGTGATTGCAAAACTTGTCTGAACACTTAGTCTAGGAAATATCACCATACAAATGACTGCAAATGTTACTGTGTTACAGCAAGGTATTGTTTCCTCTGTTTCCTTACCATTGATACATTGGAGTTGATTTTGAAAAGATAACGCTAATATCTGATAGCAATATGTTGATGATTCTATGAGGATTTTTTATGATTCAGCAACCAGTAAAATGCTTTGTCTAAGGAACAGAGTTAATATTGAGAAACCATTTTCAGTCCTGATTGTCAGCAAATCAATGCTTTCAAATTAATTTAATCACAAAGACTAAGAAGCCTATGAAATATTTATGAGAAAATACATCATATATATAGCATTTCTAGTCTGTGACTGCAACATATGGTTTAGAAATTGAAACAGGTGTGGGAGAACAGGTGGTCACAGTCATCCAAGGGTATAGCTGAAATTTACCATAAGGAAAAGTAAAAAAAATAAAAATAAAAATTATGTAGCTCATTTACCTTCTAAGGTAACTTGCAGACTTAAGGAAAGAAGTCACAGGTCTTTAATGGGGAACAGGACATGTGAGATCTTGTGATTTTGTTACACATTAATATCCTAGAACAAGTTTATGACAGCTGTCTTCTTTCATTCCTTGCCCTGACTAAATTTTTGTCAAAAATCTATAATAATTTAAGAAAAAAACCTTTGTTTCTCCATATTAACTTTCAAAGAAGTTAAAGCAATGTGTAAGTAACAAATGATACAGAGGCATAGTAGTCCAGCTTCATTCAGATGTCAAACAAAATTAACCTATCAACTGGTTCCTTTGTTGACTGATCTTTAGATCCTCTAGATCTAATGTAGATGTTACTATGCAATAAAATTAGCCTTTGAGCAATACTTGATGTATTTTGAATTTACACTTAATTCAATTTGCAGTTGTACAAACTCTTCAATATATCTAAAATTCACATGCAAGAAGCAAATACATGACCAGTACAGCTCTCAAATTCCTTGAGTATTGAAGCACATCTTAAAAGGTCATCAATCTAATCTTGTACTTTCCTCCTTTATAAGGCTGTTTCATCATTCACTATGTTTCCAATTTTAAAAACTGAGAATTTCATAGATCTTTAAAAAAAGCATCAAGTCCATGAATTATATTCTTGAATGGTTCAGTAGTTGTCTCTTGGGTCACAAAAAATGATCACTTTTGAAAACAGAACACTCATGCACTTTGACATGGCGGTACAGTAAATAAAATAAGCTAAACTTCAAATATGGCTGGAGTCTGCATTATTTTTCAAAATCATCAGCAGCTGTTGGTTTGACTCTCGGAACTCCTGAATTCCCACAATACCAGAAAGGTAGAAGGCTGAATTCATTTGTGTTTTCTTAAATGTATTGGGCTTATGCATTTAAGATGTATGCATTCTGCTAAAATTGATCTTTCTATTTTTTAATGTTTACAAACAAAAATAATTTAAAATAAAATTAACTTGTTCTAACCTCTGCTTGAGATGAAATTCCTTTTGGCATTTGTGTACTGAAAAGCTATTTTCAGGTACATAAGAACTGACATGCCAGATCAAACTAATGGTCCATCTAGATAGTATATTAAGTGTGCTTATCAACTCTCACAGTTTCCCTCTGAAATTCCTGATTCAAAAACTTCCTATTTATTTTTAATCTTGTAGACAACAATCAAACCAGACCATTAATTCCAGGGAGCAATTTACCATATGTGCTTCAACATCATTCCTGTGGATCTCAAAAATGCTAGAAGTGTGGTGCCTAAATGGTATATTTAATATGTTTTTACTAAATTATGCTGTCACATGCAGTCAGAACAAATAGTCTTCCAACAGCAGACCAAATTCATCCCTAGCAACATTACACACAAGCCAAGGGGGTTGCACCAAGGATAACAACCACCTATGCTTCATATTTACTGCTTCCTTCCATTCATCTGCATTAAAGAATAAAACAAACATTCACTAGTTTTTCTACTCCTAAAGCAAGCCAGATAAATTTGCTTTAAAACTAGTAAAACCTCTTACTAGGGAGAAACATTACTACAAGTGGAAACTTACAGTTAAAGCTTTTTTAATATAGCAAAGCCCCTGAAAAAAAAAAAAATTATTTACAGGAAATTATCTTATTCTTTGAGAGTGCTCCCATATGCAATTAAATTTCATTAAAGTTGATGAGATGTAAGCAGTGTTCAAAGTCAGGCACATGTTTAAGTACTTCACCGGATTAATCCTGTAACTGTCAAACTGTGTATACCATACCACTAAGCAACCTAGGTATTTCTCTAATACTCCTTTAGGACTTGACAGGATCTTTACAAACAGAGTATTCTTGCAGGAAAAAAAATAAATTAAACCATTAGATTAATGGTTTATGTTATTGTGCAGGTAGGGTTTTTGTAGGTTTTTTTAGGATCAATTTTATTGAAAATTAATAATAGAGTAATTTTTAATGTTCCATTAGGGTGGTGAGGAATTGAAACAGGTTTCCCAGAGAAGTTGTGGTTGAACCTGGAAGTTTTGAAGACAAGGTTTGATGGGGCTTTTAGCAACCTGATCTAGTGGAAGATGACCCTTCCTATAGTGGGGTGGTTGGAACTAGATATCTTTAAGGTCCCTTCCAAGCCAAATCATTCTATGATTCTGTGATTCTATGATTAATTTCTGTTCTTTGAAAAATATTTTAAACTTTAATCTCTTGCAGGACATTCACTTGTTCCTATGCATGTAATGCACATCAAATTCAAGAAGGCAGATTGGTCCTTTGTTTAAACTACTTATAAGAGTAAGTACACTCAACACATGTGTTGGAAGTACGGCTGCTTAGAACATTAAAAGATAGGCTGTGATTTAAAAGATCCTCAACTATATTTTACATAAACAACACTTCTGTATTTATAATAACGTCATGTCATATAAAAACACGTATATCAACCCTTTTCCAGAAAATTTCCTGTTTACGCACAAAAGCAAAGAATGCTTAACCTAAAGGAAAGGCTGTAAATCATATTTAAAAAAAAAAATTATATAGGAGGAGTCTTGATATGTGCATTTTTATTTATTCATTTTCATCTATTCATTTTCATCACCAGAAAAGTTAGCCCAGTTTTTAAAATTCTGGGACAACAGGAAGTAAACATATTTGAGGTCTAACTTATCAGTATTTCAATCACATGTATGTAAAATCTGGGCTCTTCCCACTGTGCTCTTCCCACCAGAGGCACTAAATGATAACCACTAATAATGGAACAGGGAGGATATTCAGGCACTACAGCTAACGAATGATCTGCTGCCCCTATAACTACATTTTCAATGTATAACTGAATAGTTTTGGATGTTATGTTATATAAGCACAATTAATAATTTAATTAGTATTACCAAGCTATTTTAAAAATAGGACATTCAAACTGAATGTGAAAATAATCAGAAAGCAGAGCTCAACAGATGTTCAATTTAAATTTTACACACAGCTGTGTATTAAGAAAAAAGTCATCTTTCGCATACATTATCTTCTGAAGGTGTACAGAAATGGTTTCAAGTAAGCCCAAAGAATCTAATCATAATTATGTTCCAATCTGTTTCAGAAGATGATTCCATTTTCTCTTGACATGGTTGTGACGAAATCAATCTATCTACTCCTGTTGTCCTTCAAAAAAAAAGAAATCTAGAGAAGCTCAAATGGGATCAGTCTTGACTTGAAGTAAGTTGGCAAGTTACAGAGAATCTGCAGACGTCATTCATTTAGTGGTAGTTTCAAGCACCAAATTCCACTCTTAAGATTTGTAGAGGGTAAAACTGAGCTTGTGGAGATGAGCCTGGGTAACATCTGTGGAGTTTAATTCACACCATTTACTTTGCAAGGTACTGTAACTGCATCCCACAGACATTAAAATTCCAGGATGCTGTTGTTAAAGAAGCTCATTATAATAGGTCTAATAAGCCAAATAAAGCAAGAGATAATTCCATTTAAAATAAAGCCATCCCAAATCATGAGAGCAGAAGATATTCTTTGTTTAGGAACATTTTAAGTCTATGTATGTGTGCCTATATATACAAGTATGTGTGTGTATACATATACAACTCGTGCGGTCTCTGACAAGTTACATTGCATTCTGCTGATATTGCAAGTTTGCACAGTGCCTTTAGGTTATTTTTTAATTGAATTCCTCTGTTCATACATGAACAGTATTAAAGAAATCCCAGAGGAGTGCACTGTTTGATACTGCATGATTTTGTTCAACACCACGTCATTTTAATTTATATCGAAGGAGAACTTGTTGGAAGCAGGTTGCAGTTGCTTAAGCTTTAAATGTCAAGTAGGGCCGAGGAGGGGGGTAATGTTTAGTTAATGTAAAAGACAGTTTCCTAAGTAGAATTAAAGAGCATAATTTGTCAGCTAGACTATTTAAATAAAATTGAGTGTCCTTTCCAGCTCACAGCCTATTAAGGGGGAGAAAAAAACCCTCTCGAATACCAATTGCATTTCTGGAGAGTACAGCAATCCTCTAAATATGTTCTGTAAGAGACTGAAAATTCTTATCTTCTGACCTGTATTGCACCTCCATAGAGTAAAAATATAGGAAACAAAAAGAAAGGAAATTATTTGGAACAACACAAAGTAGGCCATGTATTATGGTTAATAAAGAGTTGAAAAGATGTTTATCTGAATTTGCTTTTCTGAAGTTGGATAGTTGATTGTAGTCTGAATGAAAATAACACAATTTACAGTAAAGAAATGACAAACTTGAAACACCACCGAAAAGGAATTCTTTGGACTCACTCCAATACAGCCTTTTTCTTACTTTTCTCTTAATTAGAATCATAAAATAGTGAGAAAAGTTTAAATATGAACAACAATAATGATAATTATAAAGCCTCATTACAGAAGCATTTTTAGCCCTAGGATCTCAAAATGCTGTAGAAAGAGAGTTATTTCAATCCACTGTATAGTGGGGCTAAGAATAAAATCTTGTCTTTCAAGTCTTCTTAGACTTTGCTGCCTCCATCCTCTTCCTCTCATATTTCTTCTCAGGGGATGGAGAAAAAGGAATATGACTGAAATATTTAGTCAAAAGCAAAAAGTAAAATAAATTCAAGACTTTACATCTATTTCAATACATTTGTGAAGAGGGGAAAATCAGAGTTCTCATTCTTTTTGCAGGAACTCAAAGCTAGAAATCTGCCTGAAATGTGCAATATGTATTTAGTGAGTTTGATTTGTCCAAGGTGCAGCTCAGTCACTGCCTTTTTCTGCTGGTCTGTCCATATAATCTCAGGCATAGATAAAAAGTTCCCTGAATGGCTTCAACTTGCTTAGATATCCCAGGATATGTGCACACAGTTTTCAAATTCTATCTGTATAAGACTTTTCAGTGGGGAAAAGGAGAAAATGTAGATAAACACAGATATATGATAACTATGTGACATGCAGTCATTTTCACTAACAGAATTTAACAATCTTCCTATGCATGACTGTCATTAACAAGCCTCAAAATCCTTTTGACAGAATGTGGGGAGAAACTAGGATGCATATATTTTATTTTGCTAGTCCATTCATTACTATTCTCCCAACCTCATATGTTCACAAAGCAAGCAAAATTTTTAACTTCAGCATTACAAGGGTGGCTTAAAATAACTCTAACAGTAAGTTTATCTAAATATTACTTAAAACTAACATTTTAACCAACAGTTACATTCAAGCAGGAGAGAAACCACACACATACCTTAATTTTATTAGAGTTAACACCCATAGGTCTAACACTTCCCAGAATCTACTGGGGCACTTCACATAGTCCTTGGGTCCCCTCCACACCCAGCCCCGGCAACTTTATATATTCCACCAACATATCTCTTCCTTCAGGCTGTTTTACTCCCACTAGTACTGCTTTCAGAGAAGGAGAGAGAGAGAGAAAAAATGGGGCCTGCATGTTAAAACTTTTCTGCTTGGCTGCTTCAGAGATTATTAGGGCAGCTGCCCTCTTTTATGTCTTTCTGCTAGCCTTAGAATGGCTGGATTCTCTTCTTCATTCCCAGGTTTCTGCAAGGAGCTCCCTCCTGAAACAGTATAAAATGTGGCAGAAAACTACTTTTGAGTTTTCACAGAGTGGGAGGCTGGAGTGTGTCTCATTTCTGATCTCAGAAACCCAGATGAATGCAACAAACTCTGTCTGTGTGCTCTCACATACAGGAGTTGGGATTGCTTTGACTCATTGGCTTTAACAACAATATAACTTAGGAGAAAAATTTTCCCACTAGTTTTACATGCAAATGCTCTCTGAAGGAAAACACATATTTCTGTAGTTAACTTCTTTGATTTTTAAAAAAAGTCTTACTTGTAACATTATTAATTTGGAATATTAAAGTCAGTAGGTTTTTGCCCCCTCTAAAAAAAAAAGACCAGGAGACACAGTTTAGCTATGAAGTAGGTCTTTGAAGAGTTCAGTGTCCTGTTGTCTACTGTGGAAGATTGACCCTGGATGGATGCCACATACACACCAAGGCTGCTCTATCACTGCCCTCCTCAGATGGACAGGGGAGAGAAAATAAAACTAAAGTCTCGTGGGTCAAGATAAGGAAACAGAAATAGCTCAGTAATTCCTGTCATTGGTACAACCAGATCTTAAAACACCTTCCCCACATCCATCCCTTCTTCCCAGGCTCAACTTCACTCCCAAATTCTCTAACTCCTCCCCACAGCAGCACAGGCAGACAGGGAATGGGGGCTGTGGTCAGTTCATCACATGTGGTTTGTGCTGCTTCTTCCTCATGGGGAGGACTCCTCACACTCTTGCCCTGCTTCAGCGTGGGGTGCCCCCACAGGAAACAGTCATCGGAAGCTCTGCAATGTGAGTCCTTCCCACAGGCTGCAGATCTTCATGGACTTCTCCAGCATGGGTCCTTTCTACAGAGCACAGCCTTTCAGGAACATGAAAGGCTCTGACATGGGACCCCACAGGGTCAGAAATTCTGACAGCACACCTGCTCCAGTGTGGGCTTCTCTCTCCACGGGGCAACAGCACAAGCTTCCCACAGGGTCACAGAAGCCTTTGGACATCCCCCCGCTCCACCATGAAGTTTTCCACAGGCTGCAGGTGGATCTCTGCTCCACTATGGTCCTCCATGGGCTGCGAGGCCACAGCTGCTTCACCATGGTCTGCACCACAGGCTGCAGGGGACTCTCTGCTCTGGTGCCTGGTGCATCTCCTCCCCCTCCTTCTTCACTGACCTGGATGTCTGCAGAGCTTCTGTCCTCACACATTCTCACTCCTGTCTTCCCATTGCTGTTGTGCAGGAGTTATTTCTTGTTCTTAAACCTGTTATCCCAGAGGCACTACCAACATAACTGATGGGCTCGGTCTTGACCAGCAGCAGGTCAGTCCTGGAGCCAGCTGGAATTGGCTCTGTTGGACACAGGGAAAGCTTCTGGCAGCTTCTCACAAGCAGCCAGCCTTGTTGCTTCCCCACTACCAAAACCTTGCCACACAAAGCCAGTACATCTGTTAAAATTAGCAATCTGTTAAAGAAACTTACTAAAAACAACGTACCCAACTTTAACAAAAATTCCTTATAAAGGCTGTCTACTAAAAGCTTAGCATGGGATATTTTAGTGTAGCTAAAATTTTTGAAACTCTGCAGACCTTAATTTGGCATCACACTTGTCAAACAGCTCTGCTACTTGCATAGAGCAGGTATTCATATTCGCTTTCAAAGCTGAAGATATAAAACTTTTTTGATGGCTTTCTATAAAATGCAGTCTTACAGTTCTGGTAATAAGGAATGCCTGCCAGCAAAATCCCTGTAATGATCATCACCAACATACTTTAAGAGAGTCCAACTACTTTGGTAATTCTCTCATCAATTTCGGTAAATGCTCACTTTAGAACATAATGTATTTTATAATTATATAGTTAGAAATATGAGCATATTGATTTGTGTGGAGAATTGAAATGTTGCCCTTCACCAGTTTTTAGCTTCATCATTGCTGAAACTGCTCCTGATGTTCTCATATTTCTTACTTTTTGCACATATGTCTATTGTAAACCTTGCAGACATTTTAAATTTTTTAAAATTATCAAGGTCTTAAAAAAAAAATTATACTCAGATTATACTAATCTGAGTTTCAAGGTAAAAATTAATTTTTTTCTTCCTTAAGTCATCAAGGTGTGGATTGATCTTTTTACAGAGAAAGATTTCTCATCGTTATAAAGCATTTTCTTCTGTATGGTGTTGGATAGTGAATTGGACTCTCATTTTCTCCCAACCCCTTACCCCTGGAAAACTGAAATTTTACTGAGGTTGGAGGAAAAAACAAAAATCAAAAAGGTTGTAAAAAATCAAAACATTTACTTTAGCTAGAAGTCAGAATTATTCCTCCAAGGGGATGACTTTTTATATGAGTGTAGAATTCCTTGACATGATCCCTGACACACTTTATTTTCCTGTATGTAGGAGTCATATCTGGAGTATCTGGAGTCAAAAGTGACTTGGCCTCCTGGCACTGTGTATTAAGTTTCCTGGTTTCAACCTGTAGACACTATTTGCATACACCCAGTCTTTGTGAGCATTTCCACTACTTCCCTTATTCAGACCTGCTGTCAGGAGCATGAAGCTTAAATCTCAAATAAATGTGAATGAAAATCTGTTCTAGAGATGGATTAACTATGAGCAACCTGCACAGCCTGCTCAGTGGTGAGATGAGGCTGTTTACCGTAATTTCCTGCCTTGACTCAGACTTCCTATGCAAATGTAAGCAATATGTTTTCCCCCTTGTGGACAAAATTCCCCCATCAAAGTCACATCAACATGATAAACAAATTTATTGTTTTTAAAATGCATTTATTATGATGATGAGACACACATAAAATCAGTGTTATCAGAGAAATAATTTAAAATTGCTACTTGTAGCTAAATAAATACTAAATAAAATGTTTTCTGATGCTCACAATCATTGTCAACTTTTTCTTTCCTTTTTCTTTTAACCCTCACTGTCTTACCAGTGCAGAAACCTATCTCCTTTCTGAAACTTGTGGACCAACTTTACCCCATTGCTCTCCTGTTCTATTCACTACTTCTCGCTGCCTTTCCCCATTTGCAAATTTCCACCTCGATTGGATCAGTAAAAAAAGGCTCTAGGAAAAAAAAATCTTTATCTCACATCATCCATTTTACAGACCAGCCTCCCAACTGATTGCTGCTCCCCAGTAAATGGTAATGCAGAAGCACAATCTGAAGCTGTCTTTACTACCACAGACTGTGCTCCGTACTCTCATTATTTTTGGTTCTTTCAGCAGCTATCCTTAGTATATAACATTATGCTATCTATCATGTGTCTGAACCTATTTTTATTACTTCTTGCTTGCTTCCACTGGTTTAGCAAATTATATATTGTGGTATTTTTTGTAAAATTATGTTTCAGTAATGACACTGAGTCTTATATCCACTAACTACTGCCACAATTATGAAATTTCAGTAAATTCCAGTGAATCTTTTTCATTTTTCAATTATAATAAAGTCTAATTTAAACTTTTCTTTAGTTTAGATCCTTACAATCTAAGGGATTTTTCTTTTTTTTACCATTTTAAACTCTGAATGTCAGTGGCATATATTGCAAAGTTGCATTATACCAGTATCTAAGGTGAGGTGTAGTGACAATTTTGGATTGAATATCCATCACTGATTTTGTCCTCCTAACTGTACAACCCAAGAAACATGTTTTTCTTCAGCACTACAACTGCACTACACTGAGGAACTGACAGATTTTTCACACAATAACCCCCAAACTTTTTCTGTTTCTTGGCCAGAAATCTGTGACATCTTTTCTTTTTGTGCATACATTGATTTTTCATTTGCATTTTTTATTTATTATCATACACTTGTCAGCTGACCTGCCATCTAAATCTTTCTGCATTTTTTCTAGTTATATTACAGGTATAAAAAAGAGATATTTTCCTTGGGTCTTTTAATCCTAAATTTGACTAGAGAATAATAAATTGTCTTCTTATTATTGAAATAAAAAAGGTCTACATTATGTCTGTGCATTATTGGGGAAAAGAAAAGAGACAGCAGGAAGCAATAAAGATGTATAGTCCAATTCTACATTCTGGAAATAAAAGGGTCTAATATCATTTATGGTGTCAGAAGTAATGGTTCTGGGAAGGGTAGGGATGGGTTATGATTACCATCTATCATTCCCCTGTAACAGTTAGTCCACAGAGTAGCTTTCAGGCCAAATTTTTTTTCAAATTTGCATTGGAAGCCCGTCTCATCATATGACTTGACACCATACCATACTTTTTTACCAACTGTGGTTGTTTCAAATCTTGAGCTCTTAGTAAAGTATCTCTTTATTTATGATACACTTCATATTTTGCTTTGCTTATTAGAAAATATCGGGAAAGTAATTTATAACAACAGATACCTATTTGACCTTACTATTTAAGGTATATTATTACTTAAAGGATACACACAGTTTGGTTTGTCAGACCCATGAAATCTGCCAAGCAAATACTTCCTCTAGCATCATATCAGAGAAAAAGTTATCTTCTGGTACCTGAGGAGAGGTGTGGATATTCTCCTTTCTTCTGCGGAAGGTCCTAAGGATGAGGCCACAGTCAAATCTCTATTCATAAAAGAGATTCAGACATTTCTAAAAGGCTGAGGCAGCCTTTATGTAAAAGTTAACTTCAGAGCTAGTGTGGGTACAAAGATAACCTGGATGGAGAAGAAACAACAACAACAAACTGGTACGGCAACAAAGAACATGTAATTTGAGGGCAATCTAACCTAATCTAATCTAATAATCATATTGATTAGAGTTAGGCAATTTAAAAGTATATGCAGGCACAAAGGAAGAAGGAACAGGTGATGTGACAGACAAGAACTTTAAGATCTGAAAGATAAGGATCACCACTTGTCTGGTGGGCTTGCCAGCCCCTGACAGGGAAAGGAAATAGGAGACAGAGTTTAAGAGGTTCAAAGAACAGAAAACCAGCAATAATACAGATACAGCAGCATCCAAAAAAGAAAAAAACACCTAAGGTCTTAAAAAATAATAGAAGGATCTAGACTCTGTAGCAATTGAGACTTGACAGGACTTGCTCAGTTTTACTTACTAGTAGTAGGAACTAAGTGAATGTAATGCATCCTATATTCTTTGCTAATGAAGTGGTACAAGGAATTACATAGTGCATTTCTGCTTTAGCATCTCCCAATAAGAAAAACTAGCAATTTCACTTCATTGTGAGGATTCAGACCCCTAAAGGCAACCTACAAGAAACCCAGAGAAGTACTTTGAACCTTTTCAGAGTTATTATGCCCTAACTAAATTGCACATAGTTATAGGAGAAGGGGTGATGCCTTTAAACTGAAAATGGGTAGATTTAGATTAAATATTAGGAAGAGATTCTTCACTGTGGGAGTGGTGAGGCACTGGAACTTGTTGCCCAGAGAAGTTGTGGATGCTCCATCCCTCGAGGGATTCAAGGCTGGTGTGAATGGGGCCTTGAGCAACCTGGTCATGTTGAAGATCTCCCTCCTTATGGCAGGTGGGTTGGAACTAGGTGGCTTTTAAAGTCACTTTCAACCCAAACTATTTTATGATTCTATGATGATTCCCATTCTCATCTGCTTCAGCTTGCATCTAGAGGGTGGACTGAAAATGTGCCTTTAATCAGCAAGGCAGGCTGAACAAAATGTCTTCCCTCAATCAGCTCAGGCTGATTGATAGCTAGTAACACTAGCTATGTTGTTCCTGTTCTGGATTACAAGAGCCTGCCATTCAAAAAGAGTTACTCTTTTTCCCATTTACTCTTTGTGGGAAAATTGCAATGAATTTATTTCAGATTTTAAAATTATGGTCCAAAAATATAATGATGCAAAATAACATTTTTTTTAATCATCCTTATGTAAGTTCTGGTGTCAGGACTTGTCCAGAAATATGCCAAGGACCTGATGTAGTTCCTACTGAACTGTTAATTGAAGCTGTATTAAACCCATATTATTCCCCTCTGCAAACTACATTTATATCTCAAAACCAGATTAGGTTATGAGGAAAAAAAATTTAAAACAAAAACTTGTGCAGAAAAAGAGTGTCTCCTGATGCAGAGATAGTATATTGTAACCATTGCAAAGATGGTTACTACAAACAGCAGTAGTCCTGCATGAACTGTATGGAAATGAATTTTATTTTGGTACACTGCATTAGAGATCCACAGCCCAACTTTGTCATTATAATTTTTCATACAATTATGCTTGGGTCCTATCTTGCTAAAGATTCTATCCGTCTTTTACTGCCTCTGGCTGTCATCTGGAAGAAAGTTCTCAATCATAATGTAAAAGACTTTCCAAACCCAGAAGTTAATGGCCATAGCAATAACTGCTGTTTATGCATTCTACTCCCCAAAACCTCTGAAGCATCAGCAACATCTGCAAATTCAGAAAGGCATATGTCAAAGCATGTGCTAACAGTAGCTTACTGGCAGCAGCATGATGATGGATTTGGGACCATTTCACCTTAAGATTCAGTCTTTTCCAGATTTTTCAAGTGGTTTTATTTGGCTGATTTTACAATAGCTTGCTTCAAAATAAATTTGGTGATTAGGTACCTATCCTAAAACAAGCATCTAAGTCATAGAACATTGTGGCAACTTTTTGTATTGTCTCCACAGAACACCTAAAGGTGGTGTAAATAGAGGGACTGGCAGACACTCTCATTCTAGTCTGCTTTTAAATAATTAGGGCAGGGTTGCAGCAAAACTAAACTAGATGTGAAAATATGGATTGTTCTGACTGCTCCATTTTCTGACGTCTCCCTTTCAGCACACTCTTCTAAGAGAGAAAACATTCCTATATGATGTGAGATCTTTTGACTTGAATGCATAATTTATCTTTGCAATTCCTATTTCAGAATCTATTGTTTTGAAGAAGTCTCTGTTTCAAATATTTTTTAAAAAATCCTTCTCAAATTATCTGCTGCATTTCAGGGTTAACCCTCAAAGTACTCTGCCATTCATATTCCACACAGCAAATCAATGACTGCTGCTCATTTGTGATTCCTGCCAAATCGCTACACTCTGCTCAGACTGAATAGCTCAAGACCCTAATATGGTGACAGCTGCTGGGAACGTTATCCTGTAAAATGAATAGCTGGATAGTATTCTATCAGCTAACAGCACACAGACTTATGAGATCTTATTTGAATAGAGGTGGTGATAGCACATTTCCTTGTAACCCATATGTACTTCACAATATGCTGAGTTTGTTCCCATTGCAATAATTATAGCTGCTTGCATTTTTATAAGTTCATACAAATTCTTGCAGGATCAGGGTCAAACTTCAAAATTAAGCAGTCCAATGAAAGTGCAAGTTCTTTTTCTAACTGGTTAACATCATCTAATGTAGTAATGCTTTTGTTGATTATAAATAATGATAATTTAGGAAACTAGAATATGTCTAAACCCAAGTCAGTGAGTTAGAGCACTTTCTAACATAGGCAAGAAAACAGCGTGCATCATACAGCCACAAAATCATGCTTTTCATAAACCACTCAATCTTCAGATTAGAATTCATTACATTTCCTACTGCCACCATTTTTGCTGGAATTCTCTTCCACACTTCACTGCCTTACAGTACATATCTCTCAGGCCCTAATGCACTTTTTTCTTTTTTTTTTTTTCTTATTTTAAAGATAAACAGCGCCTCTCATTCTTTGTTGCCAAAAAAATGGACTATTTAAAGGAATATTCACTTGCTCCCAGTCCCTGCTCTACAATCTAAAAGAACCAATTTAGTCTCATGCTGAAAGATAGGTATTTCCTACTTAGTCTGTTAGCTTTCTCCACTTCCTTTTAGAAAACACGTGATCAGGCCTCCATCTACAATGGTGCTTGCTCTACATACCTAGCATGGAACAATTTATAAAACAGCCAAACCAGTATTTTGTATTCCAACCTGCACTAGTGGCTCTAAGTTGACTCCCTTATGAGAGAGAAATTTGGGTATTTTACAGTAGTTGATCAATGAGATCAGTGGTACATACCAATGGGGAGGGTCTGCATTGTCAAGTCCGGCCACAGGGAAACAGGAATAAGGAAAGACTAATGTAACTGTTACAATGTGTGCTAGACTTCAGAAAGTATAGAAAATTTGGGACATTCTGCCACCTTTCTTAAACTGAGTTGCAAATTGTACTGCCACACGTGGCCACAAAATTTAAACCAAACCACAGAAATTACCCAGACAGAACAAAACCAAAATGAAACCATCCTCCCCACACTGAGTCCTGTCCCACACACTTAGCCCTGGAGGGTACGGGCAGTGACACAGGGAGCAGCCAGGAGCTGGAGAGGTAGTTACAAACAAATACAGTAAGAGACCAGAGAACTGCAGATAGCTTTCACTAATCCTCAGTGTCTTTTGTATTGCTGCAAGTATTTTATTAATGATTTTCAGCAAGATTTTTAACAATTAGGGGAGGGCAGTTGGTTTGGGATTTTTTTAAACAACGCAAGTTTTGAAAAAGGAGCATCAAAGTTGAGAAGCTGAGAGCAGTATCTCTGTAATTTGGTTAATTTGTGAGGAAAAGGGTTAGTGCTTAAGCAGGAACACAGCACCTTGTCAAGCAGAAGGTGAGTGTGGGTGAGGCTGAATATTAGATACTGTCCTACAAAAGTATTTTGTGGCAACAAAGGGAAACTTACTGCAAAAGCATTGTTTAAAGACCTAGAAGCAGAGTACTTGAAATACACTGGCTTTAGGCAAGTCCTTTCATGTACATTTAAATTATCTATGGACTTGAGTAGAGTCTCCAGAGGGGACTTGCAGGTTTCGCAGTCAATGTTCAAGCCCTGTTTTAACATTGTGAACAAGAACTAGAACAGGCCTGAATGTGGGGTTATCAACCGTGCATAATAAACAATGTCATTACTCCCCACAGCAAGCAGAGAGGCCTCCTGCTGCATCCTGACTCCCTCTCTGTACTTAGAAGAGCAATTCAGAGGAGGAAGCTAACCCAGGTGTCAGGAGCCAGCCTCGGGAGATGACTTTTTTCTCTCCACTCCTTTCTCTAACCTACTGGTTAAGGCACCTATGACTATCCCAGAGTAAAACTCACCCACGCCCCATAGACGAGTCATTTGAGAATTTTCTCTGTACTCAAGTTCAAATTTATGTAGAAATTATTAATGAAAATTTTACATTACATCAGTTGTAAGATTGTTCTTGGAGGAATTTCATTAATATTTCCCCTTTAACAAAATCCATTATCATCTCAGCTTTAGCTGATCCCTCCCTTCCTTATAATTCCTGTACAATTCTCTGTCTTCAGTAGTTTAACTACTAATTGACTGGGTAACACTGTGGTAGACTTAATTCTCTAAAATTATTCAAAGATATTGGGTAAACTAGACTTACTGAACTTTTGGGGAACTGTGTGTTTCATTTTAGCTATTTCTATAAGTAGTTTCTAAGCAGTTCTTGTTTTCTGTTTTCCTGAAGTCCTTTCAGTTGTTCTTTTCTCCAAGAAACTTCACAAACCTTTCAATTTACTGAGCTCAAACCAATAGCTCTGTAGTGATGTGACACATTTTTGCCCATTTCCTTCACTGAAGTTTAAGTGCATTCAGATTTTGAGTTCAAGGTTCAGTGTAATACCATATAGGAACCACAGAAAACATTATCCACCTTTTTGAGCATATAGGTTGCATTTGCACCAATAACTAGGGTCAACCTTAAAGTTACCCTATGCTCTGTTTCAGTCAGAGTTAAAGACTCAAATTTCTCAGGTTAATGGTCAGAAATACCAATCAAGAAACATCTTGTAGGTATAGTCTGTTCACCTTGGCAACTCAGTTTAAACTTGATAATTCTCTGTATCTATGTCTTTGTTCAGATAACAACATAAAAGTTCACGAACCACGTATGTTACTGTAAGAGAAAATTTTAAGTGGAGGAGAGCTGTATTTTGTCAAGAGATTGCAGCATGAGAACACTAAAAAAATGAAGTTATTTGCTGGGAGTGTGTCAGTGTAACAGTGAAGCATGTTGTTACACTCCCCACCTCCTCCATAGTTTAGTGACCCATAAAACCTGAAGCCTTTTGCTCCGTCCTTGTTGCCATCCAGATTTCCCTGCCCTGCAGTTCTGCCACACTTGCAGAAATGGTGACGTTTACATTTTTCTCTCACCCTAACCCTGCTCCTTTCATTGGCACATCTCTCAGCTTCACAGGGTACAAGGCAGTGAGCATCTCCACCACACATAAAAACATTAAACTCCAGCCCTTTCTCAAACACCCTTTTCTACTGCATGAAGTACAGAGCAGCCTGAAAAGACCCTGCATTATAGAGAGGCTGCACTTTGAGTGTGGTTAATACACCTTGGATGAAACAAGCATGAATGATATGTAGGACACAGATGAAGAAGGAGGCTCAGGTAGCCGAGAAGGGACTATGCCAGTGAACACAGACCTGGAATGGCATCTTGCTCAGCAGCAGGAAGACCTGATACAGTTGTGAAAGTGATTCCAGGACATGCTACTGCTTTACAAATACCCTGCCAGTGCATCAGGAATATTTTTACAGAAATAAGGACTTTGAAAATCATTTGGCTGGGTAGTCAAAGTTAAAAAACCAGAGGTGTTTAAATATGCCAAAATAATGGAACAAGAAACGGAATTTGTACATTTGTCAAAAAATAGCTATCAACATAAACAGCCAGGTAGGGACAAAATAAGATGAAGATGGGAACCTAAACTGGCACTTCTTATCTTCTAAGTGCTTGACTTCACAACCTTAATGCTACAGGTTCTGAATGAATAATGTCCTTGTTTTAAGAACACTACAGCCACAGATAACACACCAGACAAAAGACTCAGCAGCAGGGGAAAAGTTGGGTTATCACCTCATTTTACATTTTCATAGACTATCTTCTTTTTCTTAGAATATTTGATTATGTTTGAACGCTGAAAAATACCTCAAACAAGAATCTACCAGCAGCCTCTACTGTTTATTTACCATTTTTTAGGGCTGTAAAGAGGCTTTTTCTGAGTACTTGAAAACAGAACTGACATAGAGATTAATACACTTGAGACATTCCACGGGACAAAAATCTGTTTAATTGGTTTTTCTTGACTGTAATCATTCTATCCAAGATTTTTTTCCACACTTGAAAAATTACTGACAAAAAATCCAGTTTGTAATCATCTTGCTGAACGATGCAGAAGTCCTCTATTAATTTTCTATTGATACATTATTTGTTCCTTGGCTGAAAGTGCAGCTTTGTCTGTGAAGTTATGAGTAAAAAAGCAGGAATATCTCTACAAACAATGGCCGATATGAATGGCTGGCTAGATGCTGTGCAGACCTCCATCCTGGTGATGCCACCAGCTGACTCAGAAGCTGTTGAAAGCTTCTAATCTGCTTCATTTTTGCCTCATTTAGTGCAGCATTTTTGCTTGATGGTGGAATTTTGACCGGGCGTTGCTGTGGCATTGTTTCAATTTAGTTTATACACTGATCTAGCTATACCTTAGGTTTGGCAGCTACTAAAATATACTTCATTCTCCCCTATCTCCAGGGATTTTACAGCCTTCACAACATTCAGATCTTATCAGCCTCAGAATTTCATCTTCTCAGAAAAGTGAAACTTTCTTTCCTGTTCTTTGCCACTAAACATTTCTTTTTTATCATGATTTTCAAGCCTTCATCTTTAGAGCATAGAGGTCAGTGAATTTGTCATCTTTACTTCTACAGAGATACTCCCTGTGCACCCTAAAACAACTACCAAATAGTTCTCAGAGTACACAACACACTGAACCACTGCTAGAGCACTTCTTTGCAAGATTGTTATTCTATGAAACTTCTTGCATGATATTTATTCAATCAGATTATAATTGACTTCTCCTATCCCATCCCCATAAAGAGTAAAATATTAAAGTAATATGATGAAGTGAAAAATAAGAGATGATATATAAGGATCATGCATTTTAAAAATGAGTTGGTAATCTGTCGATAAAATCAATAAACATTTGTGGGTATTCCTGTCAGTGGAAAAGATAAATATTTTGTCGTAAATATAAAGAAGCCAGTTGCAAATTTTGCTTGTCTCTGCAAAGGCACAGTGTATGATGTATTAACCTTTCAGCCAAGAAACATTTGTCTATGTATTGGCTCTAACTGGCACTGGCAAACGTCATACTTTGTCAAGAAAAGAAATAATTTTTTGCTGAATGCAATGCATGATAAGGCCGGTCAAAGAGAAATTAAGTTATAACTAATTTTTTCTTAGCAGGCCTCTTAATTAAAGTCAATCTTAAAAAAACTTTATAACTGAAATATTCATGAGAGAAATAATAGTCTAACTAGAAAGTATTCATTGAAGATGCATTTTTGCATATGCAGCGATGTTTGTACAGCTGCTTAAACCTGTAATTGATATCAGGTCTTCTTGCTGATTTTCTGAGAAAATACAGCTCAGGTAAGAAAGACTTTTTTTCAGTCTTTCAAGACACAAATCTGCAGAAAAGTGTATTCAAGAGGGATGTTTGAAGTAGCATGCAGGAGCTAAAGCCTGTTAACAAATAATGAAACAAAGGTTTAAATCCCATAAATCTCACTCAGTTTCTTTTAATGTTTATAAACTGTTTACTGAAATAATAGTGTTTCTGTTTAGCAATGAATGCAACAGTGAGATATTTCTTCTTCAGGGGAAAATCTAAAAGGTAATGCTTTTTTCCTAATAAGATTTGTACTTAGTTATGGCATAGCACTGCTGATGTTGAAGGTTTAAAGCTGGGTAACAATGAGATTTTATTAATGTTTAGTGACAGTCTGCCTAGTAGAAAGGATGGAATTGATGGATAGTCATGCTTTTTTACACCACCTTTTCAGTGACTCCATTATCTCTGTGAGCACAGAATAAGGCTGTCTGTTTGGCACACACAAGAAGCCCAAGTTTTTCCAGCACCAAAAGGGATCCTACAGTAATTTCATTCTGTACACTCAGTCCTCATTTCTCACATCAGAGGGGTTTTAGGCATAGAAGTAATCGGGTTTGTTGTGTTCTTTTAAAGTCAGATTAATTCCCTAATTCCCAATTCACCTAACATGAACAAAGACTTGCGCTGATGCAGCACAAAGGAGGGAGGTGCTGCAGGAGGGAAGGAAGAAAAATAAAAGTCAACAGGCACTGAGACATGGCACTTTGTACTGTGAAACTACTGCTCAAATCTGGAGCAGCTTAATTTCTCAAGAGTAGGGAATGAGCAGCAGCTGTAATTACTGCCTGTAAGTACAAACACTCCCTCACTCCCCTGCCTTGGAGAGGCTGAGCTGCTGCTGGCCATTTAAGACAATTCACAGTTCCCTTGCCAGAGTAAACAGTTATATCCAATAACGCCTCTCACTTCTTCTCCCTTTTTAAGCAGAGTTTGTTTTTTAACATACATCATTCCAGTGCTCTGGTTTCTAACAGGGCCTTGCAAAGGCAGAGACAGAACTAAATGGACTGCAAACTGTAGAGCAGGCATAGCAAAGCCTCTAGTTAAAATGTGGCCCACAGGCTGGTGTAGCTACAGGCACTAATGGAGGATGGTGGCTGCTGGAGCAATCATTTCAAACCTTCCCCACTGAAAATGGCTTTGCGACAGCCTACATTCCCAGGTTTTTTCTGCCTGAGGTCAGAAAATCTTTCCTATTTTTATATAAATATTTCTGTTTGCAGAATTAAGCAGATTTGATGTCCTTACCCACTGGACTTTACTTGACTTCGAAGGTTTTTAAGAGGATTTTTCAAGGACAGAGCTGGTTCCACTCCAAGACCACAGGGAAAATCGACTGGGCAAACAGAAATGTATCCCAAGGGCACACACCTTCTCAAATACGTTTGTTCATATGCCTCCTGTAACCTAGTTCACAGCACTCATGTTCTCATCTCTTCCTAGCTTACTTAATTTTTCTATCCAAGCCTCAACAACACTGATTAAAACATAGGTAAAATATTATTCTAAACTACGCAAGATTACATGAATTTTACTTACTGCACTTCTAAAGCCTGTACCAAAAAACCTACTTGCTATCGACCAAGTGGAAATTTCCACTCATGTCATGGTTTGCTAAAGCATATGATCATTTTTAGGTTTGAGCAAACACTTTTCGTGGACTAGGACTAGAATGAGGCATACTTGCTCCATTTGTATTTGAAAGACTAATTCATTAGCACATTACGCCTACATCAAAACATTCATCCTCAGAGGTGCTAAAAAGTCATCTGTCAGTTTTCTAGAACTTTTAGTTCTATATTATCTTTACACATATCGCAAGAAAATCTTCTTTCATGCCAAAAAAATATATCTGTGTTTAGCTGAATTTTCATGAAACCAGTATATCCTTCTCTCTGCATCTTAAATATGTCTTAATTCTTAAATGGCCAGATTGGGATGATCCTTCATCTTGTAATTCCACTGATGCCCATGTAGTTACAGTGCCTTGGCACTGATGAGCAAGTCTTTTTTCATACACTGGTCAACACATAAAGGACATAAGGATAATTCGTTCAGAAGAGAAAACACAGACATGGCTGAAGGGGGGCACACAGGCAACTGCCCACCCACTCCTGATACTTCAGGCTCTGCAAATAATTCTGCTTTCTCTACAGAAAGCACTTACATGCTTAGCTCTCGGTTACATCTTTCTTTCTTCCCTTTATCCTCAGATTCCAAAGGGAAAAAGGAATATTCCTGAGAATATTTCTATTCTTGTTTAACCAATTAAATTCTCTAGTTGATGTGCCTTACAGAGACCTACACATACTCACTTAACAGTAAATCAGTAGCAGTATTAAAGCATTTTTCTGTAAGAATAGCTAGATCACACACAGGTTACTAATGAATAGGATTTGCTAAATACTTTTTTCCTAACCTTGGTTTGCTTTATCATCACTGTAAGCTGCAGCAGGCTTTACAAGCCTGAAGGACAGGTGAGCAAGCAGAAAGCAGATGAAAGGCACTTTTTGAACAAGTCACTTCTGGCAGCATGGCAGAGGTTGATCTAAGAGGTTAGTCAGAGGCAGAGAAGATAAGAGCTGCTGTGGCTGTCCTAGACAGGCTATAGGACAGGCTTGGGCAGCTGCTGTGCAGGAGGCAGGGAGGAAGCAGAAAAGACCAGGAATGCTGCCAACACCCTCAAAATGGCAACTACAGGAAGGAAAAAGGAAATGGACCAAAGGAAAAAAGAAATGGAACAGAGGAAAAGAAAGCTGCAGTTACCTTCAAAGTTATGAGGAATTTGAGAACAAGAAGTTTTGTTTAATATAGTAGTAGAGAGACAGCCATTGGGATTTGAAATGATGAATTATGTGTCAGTGTCAATAGAAAGGAATATTACTCTGGTAGCTTCATTTTGCAAGAATAGAAGGTGTAAGGGATTGGGGGCCTATTTGTGATAATAGATTCAGAGCTCACATCTAACACAATTAAGTTTAATAAACAATACCAAAAATATTTCTACACCCATTCAGCATAATTGTAATATATTTAGCTACTGAAAGTATTTATTGATCCTGCCTCTTCCCCTCACTTGCCCTTATGTCCACAGAAGACAAAAATCTTTTCTTTCCAATTCTTTCTTAAGTGAGAAAAAGTATTTGCTATTGAAGATGCTGCCACTAGTATTGCTTTTCTTTAATCATGGAGAGACATTCAGCTGAACCCTTAACAATTGAATTTCACAGTGTTTACATAAAAGAGGATGTGGATACAATTCATTTCTGTGTGTTGTAAAGACAGTGGGTTTTATTCTGCAAAATGCAGCACATTTCCATATTTATCATTGTAAGCATAGAATTGCTTAAAGGCAGCACATCTTTAATTAATTTTTAGTGCAGTGTGAAAAGAATCCTAAATCATTAATCATCTTCCTTTCACTATGTACTGTAAGAAAATTTTCCTGTCTTGTTCCATACAAACACATGCGCACACACACAGAGGAAGTCTTGTTGAACCTGACTTTCCAACACACTGGTTACAAACTGAGCCCCTTTCAACCTCTTGATCTAAGCAGATGTACCCATCAGAGAATAGTCCTCTGGTAGTGCTGGGTTAGTAAGAGGTGCCAGTGCTCAGCCACCAACTTCTTCCAGAGTCTTAACCAATTTCAACAGGAACAGATGCTGGATTGAATTTAAAATATAATGTTTATTTTCCCACTGATTCTTTTTAGCTTTCATTCACCTTCCCTAACTGGCTGACAATCTTTTCCTCAGCCCAACCATCCCCCTGTCTTCTATTATTTTGCATTACAAGAGGGGAATAAATAGCTTTCTTTTGGAGAAGGCAGTTGTATTTCTCCCACATATGTATTTTTCCCCTACATTAATGTCAGCATATAAGATGTTACACTTAGTCACCAGTGGGGTAGCTTACATGAATGCACCTTATCATTCTATCTGCTGCCTAAATAAAGTCTGGCAAATCCACTTATTATACATGCCAAAAATTCTATGTATATTAACTAACCACTCATTACTGGCCCCACCTAAAGGATGAAATCATGAAGAAGAGAGAAGAAATTATGTCTCTAAAATATTTCAACAACTCAAGATTCTAAAGACTTTCTTAGGGAACTGCTGAACTTTACAGGGTTTGACAAGTAACTGTTTGGTGGTTAAATTAAAATTTGACCCACACAAGGAATTCAGGATCACAAGTAGACAGAACTGGATGCATACACTGAAATTTCATTGTGCCAAAATATAGCATGTATCAGTTTTTGATCCTTAAAAGAACACCAGCCTTCTTATTAATCTGAAGGACAATCCTTATATTTTCCTTTTTTTTTTTTTTTAAGGTTCCCAGGGTACCAACTATGTAACTAAAGCATGAGATACACTTTACCATATATATCTCAGCATGATCAGAATCAGAAAGGAGGCATCTTTTTCCCAAGTTATACAAGAGTGGTCTTATGTAGGGAAGGAATTTTATGTCAAGCCTTTGTGGTGATTTTCACAGAATCACAGAATAAACTGAGTTGGAAGAGACCCACAAGGATCATCAACTCCCAGCCCTCACAGCACCATCCCCAGGAGTCACACCATGTGCCCAAGAGTATTTTATACCTAGGGTGAGCAATTTTTACCCATTGCAGACTTACAGGCAATCCAGCTCTGGAGGGTAGCCCATATCATGAGCCACTTGATCCACAGCTGCTACAAGACAATATGGATTCAGTTTCACATCAAAGCCAGCTGAATACATTGTTCTGAAGATTTTTGACAAGAGAAAATAAATCTCCTTAATGCTAAATAGTAAATAATAGTCTTCATTTTTATGTTGCAACTCAGTGCTTAGCTATATTTTAACATTTCCTAATTGCTTTTTTTATTAATTCAGCATTTTCCTTACTTTTCAATCAAATTCAGTATATAAATTAGTGCCTACAGATTCTAATATCACACTGGGTAAGAATTTATATTTTCAGGTAGCGTTAGCACTCTTGCTTTAAAATGATCTTCTGAACCACCAAGGGAGATTCTGAAAACCATCTTTTGAGTAGGTTCCCAATGGTGTCTAACACACACATGGTACACTCATGTATAACATTTTAGGGCCAAATATCAGAGGAATTATTTCAGTGGTGACACACAGTTTGAGACTACACAACTTTCAGCTAGCATACAGACCATGGTAGATTTTAGCTTTTCTTCTCATCACTGTTAGTATTTGCTGTGTGTCATATCAACATATTCAGGCAGATAGCTTCTGAAAGTTGTTGTGAAGATGAAATGCTACTCTTCTTGCTTTCTTAAGAAGAAACACATCAATGGATATGCAATCAAGAGATGAAAAAAGATAAAAATTCTTTATAAGGGGGTGGTGTTTATCATACAGTATTATATGTCACTCAGTGCTATATAAAAAACATAACATTAGTTTCTATCTCTATATAACTTTCCACAAAGAATACTCTTTACATGGTGATACACCTTCTCTGAAGGCAGCTCTTGAAAAGAGCATTTATGTGATCTTGGTATGTGAAATGGATTAGAAGTATATTTAAGTATATGATTGTTTTTCCATATATTATGACTCTATGGTGGCTTTCTTCAAACAAGCATGCTTCTGGTTTTCTTTAAAAGTGGAAAAAAAATTAATTTTTACACTTTTTTTTCTTTCTCCATGATGGTAGTATTCTTTTACATGTATATTTTAATATATATGCATAAAAAATATATTGTTTATTCAAAGTACATTTTTTATCTATTTAGACTATATATAGTTCAAATACATTACTGTAAAATTTCTGCTTTATCACAAAAAATAATTCCCTGTATGTAGATAGAATTAGACAAAAGTCATCAACATTTGGTAGTTGGGGGAAGATCTCTGTTTAGCTGCATTTAATTGAGATCAAAATAAGAATAACCACATCATATGGAACCTCAGATCAGATCAGCTCTATGTCATTTAACATAATCCTTTATGTCCAAACTCCAGATCTTAAAGCCTGTACATCATTTAATTAAGTAAAGCGTACAAGGTCCTGAAGATGAAAGTTCCAGGAGCTGTCTGAAATTATCGAACACAGCTTTGAAGTGTAATAGAACAAATAAGAGATCATAAACAGGAAAAAAATCCACTTAAATAGTGTCACAGAATGGGTCAGCTCAGCAGGAATAATCATTTGTCTGTGAGACAATTGAAACCCTGCTTGCATTGCTTATGTTCAAGCACTGATGATTTAAAAGATTTTTCTGTGCCTTAGATTTCCATAGCACTTCTTACAAAACTGCCTCAAAATGAAAAAAAGTTTTTAAAAAATGCTAAATATACTTTCATGTTGGAGGCTTAAGAATAACCCATTTAGGTCTGTTGTAGCAAGTGCAGCAACTGGCACAGCAATAGCCTGGGTGTTATTCTCAGCTCTGATATTTTGCCAGTTCTTTTGACTTTTACCCAAGAAAAGTTTAAATCATTTTAATGAATTCCTGAAATCCTTAATGTGGCATGTAGTAGCACTGCTTGTTATTTAGCAACATGCAGATTTTGAAATAAATTGGATTTAAAACATGTACAAGTAATAAAAAATAGTTTAATTATTTCTCTATGCTCTTGCTTTGGCGTGGGGTTGTTTTTTTTTTTCAGAAAAACTTTTTTGCCTTTCATAAAAGAAATGCTTGAAGCTTTTACATGATTTATTATCTACATTATACTAGCATGTAGCATAAAAAATGAAAATAACTTTCCCTTCTCCAGCCAGAAAACAGAATACGCATAAACCACGAGACAGGTTCAATTCAATAGAGTAACAAGAATACCAGAACAGTCAAACAACCTTTTTTTCTGCATTTTGTGAATTTTAAACAGTTTGTAGATAAAGATATGCTTGATGAAGCATAATCAAAAATGACTGACGTCTACTATTTTAAATATTATAGTACATGTTGTCTACTTTTTAATCAGGAGTATTATTTTCCCTCAGTATGAAACATAAACTTAGGAGACTGAAATATAATAATATTTATTATAATTTGGAGTCAGGGGTGGCAGGGTGAAGCAGAAGAAAAACAATCTGACCAAGGAAAGAATAACTGAACTTTGAAACAAGAAAAGATATCTTTCTCAACATCTCTTATGGAATAGGTAGTAAAGGACAGAAGATAGAAACTTCAACTATAGTTTAGAGTTCTTTCAGAAGATTGACACCATAGGTACTAATCCAGGTAAAGTGGGGGTCTTTTTAGAAGTTCTCTTCAAATCTAAAAATCAAATCATGACACAAAGGACTCAATCATTTACTTTTAGTATGACAGAGGACATGTACTTTTAATCTTGGAGATTTTAATGGGCTAGTCAGTCTGTCTTAGCCCTAGCAAAGTCTCTAAGTTTATGGCAGTCGTTTTACATACCAGAAATTCATCCTCTCAACATCAGGTTATTGTCCTTACCTTAGGTCTTTTATCCATGTTTGATGGAAAGGAAATTAAACTTATGATATTCCAGACTTGAAACACTGACATTGAAAGGGAAGAATGCATGCTTTTACTCACAAATCATGTCATATTCAGTCAATCAGGGCTTAAAATCTCCATGTTCTACCAATAATAAAGAACAGGCCATGTTAGTGGAGTGGGTCCAAAAAGAGTCTCTGAAGACTGTCAGCCACCAGACCCAGCATTCTGAAGGGGCATTAAGTCTTCTCCAGTAACAACAGGAGTGTTGTAGGTGCAGTGTCATGGGAAGAGAGCAAACAGAACACCACAAAATTTATAGAATAATCTCTCTTCCTTATCTCCTCTGCCTCTTTTTCTGATTTAAATGGGAGTTATGATGACATGACAAATTTATGAAGGAATATAAGGGAGATACAGGAAGAAGGACTGCTGACCTCATTTCATGGATGACTTGTTTCACAGAAAGAACATCTCTCATTGTCTTAACCCAAGGCACATTGGAAGATTTTGAAATAATCATACAAGAACAAGATAAGGCTGTTTTGGCAAATATGTTGCAGGAAATAACGAAAGGTACCTGAGCTAACAACAGCAATTTAGGAGGTGTAGGAAGGAGCTGCCTGAGGTTTAAAAGTCAACAGTTCCATTAAATACTAAAACAAGTGCTGCAAAGAAAAGGATTTTCAAAGTTATTAATTATTTTTATGCTTCATCAGGAAAGAAAAACATGACCCACAAACTTTATTTCTTGCTAAAGCTAGCAACATCTGTGATTAAGGAATAGATTGATATGAAACAATTGATTATGCAGAATCTGCTCAGACGATGAAGCAACCTCAGCGTCCACCTAAAAACAGACATAAGGAGCCAGCCATCAGGTCAGCAAGTTTTAACATGATGACCCTTTGCCCCTGCTTCTCATATCTTTCTCTGACAGCTGAAGAGCTGCCATTTTAGAAAGGACATCTCTTGGATACTACAAGTTGTTTCAGTGTTTCCAGTCTAACATCTGTGGGAATAAAGTTCCAGAGGGGCTGTGAATAAAGGGGATGCTCAAGGCTATAAAGGCAAATAAGAATGAAACAAAAGTGAATTTCTTCTTTCTTTTTTTTATCTTCTTGGAGGGGTTGGAGGAATTGAGTGACAGAAGTCATATTTATGGTCTGCCTTTTATAATCTGAAATTGGCATTACTGAATATTTGGAATTATTTCATAAATAAGTATTCTGAATGCATGCTTACATTTCACTGACATCATGGCCTTGTTCAAAGTCTGAAGGGCTGCACTGGATGAAGATTAGGAAGGAATTGTTTAGTGCTTACTATTTATGTACAAATTTCACTGGATTAGGACCTTGAAGACACAACAGTTTCTCTAACTATTTTTCTTCCTTAACTCCTCACAACTTAATACACTCTCATATTCCTGCTCATACAGTCAAAAGTATTTTTGCCATAGGAACATTGTGTTGAAGAGGTTGACTTAGAATTCTAAATTGGAGGTACTTTAATCATTGATTAATGTTCACCACCAATCTATTCAGCATCTCTAAAAATTGGTTCTCTTTTCTTTTTTTTTCAACCAGAAGCAGCTCATTACAATGGAACTTACAACACTGCAGCAGGACTGTCTTCAAAAAGCCACCTCCCCAGTGCAGCGACTTCTTTGACAACTCCTTTTTTAGTCCTTAAGTGAATTACACAAGAGTGAAAAATACAAAGTGGCATGCATCCCTGCCCGCATTTTCTATAACACACATTTTTTCTGATGTCAGATTTAGAGGAATTAATAGCACAGATAACATTTCATAACTATGCCATCATATCCATAAGAATGAAATCCTAATACTTACACCATTCTGTTTGAAATTCAGCACTAATTACTTGCCAAAATGCCAGTATCAGTTAGTTAATGAATTGTGCAAAATGACAGCTCACTAAACCTAACTGATCTTTAAGATCTAATTCAGTTATGCCCAATTTCAAGTTGAGTGCTGTCATTGGTAGGCTACAAAATATATGCTGCTACACATGTGCTCTCTTACCATCTACTTCTTCCTATTCCTTGATCTTGGCATCCTTCTATGACTCCTGAGATGTCCATTCCTTTTTCATCCATTGATTGTATCATTTTTACCAGAATATCAATACAAAAATAATTAAATCTTACAGAATGTTAATTCTACCTTATCCATATGAAGAATAAGAAACTATTTCCTAAGGGAATAACTGGACTTCCTGATACACACTCTCAAGTGTTTTACTTAACTACAAGTTGTTCATGTCATTGCAGAAATCTCTGAGTTAAGTTGCAAAGAAAGAAGTTTCTCAAGTCCATAGCCATCTTCTGGACAAAATCTTGCCTGGGAATATAAAATTACACCTCCAGATAGTTGAATATATTTTTTCAAAATTTCTTGCAGCATAATCTAATGATACACTGTTTTTTTTCATACTGAGTCTTTTTACTTGCTAATTGGTTGGAGTAAATTATACATTATATGATATATTAACATTTATTTTATGCACAGAAGTTGATATTTTTTCTTGAAATATCACCTCCTGCATAACTAAATGTTTAAATGTGCTTAAAGCTAAGCACAAACTTAGTCCCTTTAGAGTGAACAAAACTAGTCCCATGCTAAGATCATGCATCTGTTTAAGTACAGTGAGGCATGAAGATAATATATTTGAAGGAAATTATTTCCATTATTAATTTAGATATGGTAAAACAAATGTACACAGAAGAATCTTTAAAAAAACATTTTTTAAAGACAACTTTGGACATCTGTGATAGCGGTACCTTTAACTCCATTATGATGCCTCATGAATCCCAATCTTTTTTTTAATGCTCCACACTTCATTTTGCAAGCTATGTTTAACAGAGTAAACAAGAGGGTCTGCAAAAGCCCAACTACTGGAAGTGGTTCTGCTGAACTCTGCACGGGAGTTTAACACGTGCCGTTCACAAGGCCGTGCAGATGTAACCAAGCCAAACGGTGGGAAGGGGCTCTGAGCCCTGATAGCCATATCTGCTCCTCCTGGTTCTGTCAGCAGCAAACAGGACAGGAGCAGCACCATCCCCAGCTCACCTGGGGTGCTGTGAAAGACAGAACTACGTTCTGTGTTAGCACACAGCCAAACAACTGCCCCGCTCTGCAGCACACACTGGCACTGCAGCAGACGGCTGCCCTCAGCCCTGTGCCAGACTGGATACAGCTGGGCTTTGGACAGAGGGGAGGATTAGAGCCCACTGTGCATTTGCTGTGGTGAGCAGCATTAAAGGAAGAGGAAAGGTGTTAGTCCAGTTAAGGTGAACATGGAATTTTCTACTTGATAATCAAAGCCTAAGGCATATGTCCTCAAAGGATACTACTGTGTAATGAAGACCTTCCTATCTTTTTTCTGGTCAGATCTCAGCATGCCAAAGTATGCAGACCTTGAGAGGCTGCTGAATCCAAATTCCTCAATTTATGAGGAGTCAGTGCATGGAATAAAGAGAGGTGCAGAAAATACACAGAAAAAGATCACCTTTCTTTATTACCTCCCATTCCTCTCACAGCAAGAATCAGTGATGACCCGTGTCCACTAAATTCTGTATGTTGCAGAAGCATTAAATCTGTGGGCTACCCTTTTACTCACTATTTAATAGAATTCCATATGACTTGTTGGAGGAATGTTACATAAATACATTTAGGTATTAATATGTTGCCTTTACAGAGAGACGCTCTCCTAGACATTATTTTTGGTAAGCCTAGAGAGCATTCTGTGATCACTGACTCAAAACAATAAAAAACAATTCTGCAAACCACAATAGGTACAAGGAACAATCTTGAAGGATACGGGTATTATTACTTCTAATGAACAGTGGGCAACATCACTGTTTCTAGCTGTATTGATAAATAACAGCTTTTGTGTAAAATTTAAAATCATGCAGAGTAAGAAAGTATTGTCCACCTATTAGCCAACACCTCTAAATCTAATTTTGAACAAACTGCAGAAAATTATTAGGTGACAAGTACTTTATCAATGTGGTTTTATTTTCTATAACACTGAGCTTGCTGTCTATAAACAACTTATAATGTTCACTTGTGATTTAAACAGTGCTAACATTTCTGCATTTACTGCAATAATACTGTGTGAACCATAACACCGTAAAGTAAGCCATAAAAGCAATTTGCTCTCTGTATGATATCGATTTTTAAATAAATTAGTAAAGTTTGTGTTTATTCCATGAAGAAAGCAAAAACAGAAGTAGAATTAACAAAACTACACTTACAGCTTTTTCAAAGTTATCTAAAACAGAACACTGTTTATGTGAAAAGTTTTGTGGATACATTCTTAAAGCCCACAGAATTGTTCCACACCTTCACTGAAGTGCTTCAGGAAGGAATATATCTTAGCAAAACTTAGAACACACATCAACATGACAATTTCTGGACAAGTTAGAGCTTAAAGTTGAAAAAGGAATACTTTAAAGTAAATACTTTGCTGGTAGGCAAAGCTTCATTAAGAAATTGAATACTTTCTCTCCAGTATTATATTTCCAGACCTGTTTCCCTGAACCTTCTAGAAATCACACGTCTTTATTT
This sequence comes from Promerops cafer, assembly GCA_013398275.1. NCBI lineage: Eukaryota > Metazoa > Chordata > Aves > Passeriformes > Nectariniidae > Promerops > Promerops cafer. The sequence continues at coordinate 174,356 of VZSE01000421.1, forward strand.
TTCCTGATGTGCTTGTGGGCCCAGAGTGACAAACATATTGAGTCAAACACCATTTTTTTCCTGGTACTCCATATCACAGTTAACAGTGAAAGAATATCAGAGAAAATGGGGTCCTGTTCTTTTTCTGAGCCTGACTCCTGTGTCTGATACTAAGGACAGGCAGGGACAATTTTTATGGTGCTGACTTCTCATCTATCACTGATGGAGAAGTAGCCATAGAATGGATTAAGCAGTTCATTCTGAGTGACATAAGGAACAGAAATTCCTTCCAAGAAATTCTTCTTAAGAAAAAAAAGAAAAAAAGACAGGTTTTAGGATTAGGGCAAACTGAGAAACAGAATCCTTAGTTTGGCAAAGGAAAAAAGGGAAAATTAAAATAAAATAAAATAAAATCATGCATATACATCAAGAGAGAAGAAAAACAAGAACAATGCCAGCATGTAAAACAAAGTGTGCCCACTCCTTGAACAATATATATGGTGTTGGCCCTACCACAGCAGAAAGCTTAAGTAGGAAAGGCCATGGATGGCCAGGGGTTTGGAAACCTTCCAAATGAGAAGAGAATAAACAAATGACAACTTTTCAGCTTGGAAAAGGGATAATGTATGATGTTTTGCAAAACTGTTTTGTAAGAAATAAATAGTTACAGCAGTATATATTACTCTGATCATAGAACCATAAATAGCATAAAGACAGTGAATAGGAAATTACAGTGGCAGTTTATAGATAGTAATGATAACAATTATCAATAACAATTAATAATATATAATAATTTTATATATATAGACAATACACCATAGCAATTAATTGCAGGTAATTATTAAAATTATTATTACTACATTATTATTCAATTGTGGGGCAGTGCCACATAACCCTATGAGAGCTGAAAGTGAATTCCAGAAAGAAAAGGAAAAATTCACAGGAAACAGGGCCATCAGTGGCTAGTCAACATTGTGCTTTTAATCCAATATTGGCTTTAAAAATTCTCTATTTGGTGGGAGAGAAAACCTGGGAGAGCTTTTCTCTTCCTTGGATTTTTAAAAACTTTTTGCTGTGTATCCAATATTTGTCATCATTACAGACAGTGTTGGTCTAGGTGGATATTCAGTTTGACACAGGACAGCCATATTTGTTCTCAAGGACATGTAATCAGCCCTGTATCACTAAATTTATAGATGCATATGAAAAAAGAAGAGTAACCTGAGAAATTTATGAAAATCTTAGGTTGACATTTAATCTTAGGTGTTGGAATTACAAGCTTTTCAAAATTATTTTGTGCAGATTCAAGGAATTTATACACAGCAGTTATCATAGAATCATGTAATGGTTTGGGTTGGAAGCAACTCTAGAGATCATCCAGTTCTAATCCCCTTATCATGGGAAGGGACACCTTCCACAAGACCAGGTTGCTCAGAGCTCCATGCAGCATGGGCTCAAACACCTGCAGGGATGGGGCATCCACAACTTCTTTGGGCAACCTGCTCCAGTGCCAAGCAATGCAAGGGATTTATACACAGACAGTGGTAAAGAGATTCAACCACTTATAATAGATAAAAGGTATTTTTAATTCCTTCCGAAAATAGGTCCGTTCCTATATAATATTTTAAAAGTTTTTTCTAATAGGAAGAAAAAAGTCTATATCAGAGTATCTATCACCCAGCAGGTTCTTGGATTTCACTTGTAAGAATAGAACAAAAGCCATTTAATCAAGTGTTAGTCTTTCAGGGGTTTAATTCTATGATCTTGTTGATCAGGATGACACATAAAATAGTTTTGTTCCTTGGAAGCCAAAGTATGATGCCATCAGTGTAGGTGGGATCAGGTTTTCACCTCTGCTATCAAGGAAATCAATAATTCTCTTCTTTGGTGAGACAATATTTAGATACATAAAGATGATATGATAAGTAAGTTGGCAGTGTTGACCTACGTGTTCTGCTATGTAAGAAGTTTCTCAGATGTAATCAGTTTGAATTTTTATTTTCACATCATATTTACTGCTGATGTCTTTTCTTAGAGCCCTTGACAGCTCATGTTAATATTGTGGAACTCTAATATTTACAGACTCACTCCTTTTAGATATTAAGGTGCAGAAATGTAAAATTACATTAACTCAAGCATTTTAAAGTATATTTTAATTGGTTATATAATATTACTCCTTTTTTATGAGAAACTTAGACATGGAAATTTCTGAGGAACTTACGCTAAACAATCATCTTCCTCAACTGATTTTATTTACATATATTGGCGGGATCATTTTCCAGTGATTTTTCTTATATTGTCTCTGTTCCTCTTTCTTACCCTCCCAGCTCTGCTGTGATCCTCCCCACAGAAAACACCTGCATTTCCTTGACTTGTGAGGCTCTAGTTCCTCTACCTAACTCTACCTACCATGAAGTTATTGAAAGTCTGGCCTAATTGCTTCCTGCTGCCAGCTGCACAGCAGGTGCTGGTATTCATTGCTCCCGGAGTCGGAGCTCTCCTTGTATGTTACCTAAACAGCAGCATATTTCCAGAGGCACCTTCTCTGCTGCTTGGGAATCTTGTACAAAATTACATTGTGGTGCCCCCAGCACTCGAGCTGAGGCCGCCCCAGCTCAGAGCAGAGCAGGACAATCCCCTCCCTTGCCCGGCTGGAGATGCTGGGCCTGATGCACCCCAGGATACCCTCAGCCCTCCTGGCTGCCAGAAGAAACACACCAGCAAGAGAATTAACTTGTGGTCTGAGAGCAAGGGAGAGTAAAAAGACCAGACAACAAATTCATCCTATGTTACCTAAATGTATTGCTGCATGTACATCACTAGACTTCTCACCAAAAAAAAGTGTTGGTATCTGAGAAGAATGAGGAGCTGCTCCCCTTAGATTCCATCTGAACCTGCTTAGCGGGTTCCTAGGACTCTAGGCAGCTTTGGGGACCTCAGAAGCATTTCAGAATGGCCTGACATTTTACAGCCCTGAGAGCTGTGTTAACATTCTAAGATAGAAAAGGATTTCAAATCTGTCTTACCTTTAGACCATTGTTCCCTTGTTGAAATAATGAGGTATAGCTTCAGAGAACTCTAATTTCAATTTTTTTTTTTACACTGTTGTTTGATTAACCAATTGCATGTTCTTTTACAAGCACCAAGGTCATTCATTTCCTCGAACAACCTCCTACCCAGACCATCTTTCACAAAATCATTGCCAACAGGGAAATTTCATAATGTCACAACTTCTCTATTCTCTATGTTGTATTTAATGCAGCATAGTCTAATCAGACTTCTGACCTTCATTAAATTACTTGAAATTTATTAAGTATTTTTGATAAAGTTACAAATAGCTATCATAGGACCTTTATTTTTTGCTAAGTCTATACTACATCAACAAAAATTATCCTTTAAGTTACGTACCATATCTAAACTCAAAACAACATTCTCTCAGAATTTAATTCTGGAAAAATGCAAAATCTTGTTATTTCAGTCTACTTCATGTGCTCATTCAAATCTATGCTTCCCTAATTCGATTAGACTCATTCATAAAAACTCAGAACAGGAATCATACAATGACAAATCAGATCCAGCATAGTTGAAAGAAGGCTTCATCTCCTCTTATTCGAAATTGTACCTCTGAAATTTGGTTGAGGTAGATTCCAGGAAAAGAATCTCAGTGGCACACCCTGAGAATGCTATTAAATGAATCATGCTGAAAATAAGTAATGCAAAAATGCAAGGTTATACATATAGGAATTTACATTACTTACATGACATGAATTTATGCTGTGCATTGAAGTCTCTGAAATAGAAATGAAAGAGGGGAGACAAATTTGACATGACTTATTATCAGTTTTATAATGTGCCCACATGGAAAGGCAAAGCCATTCTAGAAAGGTATCATGTAAAATATTTTTGATAAGAATTCATGACTTTTACACAAAATAATTGCAAAATTTTCTTTTAATTACTCCTTCACGATTCTGGTCATTCATGTTCAAGAACCATCACTCTATCTGGAGCAAGCAGATGGAGTTGCAACCAGTATGGTCATAAGTTTGGACAGTCTGTTTTACAGGGAAGACTAAAGGAACACATGGCTTCCTGACTCTCTTAGAAGAGAAGCCAAGAGGAGATATGTTTGCTCTACTTAAACACATCACAAAATTAAATATTAGAGACAGAAGGGCTGCATAAACTAAGAGACAGTCACAAAAAGACAAAAAGTAATGACCAAGAAATACACTTAGAACAAGTATTATCGAAAGTGCTTACCTGTCAGATGAGATAGTTTCTGGAACACTTCTCAAATAGCAATAGAGAAAAAAAAATCTCATTCAGTAGAATTAATCAAGTTGCATATGGGTCATGGTTGTTTGCATGTGCAGACTATTAGACCCAGTAGACACAGAAGAGTCACACATGTGGCATGTGTGACAACATTCCATGAGCTGGGTGCAGGCAGTAAGTGTCCTCCTGAGATATTAACCATACATTCCCAGGAGAGCTCCACAGCTATCAGGCTTTGCGTGGCAGTGGGCGAGCAGGGCACGGGAATGTTCTTTGTGTCTGTATTTTGCAAGCTGTTGCACCCTGCTGAGAACCACTCTGTGGGTGTGGAGTCATACAGTTCACCCAGGAACAGCAAACCTTGGCTCACTAGGTTTGAGTGTCCGGATGACACCCTCAGTTATATGGCTCAGCCTTAGGTTGACCTGCGAGGAGCAGGGAGTTGGATCAATGATCCTTATGGGTCATTTCCAAACCAAGATATTCTGTGATTCTAATGTGAATGATTGGTACACAAAGCAAGACTCTCCCATCTCTTTCTTCTGCTCAGCACTTCTAATAATGCCATAGGCTTAGCCACCCTTAGCCATATTTCAGTCCAGAAAGATTTCCTAGTGAATATTTAAATATCCGCAAGACTAGACAGAGTTAAGAAGCAATTTTCGGTATCTATCTTTAAACTTAATTTTTAAAAGTGATACTATGCAGGAAAAAATGGACCTTTGCACATTTATGAGTCCGTCTTTTAGATGGAGCACATTTAAGCTAACTAAACCTGATTCGAAAAGGCAGAGTGCTGGAATTTAAGCTAATTTAAATAACATTTGCTTCAATGACTCTAAGGCACCACGTATTTTTTACAGAAAGATTTTCAGCATGATAAATTCAATCTTGCACACATTTTTCTGACCTGTTCAGATTATTGCCTTGTATGTTATCAAGATACAGCAGTATATTGTGTTATCATATTTTCAAGGTAAGCAAGAAATATTTTGGTATTTCTCTTTAACAAATTAATTCTGTGAGTGTGTTTCATTTAGAGAAAAGGGTTAATTGGCTTATGTTCACTGAAATGTTTAACAAAAAAGCAATATAACTTTATTGCAAAATGAAAACATCTTTTCTGGGAATCTCATTCTGGTACCTTAAGGATTGTCGTTATGTTGAGCATTCAGTGGCATATGTGTCTCACTGGAAGTGAGTGAGAAAGAAAGACTATAAAGTCAATATACTGTCAAGCCAAATATCTTCCCAAAGCAAGATGGGTCGCCAATTCCTCCTAAAGAAGTCTCAAAGGGAATTAAATTATATTCTTCACTGCCTAAAAGTCCCTAAACACAGGTTAGAGCAGTTTTTTGAGATGCTGTGCTTTCAACTCTATGCAGAAAGCACTTCTAAAAGAGCACCTTGCTATGCTTGCAACTGCCTCATTCTCATCAAGTCCACGCAGTGAGCACTGACCAGTGACCGAGGTGGAAAAGTTCACAATAAGTTATTAAGCAGCTTTTTACAAAATGCATTGAAATCAATGAAGAACTTTCCAGTCACTTCCATTTGGATCTTATAGGCATAAGAGCAAGGAAAAAGGAAATAGGATCTTGCAGAATATTAAGAGAGTTTGGGGTTTTGAGGTGTGGGCTTTTTTCCCCCTGGTATATTGCATTATCTCTTTATATGGCCATTACAGCAGAGACAAAAAAACACGATAAAAATTTCAAACATGTAAAAGGCCACTGATAATCTCCAGGAAGACTAAATACCTTCTCTGATCTTCCTTTAGTTGTCTTTTTTTTCCCCACTAACAAACACTGAGTCTCCTTATGAAACAAAACAGACAAAACAAAACAACAACAACAACAAAAGAACCAACAAACTTCATCAGAGAAAGGAATGGAAGATATCTTTGTTTTGGGAAAACACAGAAGAAATCTCTTCACGTGGAACAGAGTACCTTTGACCATAGTCCCTTGATCTACAATCCAATGCAGATATCCAGCAGCCAATTTCCATTTTCAGCATCACTGCCACATGTCCAAGTACTATCATTAGTCTTGCAGTCTCAGAGTGTTGAAATATTGGCAGTAAATTAAGAAACTAATTCTTAATTCAACCTAGTGGCTTCATCTCCAGGCAGCAGCAATGTTGGGCACAGTTCAACCTCTCTTCCATTCTGTCCATGGCTGCAAGAGGGTAATTCAAATGAAAAGATCATTTTACTAGCTCCACTGATAGTACTTTCATTTGGTGCACTGCCCAAACCTCATGCTGTTTCTCTTCTTTCTGGAAGATTTTGAAGGCCATGGCAGTCTATAATCACTGGGGACAGGACAAGACTCTTAAAAGATTGGGCAGAGGTACAGAAAAAGCACATGAAGCAGAACAAGCTTTTCCCCATTCTCTATTCCTTGCTCTGAGAGGGATACTCTTGTCCATTTAAATGCTATCTGTTCACTTCAGAAGCTAATTGCAACGAGATCAATAGAACAGCCTGATGGCATATTCAGGCCTATTTTGCCAAGTTTGCACATTCTGGAATTAAAGCTGTACTATTTAAGTAGGGTTAAAAAGAGATATTAACCATGTTAAAAGTGATCACACATTGATCAGGACCAAATGCTTAGCAACTTGCTGAACAGCTTATGGTTTTCAGACATCCCTTTCATATGAGTTTTCTAAAAAAAATCGCTTTCCTGTTTAATTTCCGTCAAATTTTACAAAAGAAGTGTTTTGCAGTGTGAAGAATTCTATCACTAGAAATCATTAAATAGAACCATCACAAACTTATGTACAATACAAAGATGTTACAACGTAAAGCGAAACAATTAAGACACAGATAAGGATCAGTGAAGCCAAATGAGACAAGTTCTATCAGGCAATTTCTTAAGAACAATGCTTCTATAAAATACTTCTCAAATTTTACAAGTTAAAGATACCTTGTAGATTAAATTGTTCAATATTTTTCATTAAAAGTCATTTTCCCTTGTGTATTCTTAGCTGTAGAGTAGATGAGTTGGTGATGTTATTGCTAAGTGCAATTAAGGCTGCTCAGACAACCACAGTTCTAATGTTTATGTCTTGGTTGTGTAACTCTTCAGTTCTTAATTTCTTGTAACACAGATCTTTTGGACATAGAACACAAACAGCACAAGTTCTCCCCTTCTGAGCCACTCATAGTCTCATGCAGTCACAGATGTGTTACACAGGAAGAAATTCGGGTGTGTACGAACTGCTTATCACTTGTAAAAAGATCAAGGATAGAAGCATTTCTGAAATCAAGTACATTTCAAGCAGTATGCAAAAGACCTTTTTTGACCTAGGTGTTAGCCCAAGGGCCATTTCAGATAGCAGATAAACCTGATAATAATCAAATATTTCTTAGGTGTCATTCTGTTTGTTTACAAAACATGCCAATGTTTGCTGTCACTGTGTTCTCAAATGCTTTTCTCTTCACTTCTGTGCCTTTTCTCTGGGAGACAGACACATTCACTCTTACCAACATCACAACAGTATGTCCATTTAAGAAATGCTCTGAAGTTGTCTTTGTTCTAGCATCTCCCACCTTTTCAGAGAGACCCTCTATTGTTTCACCTTTCCATTTTCATAGATACTTCAGCTACACACATGAATATTTATTAGCAACGACTATCAGATTGACTAGATTTCCCACAATTCATAAACACACAAGCCTCCCTCCACACAAGAAAAGATAGTTCATTTCAATCGCACAACGTACTTGAAAACATTGAAAAGATGGCAGCTGGATTTTATTGCCCTTAGGCAGATTTGCTGGCATTTAATTACATACTCTCATTGGGTGAGTGTTAAAAAGGCTCAGCATACATCTAGCAGTCCTGGAGCAGAGACAGACATATTTTTAAATCTTTCCAATATTAAGTATTTTGAAGGAATTCTTCCTCACGTACTGCAGACAGACAGAAGGTACTGTCTCAAACTGCAGAGAGGCCTCTCAGAACCCTAGAACTTGGCAGGTCCCATGCTATCATGCTCTCAGCAGATTCTCCATCCCTACTAAAACCCTGTACCTGATTAAGGCAGACAGTGTTCTGAGCACAGTGGGTACAGCTGTTTTTCCTGAATAAAATTTTCCCCTTCCAGAAGTACCACTAAAATAAACAACATATTTTCAACCACATACATAGAAAACATAAGTTCTATTGATTCTATCTTGACTATTTCACATGAAACATATTGCTGTAGGTCTACAGGCACTGTGAGAGAATAAAATTAATTGCTTCACCTCACTTGTGTGTAATTGCGCAACACAAACCATTTAGGTGCCAACAGAAATGGGTTTTTTGTTTCTCTTTGTATGTGATTTCTTGACTGTTGCACAGCATAACTGACATGAACCTACCAGAGACACAAGGTGGAGGACAACTACACAGCATGTGATTTTTGTGCTGTTATTCCCAGATGTCTATTTGCAGTTTTCATTTGCACTGATGTTTACTACTAAAGCAGACACTTATGCTTGAAGCAGCATTTTTATGGGCTCCATCTAAGCACCCTCTGAACCAGAAATCAGGTGCAGTTTTTATGCAAAAGATAATTCTTAGCCTATAGCTAGAAATGGTCATACCAACATGCAAACTCCTAAATATTACTGTTTGTCACCGGTAAGTGAAAGAGATATTAAATGAACTGATTTGTGCTGGTTTGGCCACAATGATTAATTTCTCGCTTGATGGAACGCTGTGATTATAGGGCTGAATTCAGAAGATGTTGATCTTTTATCTTTTTGGTTCAGTTTCCTTCAGGCCACTTGAGATTTATTTACCAGGTTTATTAACCACCATGGGGTTTCTTCTGCAGAGCACTGTTTTGATGACCACATGACTAGAGAATTACAGCAGGTACCATGAGAAGAGCAACAGTTAAGAATAAGCAAAGACTTCAGGAGTTACCCAGCAACGTAAAGTCTAGTAAAATAGGATTAATCAAAACACATGTGTGAATTTCCTTTTATGTTCCTTTTTATGTTTTATGTTATGTTTATGTTATTAGGTTTAATTAATACCACCTTGCCATTTCCTGCAGAGGCATCTTTGTGTACAGGGGCTCAGTAGGAAAGCATATTTAAGAGCTTGTTGTCCTCAGTCACAATCACAATTTTCTTATAGTGCCCCACAGCACACAACTTATCCAGGCCACGTGGTTCTGGAATAACCACTTTGCAGCTCTGCAGTAAAATTGGATCAGTAACTGATTTGGGACAAAATAGTTCAGCATTTTCCTTTTCCAATAAAAAGGCTAATCCTGAAGCATCCTGTTGCGTGATTTTGAAGCAGTGCAGGGTAGGAATCAGAAAGTCTTTTTACTGTGCTCCTGAAACACCTGTATCCAAGATCTGCAACTTAATCATCCCCTCTCTAAAGTAGCCTTGAGAAATTAAAGGAAATCACCCTGCCAACAGCCAAGAAGAAAAATTTCAAATTGGAACAACTTCAGTAAATTGTTAAACACAAATCTTTCCCTTTTTTTGTTTCTGATAAAAACACTCTTTTCAGAGTAGAAATCTATCATTTGCATTTCCAATGTCGCTTTAGAAATTGTCATTCTCTGCCAGTAGTTACACAGTGGTTTTGTGTTGGGTTTTTATTTTTTCTGGTTTTCTTAAAAGGACATAAATTGAATACTACAAATATAACAAAAGAGATCTATCACGTTTAACTCTGTCTAGATATGCCTGTACTTTCCCTGTCCTTCATAATATTTGAACCCTACTGTCTGTATTCAGCTGTATATGATTGAAGATAATTATGTTCCTTCAAGTATTGTGAAAATCAGCAGTTGGAGGGAAGGGTAGGGCATAAATTGCTGTCCTGCTGAGAGAAAGACAAACAGATTTCAGCCCATGTACACTCCATTTGGCAGCAGCTTTCTAGCGAGTCAGCAAGTGCACCCTTGCTGGCTGATGAGCACACAGATAGTTCCAGTCTAGGTATTGCATTGCTGTCTCTTGCTGGTAAGGGATGTCATGGATGACATGAAAGAGAACTCAGCTGGAAAAGGTGAGAGACAAAAGATACAAATTATAAGAAAAAAAAAAAAGACTCATTAGTTCTGCTGTTCGTGGTGTAGCCAATAATCTGGAATCATATGAATTACATCATGCAAGTATGCCTCATAAAAGCATATATTTTCTAGAAGATTAATTATTTGGCAGGGTGCAAGTTATGTGGCAGAAAAGAACTGTTAGCATTAGGAAGACTTAAACTTTTCAGCCATGGCAAAGTTACATTGTAGAATATGATTAAGTCAGATGCTTTGTCCTGTTTCTCCTGCTTTTTTGCCTTTTTTCCTGACTTGGAAAGTTCTGCTCTTTGCTCGGCTGCTGCTGCATTTTTATTCTCTCAGACATTCTGTAGGTCACAAGGGTATCGTTCTGACTGAGATGTGGTCAGAGAGAATAAGAAAAATCGATTTTGGAAAACCTCTGTTAGAACTCTTTCATGAACATTTTGTTATATCCATTGTGAGCTTTTAAAAGACTGAACCTGTGAATTTGCTATTGCCATGTCTTTGTATGATTTTTTTGTAGCCTTATAAGCTGAGAAAGAACAGCACAGCATAGAAAACACCCCGGTCTTCATGTGCACTGGGACAGATTCCCTTTTGTACCAGAGTGTAATTTAATATTCTGTGCACAGGCATGCAGAATTTCTTGCTGGGCACTGAATTATGCAGAGAACTGTAGATCTGCAAACAGGAAGCTAAGCTTAGAAAAGATAATGTATTAAAAGCACCAGTGAAAAGCTGTTCTGCTTTCTATGTTCTTTAACTCCCCCTAAAAGTCCTCTGTCTTTTACTAAATCTACAGGAAGATATTTGGCACAGATATGTTGAAAGGTAAAGTTTTTTCAAAGACTTGAAAACTACTGGTCCTATCTATCTGCCAAGCTTTTTATATGGTTCCCTTCACCATAACACCTTGGAATTTCCACTGATCGGATCTCTGAAAAATCAATGCTGAAGATGAATTAAGCATCTCTGGGTGTTTGTGTGAGACTGAAAAACCTTTTGATTCACAATCTTGGCACAGTTTTTTAGTTTTGTTCAACAGTAGCAGAGTGGGGAGGGGGGAAAGTGAGGACTTGTGATTAGATAAACTCCTTTTAATTTTTTCTTTCTGTCTTAGCCAGATGGAAACACATGGACAATTGGTTTACAGAGATCTTTATCCTCTCTCCTTCATTAGCACCACAGGGAAGTTTCTATAGTGGCTAATGCACTTACTGACATGGTTTCAACAATTTAATCACCCAGAAGCCTCTCTGTAAGGTCAATGTTCTCTACATTTGTTCCAACTCATTTACTGAGTAGAAAGGTGAACTTTTTCATTCCAGGTATGTCATTATGGAAATCATGTTAATGAATCAAGACACTGGAGGGCATATGTATCTCTGTTAGCACAAGATTAATGGAGGCTTCATCAAGCAGGATTCAGTCTTAAATTCTTCTGGTAAATCCAGGTCTGAAGTCTACTCGTCCATTAATAGTCCGGATTTATACTGGCACAGCAGCTTCCATCTCAGAGAAACTCAAACATTTTGCAAACATCAATACAGCACACCCAAGGAACAGTTCTTCTATTACTGAAACACAATAACCTGAGGGCACAAAGAATTTGTAGCACACAGCACCGCATAGTAAACTGGGATGGATGTCAGCACACACACTACAAATCCTGCTCCTGAAAGAGAAAGCTTTTGCTCAATGAATGGCAAGCAATTTTATTTTTTTTTTCTGTTTATAGATCACATGCATATACTATTTACTCTATATTTGGGTTTAAGCTAACTGGTATAGAATCTCAATTATTTATGACCATAGAGTGAACTCAACAGCAAAGTTTGCATGTTGTCAAAGAGCAAACATTCACTTAATATTCCTTAAAATTCCCTAAAAAAAGAGTAAAAATAGTAATGTAGAATTAGTGGGAAGGTGCATTACTAATTATTTTCCTGGTACATATGAGAATACTACTTGTTGTCCATTCATTATTCAAATGCCTAAAAAGGAGAAAGGGAAGTGCAGCTGCATTGAATACAGAAATTTTTTATAGCTGAAGAGGATGGATAATTTCTTTACTTTCAAGGTAGCTTCAGGCCATAATGTGATTTGGGGCTCTATATCCAGCTCTATTTTAGAGAACAAATTGAATATATCTGCAATTATATATTCTGAAAAGACATGTTTCTCTAGTACAACATAATTTTACTTTCTAATTGTGGAATTCAACACAGTGGTATTTGGAATAAACCTTGATTCTTCACATTGTTTTACCACTATATTATAGACATTAATGAAATCAGACTGACACCTGTTGAGACCAGCATTTAGGAAAAAAAAAGCACATAGTGTTGACCTCTTAATTTTAAATCTTTTTTCAGCAATGGACATATAATCAGTTTTAAAAGCTTTCTATATTCAGAAATTCCACTACTTTCAGTATTTTTCCTTTTTTTTTTTTTTTTTTAGTTTAAAAGCTTTGATCACAGAAAAGATTTAGTTTTCCTATTTTCTGTAGTTTCAAATAATGAAAAATAATCAGACAGCTCAATATAAAAATGTAGGCAAGATCCAAAGGGCAGCCCAGATTTCACATTCTCCCTAGATGTGTTTATGTATGACTGTAACACTGTCTTTGGAGAGAGACCAAATATTTTGATCTTTCCATGTAGTACAACATTGTATCAGATGCAGTAGATCTGATGAGAGAAAGAAGCATCCTCTCCTAATAATAATCGTCATATCAATGTTCAAATATATAACTATTATAGTAGAGGTTAACAATACAGTGACTCAGTTTCTCTACTCCTGACAGAAACGTGAATATATGATAACTCTCCAAAATAGAAAAGAAAAAGATAAGGTGTATACCTTGTTCTGCCATATAAGCCTACCTCTGTCCTCTGGGATCAGTGACAAACATTTGGATTATACCCTATACCTATTCCAGCCAGGGCTATCCTAAAAACAAAAATGCCAGGAGCACTGTTTGCCATTTTAGGATGTACAGTATTTTTCCCAGAACTCTCTTCCCTTATTCCTTTTACAGGAATGCCTTTCTCTGTAGTATCAGTGATGTACTGACTGGTGAAGAATGCATATTTTAGCAGGTTGCCAGGAGTCAGGAAGAACCAGTGGCTCTGCATCTCAGCAATCATAGATCCATTGTTCCTGTGCTGAGTTATGTGAATCGTGCACGTACAGAAGAATATCTGTATAATCTATTCTTGCCAGAAGGACACAAGTAATCCAGTTAGTTGCACATACAGCAGTATAATGAAAAGAGAGAATTCTAGGGTGAATGTCAATAAAAGGTTAAATCTGATTAGTCCGGCATGCTTTGTACAGAAGAAGTGAGTTTGCTTGGAGTACAGCAAGCTCATATTCAATGCTTTGTCTTCACGTACATAATGCAGGGAAAACACAGCTGGGATGGGCTCCTCCCTCCTGTATATGACACAGGTTCCTAGACCTGATACACAACAACCAGGTCCCACTAGAGAAAATGGATTTGCATAAGCATTCTTATGCATTTATTTTCTCTCCAGTCTGAATCTTTTCAGGTGTCAGGCAGCCCATACAAAGAAAGTTCTTTAGAGATGGAGGTAGTGGAGCCAGAGGTAGAGCCACCTCTGAGTTTGAACCTAGACTTGTTCACCATAGTTTGGAACGTGGTTACGTAAACCAATATTGCCTTGTTTCCACTAAAACTCTGCAGTAACAGCTCAAGTACCCATGTACTGGGAATTATGTTAATTGACTTTGCCTTCATTGATACAATTAAGTCATTTTCATTGCTGATAGGGCAGTTTCCCCACTCACAGCTGTAAGCTCCTGAGAACCATCTCTGTGGGTATTAAGGATAAGAAAATGCTGCTTGGATAAGAAAAGCTGTGCATAAAAAAATTCAGAATTTTCTTCCTACACCTTGTTCAGTCTCCTGCCTTTCAGAGCAAGTGATATGCATGAGTAGGGAAAAGTCCAGGAACAGAGTCAGCATACATTAATTATAATTCTCAAAAATACCATTTCCAGCCTTCAAGCATTTGTGGCTCATCCTGTGCTAGAGGTGTTCTCTACGCATTTAGTAACCCCCACCCTGGATCTTTATACTATTTTCTCAGTCTCTCTTACTCTTAAGTAAACATTTAGTAGCTACAATACAGCACAGCAAAGATTACTATAGCTTAATGAGCTGATTTTTACAAAAAGGGGAATTGCATCTGCCGGTTAAGATGGCCTCTTGCTCCCAACTCTGCATCATATCTTTCAGTTACCCAGATCTTGAATTCTCTGAAGTTATGATAGGAGGCAATGATGAAGGGTGCAAGAATAGAGACAGGATGTCTTTTTCTGCATCTTTCAGCACCTAGAGGTAAAACCCAAGAAACTGATTTTATGTTCAAATTCAAAGGAGGAGAATGAACTAGTGAGTACTGGATCGCCTTTAATCTGTTTCTTGATAATTCTTGGGAGGAGGAAAGGTAATAGTGGAAAAATATCTGCCTGCACTGCTTTAGAAGTCATCTCTTCTGTTTAAAGCGAGTCACAAATTATAATTTTCTATTCTGCTCTACACTTTGCATTTGTGAAAATCACGATTATTCATTTCTATTGGTCCTCTGTACCCATTTTCTTCACTGCAAGATAAAGTAACTCTCAGCTGTGCATTGCGGTGATAATTGAAGTGGATTGTGACTGATTTGCTAGATATGACAGAAGTAACCTTCAAATCACTCTCTTTTATGATAGATACAACAAACCTCCACACATGCTGCATTTGCTAGGGGTTACAGAAAGGCCCTCCCACCTTGCCAATAGGGAGCTCACGGACCAAGGTATTATTAATACCCACCTCACTGCCTAGTGTTTTAGATTATCAAAAAGTGCAGAGGTGCATGGCTTATAGAAAGAAACATGGGAATGTTGGGATGGGGAGACACAGGGACTTTCATAGACCGTGGCTGCAAATATAAACTGAAAAAGAGGAGTCTGAGTTGGACAAAGACTGCTGTATCCATGTTATGAGTAAGGCAGTAATCTACAGATGGGTACCTTCTTGGACTCAGGTGTTTAATAAGCTTGAAATGCACTGCAGAAGAGAAAAACCTCTGACTGACATCCAGGGAACTTACATCTGCTTTTGTACAGAGATACTGAAAAAGACCCAATACAAAAATGCTTGGATTTGCATGAGGTACTCAGATTCAGCTATAATGTACAAGCAAGAACTCTGGGCATCACAGTCAAAAGAAAATCTAATCTGTGGGCTAGAATTAGAGTTCTATATATATGAGACAGCAATTGGGGCAAGGAGAAGGAAGGAAGAGAAAAGAGAAGGCAGGAGTGATGCCTTATTATCCAGGATAACTTAAATTCACTTTTGCTCAGGGAATAAGGAATATATCATACAATGGACTGAGAAATTTTAGAGGGGATCTTTCAGGGGCTTTGTGGAAGAGTAAAGCCACAAACTCTGTTCTTCTTTTTCTTTTTTTCCCCTTTACAGTAATTCAGCATGGTTCTTGCTAAGAAATATACAGGCTTACTGCAACAGTATTTGTTCTATAGCAATTACTCCATGGATTTACAGCATATGATTGAGTGCAACAGCATGACAGGAGTCAGCCTGAGCCTGTATTACACACAGTGAATGCATGAGGGGGTTTTCTTTGGTTTTTTCCCTTATAAAGGAAATGTTTCTAATGTTAGCAATTTATCAGTTTGCAATTCTCACCTGCTTGCTTTTCTCATTGGTTTTAATTCAAAACAGCTGAATGAAAACTTATGTATGGAGTTATATATTGAAGAGAATCAATTGCTTCCAAAAAATCATCACCAAGATTTTTTTCCCCTGAATCTAAGTCCTACTGCTTTTTTAATATGTATTTTAAAAATTTCACTCAATCAGTGGATGAATCTCAGACTCATAGAGAAGTCTTAAAATAATCATGGGAGTTATTCAGTAAACAGTCTATAGCAGATACCGGATATATATTTATACTTATGCATTTTAAAATTAGTTATTTTCCTATATTATACATATTTTCGTGTTTTTATATAAAGTAGCAACTGGTATGATTCCAAACGGAATAAGACTAGCCACATCTTCAGACTATTTATTTTCCTCTTGACAGTGGTAACAAAAAGCTTTTCATGGGAATTTTGAAGAAAAATATGATAAGGAATTTGCTCCAGTAGCCTTCAGAAATCTCTGTATTCCTCAGAATATATATGCTAATGACTCTTGAAGCCTCATAAGTCCAAAAATGTAAGACTCCACACATTTGTCAAGATCTTTTATTTTGTTTCCATAAGTAGTTAGTGTTGATTTGAGAAGGGAGATAAAAAACATAAACTCAGATATCAAATTATTCCCTCATACAGAAAAAAAAAAGGAAGCTGCAGATATCTCTCCATCCCTCCTGAGTACCAAAAAAATATGTGAAGTTCCTAGTCACTCTTTTTTTAATAAACCTGTTCTAAATGGATGTCCACTTGCCAACAATATTTCTCTGTTTCTATCTTTAATTCCTTCTTTTTAGAACCACTCATTCTTTTCCTTCATCATACTCTCTCCTCTGAACAGGTTCTACCTCAATATGTCTCATTAATTTTGAATAGTCTCTGTTAGCTTGCACCTCGTCAGTTCTGCTCACCAGCATCTCAGCCTGCCATTACTTCAGCTTGTTGCCATGATGCAGGATGGCACTGAAGCTTTTTCTGGTCCCCACCATTATCCTCTGACTCTGGGCTCTCAGCTGGAATTCATTATGCTTCAATATACAAATGCTCGTCCCTAGGCTCCTCGCACTTAAGGGAGATCTGGCTACACTTCAGATGTGGCATAACTTTGAAGAAGGGCAAAGCTCCTTTCCAAAATCCATGCTGTTACCTAAGAGAAAGTAGGAGACTGAGAGAATGATTTAGTAACTTAACACAAACCTGAGCAGCACAAAGACACACGTGCTCATTATGGAAAAAATATCTCCCTCAGTAGACTTGCTTAAAGCGAGCTCTTTGGCATTGAGACTGTTTCTTCTTCTCTGTTTATGAAAGGACTGTGCAGTGGGGAGCCAGGCTTCATGGGCACCATGGGACATCACCATGACATAGAAAATCAGCATCTGAAGGAAAGAGCTACTCTCATGTCAGCTGTGTGAGAATCGTTGCCCCCAAATTTAATTTCAGTCATCAAATCAGTCTCCTGCTCCTACTTGTTGATATGTATTGGACTGAAAAGAGAGCATTTTTGTTTCCAAATGAGATTGGATTAAGAAAAGCAGGTGTATGAGACACAGTAGCTTCCCCTTTTTCCACACTTTGGCTGTTTATCTCATTTTCAATTCTGATAATTAACTGACCTAACCTCCAGCCAGTACAATTTTTTTCCAGTTCATTGTTATATCTGGCACACAACTCATTGTTTCTGTGCCAATCACAAAAGAATTGCTTTGCTTCTTACTCATTTCAGTGATATAGGGTTGTGTACATGTCCATTGTGCCAGACTTCCCTAGCTGCTGGCGGACACCTCTCTCTGCAGCTCCCTCCGTTTTGTTGCTCTGCCTCCAGACCTATGGATAGGAGGCTGAGCTCTTTCCAAAGCAACTCAATGAGCTTAATTGAAGTGAGAGGGGAAAAAAAAAAAAGCAATTGGCAGCAAAGGCAGACAGGGCAACAGAAGCTTTTAAATATTATGGTGTTAGAATCCACCAGGAGTTATAGACAGGAAGAAAATGGAAGAGAGAAAAATACTGGACAGGAGAAAGTAAAACATAAAAGACAATGAAGTGGTCAAGTGACAACTTCAGCAAGCTAGGAACAGTCTATTGTACTAGTCACTAGAAATCTGGTTTACATGTAGGCAGAAAATACTGCCCAGTGAATGACAAGACATTTGTTTCCCTTGTTCCGCTTTCATTGTCCTCTCTTTATTCCTTCATTCATCTCTCTCATTTCTTTTTTCCTTCTAGTTCTTTGAATTACTTCTTTGCACTATAGATTTTTCAGTTGGACTTTGAAGCAGCAGTGGAGAAGTAATCAGAAGAGAGAGCAAAGAATGCTTTTCTCTAGATCTGATGTAACATTTCATTGCCTTCTCCTAATAAGTTGGGTTTTTTTAATAGCGCACAATTATATGTGTATGACCCTGGCAACTTCAGGTCACTTCTGTCCATAAGTGCAATTACAATCTTATCAATCTCACAATCTCATCATCAGTTTTGTCATATTTAATGCATTTCTTGAAGCCATATCTCTCATATTCATATCATTATGTGACAATCTCAAGTTATATTCTTTGAAAAATAAATGTAGGGTGGGATTCATCTCACCTAATTTAATCTGAGTAGAATGTAGACACCTACATCTCGGCCAACTCCCTAGGCTGACTTCATAATCAATGAAGAGAATTAGGCAATTTTAAAGCTTGGTTCCTCTGATCTGTTTTAGAAGTCTTTTTCAGGATGAGATATGCTGCACCCAAGAAGTGCCTAATTCTCCCCACTGACAGAAAGGAAGCTCAGGATGAATAGCTGAGCTGTAGATGATGACATTTGGTCAGATAAAATCTTTTTACCTCTGGAACTTCTGTAAAAAAGTCAGAATGTCATATCTAATATAGATAACTTTCTAATTACTATAACATTAATATGCAAATAAGAATAACTGCAAATATTGTATTTAAAAACACATATGCTTCAAGGCTTTCCTTTCTTTAGTCTCTTTGATGAGCAGGCTGGTTTTCATCTTTTTGCTATATTTGACTACCTGAAACTGATATTAAATACTGCTTTATAATTACCAGTTTTACCAGTATTTTGCAGTTCCCTCACTTTCTATGGCTTTTTTTGTTTTCTGGGATTTACTGTATTGACTTCTGCAAGGGTATGTGGAAGGCAAGAACACACAAGGATATCTGATCAATGGTTGATTCAATGTAAAAGGAGATAAGTGAAGGGGGAAGGGTTAACAAGAAAGACAAACAAGGTAGACAAAGGATAGATAATAAAGACAATGGTAAAGACCAAAAGTCTGCAGGTAATACTTGCTGGACCATTCAGAAGCTCCAGGCACAAGTTTGGAGAGGATCAGCCTGAAGACATTTCCGTGTCTGTGTGAACCCTGCAAGGACTAAGGTGCCGCTTCTGAGGTAACAAGAGAAGGAATTTGGACAAGGGTGTGTGGACAACCTTGCCTGGCCTGTGGTGTCACTCCCTGGAGCCAGTGGGGTCTCTGCGCCACCCACTGGAGTGAGTGGGAGTCTTGGACCCAGCTACTTTGGTAGGAATGGTGTGTGTCCCCAAAAATAGCTACTAGCAAGTGAGTCAGGCATGAGTGAGGAGTGTGAGGGACTCAACACTGGCAGCTGGAATGAGACCATGGATCATGGTCTGTGTGCCTGCTGCCCGCTGCTGGGCAGGGCCACGTGTCTGTATCTCCCCCAGTGGTGTGTGGGGTATGTGGGGTCACTAGCAAACCCCTCCCAGGACCAGCCCGTGAGCGAGGGACCTGTGGGAAGTGTTGAAGGGCACAGGGTCTGGGCCGGGGTGGCAGCTGGAGGAGTTCAAGTACCACACCTGTGCTCGGGGGACAAGTGAGCGTACAAGTGCTTGTGAACCCACACTGGTATGTGCATATGTGACCTTTAGAAAACTCCAGAAAGTAGCTGAGATTTTTATAACTTGCATAAAAAATAAAATCCCTCCTTTTCTTTTAGCCAGAGTTTGAGGTTTTCTTCTCCTGTTTGTGCACTATATCTGGCTGCATTTGACACACCTTGTAATACGTATCTCAAATAGAGATGTGTGCAACTTGGCAGTTTCACTTCCCAGGGGCTCATGCAATTACAGTCTGTCAAACATATATCACTTAGCTAAGCAACAACTGAGGAGAGCAATAATAACCCACAAATTTTTCATGGGAAAGCACTGCAGAAGGAGAGGCACTATTCCAAGTGACAAAAAGGGATTATACCTCCAGGAAAAATAATGAGATAAAATTAAGGAGGGTGTTTGTTTTGATTATTTTGCTAAATATCAGAAAGGAAAATCATTCCGACTGGGGAATTATTCACCTTGTTACTCCTCTAGGAGAAATATTAGAAACTCTGTCACTTGGAAAATGCACTGGCAACTGGGCAAAGGGGAAAATAAAGAACAAGCCACAAGATAAAAAGACAATAAGTTTGAGGGAGGGCTGCATGCTTTTTCAGACTTTTTAAAATTGGGTTGTTTTTTGGGGTTTTTTTGACAGAAAGGATCGCCAAACTGTGTTCTTTGTTGTCTTTGGGTATTCACTCACTGTTTGTCAGATTCTCAACAGATTAAACACGCCTGTATTTTCTTTTGAGTTGGTGTTTGTAGTACAGCTTCACTCTATTTTCTGACTTCTGAGAAAACAAAACCTATACTTGTTTTCCTTTTTCTTTCTTCCTATTTTTTTGGCAATTTTCTGGGTCTATGCTAAACAGATCACTGTTTAACAGTTTCACTGTGAACAAGAGAGTAAGAAATTACTGTATTTTCATCTCAAAATGAAAATAATAAATTGTCTGCAAAGGGCAAAGGTTGACTGATTCTTGCAGAATCTAATTTGCTAAGCATAGCAAATTAGACCGAGAAAACTGATTATGTGTGAGGTTTTTACTTCATTCTGTACTCTGCTATTCCATAAATGGTTGCAGGATAAACCTATTCAATTAAGATAAGGTACTGTATATTGTTCAGAAATTATATTATGCCTTTTTGAAAGGAAGTTTCTGTTTTTTCATCTCTTTTTTGAAGTTTTCTTTCTTATGGAAAAAGCCTCTGCTTTCTGTGTTCTTGTTTGAGCTCAAAGTACATTTTATGATCTGGAATAAAAAGCCTGCATTAAAAACATAGCAACATTTAAAATATTATACATTAGTTTACTGACCCCTATCATCAACAGTAAGATATCTGCCATATTTCTAGTGATAGTGTTAAATCTGTGATATATTATTTGATATCTTATGATACAAAAATGTATCTTATTAGATATAATTCTGTATTATTGTACCTTTATACCTATAATTTTATAATAACTATATAGCAATACAATGTCAAAAGAAAACAAGACCACGTTTAGAAAAGAACATTGTCCTGGAAGGACCGAGCATCCTTGTATTTGATTTTCAGATAATCAGTCCTGCAGGAAAAATTTGGAGTCCCAGCCCAGTTATCATAACGTCTTAGAAAGTAAAGTGCTTGGGAGTAGCATCCATTCAGAAATCCACTATGTTAAAAAAATCATAAATACTGAAATGAGAAAAAAAAAATGTTGCATGTAAAATCCTATTTTGTCTGTGGTCATAAACAACTATTGGCCATAAACATCTGTGTCAGTGGTTACATATATCTGGTATATCCATCTGAAAGTAGAGTTTACTGGGTGTAGAATTTACATTAGAACCCAGTGTCTTATCTGTGAAATCTCAAGTCTTAGGTAAGTCTTAACCCTGCCTAAGAAAAATACATAATGTTATCAATGTTTTTTCATTAAACAAAAAAGCAACATGTAAGGGAAATTACTTCCTCTCTCCTCTCCTCTCCTCTCCTCTCCTCTTTTTTTCNGCTCCCATACTTTAGAGCTGTTTTAAATCACTGTGACCCCATAGCCCACTGCACACATAGTATACATCCTGGCTGGGAGGGAACTACAAGCCCACAGAAACCTCGACCTTCACAAGTATTTATAAGGGAGAAAAAAAATTAGGAAGGGTGGGAGGAAACGGGTGAAGACAAAAAATTCTCCTCTCCTCTCCTCTCCTCTCCTCTCCCCTTTTTTTCTTTTCCTCTATCCCTCCCTCTTGTCTCTCTTGTTTTCTAAGAATGCAAACCCTGAATGGGGCTTGTTGCAAACTCTTCCTGTGTTCTGGTTCCTCCTTCCACATCTGCCTATGTATTCTGCATCATAAAGACATGGAGAAAATATCCAAAGATATGTAGGAGCCAAATGCATGTTTTCTGCCTCACACCTGAGAACTGGCAGTGTTAGGCCACCAGCACCTTGAACCTTGCATCCCCTTCTGCATAGCAGGACAGCTTCAATAAAGATTCCATGCTGTAATCTACAAGTATGTTTCAGTTTCAAGATCTATTGTTTCAGTGATAAACTACCAGTGACTGCAGCTGTAATACACACAAAGCCGAATTAGGGCTAACGTTCCGAGCGGCAAAACTGGTACAATAGCAAGAAAGATTATTTTCTCCTTGCTGATACAACCTTCCCTTCCTGGGGAGAGAGAGAAGGAAAAGGTTGCTTTCCTGATCAGGCATCCCAGAAGCAATATATTCTCTGTTACTGGAGGTTAAGATTAACTTGAAAATTAACAGCAGGAAGCCCCAAGCTCTCAGTCACAAAAGAGACATGGAATTATCCTCCAGGGAATAAATCCTTCCTCACCAAAAAAAAAAAACCACCATCCTGCATCTATCAATTGACTCGGAAAACTGATGAGCATTCCTTACTCCTGGTAGGTATGACTTGAAGATACTGTACTTAGTTGTACATTCATTAATTACCTTGAGTTACAGAGCGTAATGTGATCAGTGGTTTCCAGCTTATCGTTCCCACAAAAGAATGGCTTCGCCTCCTAACTGGTGGTGTCAGAAAGGCTGGGCATGACGCTTAGGAGATAAAGCACTCTGCTTAGGTGACCAGACTCCCACTTCTTCACAGGGAATCCACTGCCATTTCACAAAATCAATCCTTCTTAACTGCTGGAGCAACACCAGAAAAATATTTAAAGCACAATTATATTGATATTACTGGATACCATCTACCCAGCTAAAGAGTGTTGAAATATAGGTTATATACTTTAGAGTC
Source organism: Promerops cafer (assembly GCA_013398275.1). Lineage (NCBI taxonomy): Eukaryota > Metazoa > Chordata > Aves > Passeriformes > Nectariniidae > Promerops > Promerops cafer. The sequence goes on from VZSE01000421.1 coordinate 197,496, forward strand.
TAAAAAGTCCCATCGCCACCATAGGATTTTTTTAACTAAGCAGAATCCAGCTCACCCTGTCAGATATGAACATGAAATGAGCTTTTATCCTGGGCAAGAAAGAGCAAAATGGAAGGTCAGTGATAAGGAATATGCAGACAGAAACTGAAGCCATAGCACATGGTCTGCGCTGCTTTTTTTTTCCAAAGTCTCCAACACACATCAAAATGCCTGAGGCACTACAGTGTGTGCAGACCCACCAGAGGCAAAGTCAGGGCACAGGTATAAATAAATGCTATGGTATCACTGCCAGAAAAACCAATTGGTTAGGTAATTTGGCTTACTAATTAGTGTAGGCAACCCACAGATGTACAGTTTATAATAAGTAATTTAAGCTGTCTGAATATAAAAATGACTTAATAGAAACACATGGAATCTGAATAATTTTTAAGCAGGTGAAGTAAGCTATTTTCCATGTTGCACAAATATAATAAGGTCATTTAAGAAACAATTATAAGGCACCACAGGGTGAATAAAATATAAAACTAGAATGACTGATGGCCAATATAACCTATCTTAGTTTCCATAATTGCCTATGTGTTCTACAAAGTTAAGTAAAGGGACACATGCAATTTAGTTGCTACTGTATGATTAGCTATTACCAAGGAAATAGGATGATTCCAGAGCAGGCATTTAGCTCAAGGAATATAGAATTAAGCAATGTTTTTTTTCATACTGCGGTAGAGTTTTTTAAATTGTATAACTTTTTTTAAATTATAATTTGAGAAACGTTCTCGCTCACTGTTAAATGTCCATCAGCCTTCCAGAATTCACCACTGAGCACCAGCACTGTAGCTGTCACTCAGACAATTGTCTACCAGATAATTCAACCTACCCTGCTATCTTCTCCAAGGAAGTGAAATAGCCACATAACAGGAGCTTAAATGGTGGTTTTATCCAGAAGATTATTCTGTTTGTGAAGCAGCTGATTTTGAAAGGTTAGAAGTCCTTTACGAGCTTTATATTCTATCACGAAACAGTGTACTGATAAAAGTAAAGTTAAAGTTGTCTCTCTAATTATACTCAAATAGCACATGATATATTGTATAAAGCCTCCAAAGTCTGCTAACTTATCCACACTTTTCTGGCTCTTAGGTACTTATGACTACGCAGATTTGCTTCTTATAAAAAGTAGATTATGCCTTATCAGCTCTTTGGAAAAAAATCTTGATTTTACTGTCTGTCAAAGCTTGACATAAGAAGGACAAAACATTTTTATATATCACTGTATCAGTAATATTAATCTTATTTTAAGCTAGTTAATATAACTTTTAATTAGGGCTTTTACTTAGAGAATTATATCCATTTCTCTAGTCAGTTACAGTTTTCAGATTTGATGCAATCAAACCACAAACCTTTGTGATGTAGAAGAGTGCACATAATGTAAATGGACTCTTAAATAGAAGTATTATGACCTTGAGATTTAAATACACGTACCTAAATAAAAATCATGACTCCATGCAAAAATTCAACAGCAAAGTTGGAATGTAGCTGTCTTTTGATACATTAAACCTGGGTGACTTATTTTAAATTAATAAAAAATGTAGAACTCAGCACGAGAATGCTTATTAAAATCCCCTTACATAGGTATTTCTCATTAGCTTTGAAAAGCTGCTATAGCAAACACTTAGCAAACACTAAGCTTAGCACCTTCCTGCAAAAAATCCTGAACATATTTTTTCTATTCTACTGAAGGGACTGTAGTAAATAGCAATTCTAACCAAAGTCATAATTTATTGTACAACCAATTGTACAGTCCTTCTCAGCACTGCCTTATAATCACAGAATCACAGAACACACTGAGTTGGAAGGGACCCATCAGGGTCATCAAGGCCAAATCCTGGCCCTGTGCAGGACACCCCAAGAGTCACATCATGTGCCCGAGAACATTGTCCAAACAATTAATACCACTGACCTTTACAACATCCCTGTAAGTAACTGCAATTTTTCCCACTGAAGAAATGAGGCAATGGAAAATAAATCTTTTATCAAGGATCCCACTAAAAATCAAAGGCAAGATATCCATGCAAAGCACCTGTGTCCTAGTCAAGATAAAATTATTAATCAAAAATATTTGGCATAGTACAAGAGGAAAGTTGACAGCTCACAATTTTCCACATTCTGGTTTAAGGCACTGTTGTGGTTAATTCTAGAATTGTAATAACTCAATATATCCTTTTTTCTGACAGAAACTGCCTGCAGACCCAGAAACAAGGTTCTTCTGTCTCTGCTGATGGAAAATGAGATATTTTAGCCAGTTTGGAAGTTTGGGCTCATGATCTGAAGGCCAGGCAAGAAGGACTCATGAAGTAATGAATTTTATTTCTTGCAACAGCAATCCTAAAGAATTCTTGAAAGGCAAATTAGAATCTAAATAGATAGTATTGATTTGAGTGAACTTTACTTGAGACTTTTGAAATCTAGTGGACACAGCTCTAGAACTCTCTTCTCAAATATCTTTATCTCCCAGCCACAATGGGTCTGCCAGTCTGACAAGCTACTATGCCCCACAGCAGCCTCAGGATAATTCATCTGCCATTACTTGAGCTTAGTTTCCAGACCTGAAGTCGTCTATTCTTCTAGAAAGGAAGTTTGTCTCTTAATATTAAAACTATCTTTCTTCAATGACTTTAGATGAAATAAGAAAGGATTTTTCCCTTTGTGTTCAGTTTTTCTATTTAAGTTTTTAAAAAATTAAAGTTTTATTCTCCTGAATAACTGAAATCACCTGCTGCCTCTGATCTAAACTGGTCTTTGGGTCAGGAATTGCCTAAGAATTATCTTCAAAACCAGACACTCAGCCTAAATGGAAAGCAAACCTGTAAGCACAACCTGCTCATGCCTTCCAAATCATGGAAGTGTGCCAGGAAAGTCTGTAGGCTGCTAGGCACGCTGCTTGCACTCAAGTCTGCATTTCAGATTTGTGGATGGCAGTCAAGCAGGATGCAGAGCACATTGCATTCAAGACCTCTTCAGGGGCAACTAGGTCTCATCCCACATAAAGCTAAGCCACTATGGAAATATAAAATGATAGAGAGGTGATAAAACATTTTTTAGGTAAAAAGTCTATTCAGTCATACATCATATACTTGTGTTTCACACCAGCTTTGTAACGATGGCTGAGCTGTGTTGTTCAAGGGAAAGAATACTAAATATAATAATAAATCATAGTGCTTTAATAAATGGTACTAACCAAAAGTTTAGCAGCTAAACATGTTGGTCAAAGCTACATCCCTCTTGTATTTTGTAAGACAGATGTAGATTAATACATTCTCAAACAAAAAAATAGTTTTAGAGATTCTTTAAGTATATAGAGAAGGACTTTGACTCCACTCTTGAAGTCCTTAAGTAGCAGGAGGAAAAAACTTCTGTTACATTAACTACTTACTGTGAACACACTCAACATTTTTCTGCCTCTTAGGAAGTGTTTTCCAGCTCAGGAGTAAAAATCCTTCAGAAATAAAATGTCTTTATTCACTATTTTTCTTGTAATGCCTAGTGCATTCGGACTGAGACCTCTGCTGTAACTACTGCAGACATAATGTAGATGAGAAACGTCTGCAAATTATTTCTGACTCTAAAGAATGCAGTCTGTGGTGTGAAAGAATCCATACTTTCATTACATAGCCTTAAAAATTATTTCTTTGCATGATGCAAAATGTTCTGAAGGATCTTATCTCTTTTTGAGCATTGATAGTAACAGCCTTGGAGTATTTCTCTCTTACTCAGTATACTGATGTGTAGGCAGTACAATTGTCTGGAAAGTATATTATCTTTGGGTAATAAGACACTGTTAGGAAGTAAAACTCAACATAGGATTAGGGTTGTTCACTGAAGTAAACAAATCAAGTAATAATCTGGAGATTGGTAGTCTCAAGGTTCCATGCGTGGTCTGTAGTTTGTAAATCACCTCTCACTCTATTTCTGACAGAAAAGCCAAATGGTTCATCTTCAAGTCTCTTTCCATTGCATTAGAGTTACCAATTCTAGCACCAGAATGAGAGGAGGAGGTAATTCATGACCTTACTGACCCTGTCAGTCCCAAAGGCGAAAGTAAGATGAAAAAAAACATCTTTTGGAAAGAAAGAAAAATCTATTCACAAAATCAGCATGGAACTAATTCTGACCAAGGTAAAATTCCCATTAAGGCCTGATAGTAGACAAGTCTATTTGAGTTCTGAGCAAAAACACACACCAGCATATTTATTTTGTTCTCTCTAGGAAGAGAAGAGAAATGGTTATGTTCAGTAACTACCTTCCAGTAATGCACAGGTGCCCATCATCACTGTATGATCACTAGTCTGTCTGACAATTAGCCAATACACTGATTTTTATCACTTGCATAACAGGGTCATATTTTCTTTTCCTGCAGAAGCTGTCTTTAAATGGCACCTTTTAGAGACAGCTGAAGTTCATCAGTTGATGACAGGAACTAGACAGTGCCATCTGCCTTAGCAGCAGTTCAGGTAATAGCAAAGAAAAGCTAATTGCCAAACATGAAATGTGCAGGAGTGGATTTTTTTTTTTTTTTAAACTTCCCATTAAAATTGGATCTATGTGGCACTACGTGATATTCTGAAGAAGCACTTTGAGTCAGCCCTAAAAGAGCTTTGCAACCAGTGTAAGTATCCTGTGTTGAATATTATGTTATCACAGTTTTGTTGCTTTTGGTATCTGAAGTAATTGGAGATCTTTGGCTACACCCCACAGCATCAAATGCAAGCTGCATACCAGCATAATAGCTGTACTTAAGGGACATGTATGTTTTTCCTCCTTTCCTGGGCTAATAAAGGTTATCTCCAGGATACTATTAAGTGAGAAGCATTACTGAAGTCACTAAATGGTGTTGCATATCCAGGTCTCATGTATCCCACGTTGCGTTGAAGGTACTCAAACCAGAGCAGCAGAAAAAGTGGCTCTGCAAAGCAGTTGCATGGAGGAACTCAGTAGCAGACACCAGGGGTGACTGCTGACTCTGGGGCACAAAGGCTGAGATGGGTAACTCAGAGGTGGGCACACAGCAACAGGAAGATCTCGTGATGGAAGGAAGCTTCAGATGGCCTCACAGATATGGGGCAAAACACTTCCTCCACAGGGCAAGGCTGACAGCTCAGGACTGCATTTCCCCTTCTGAGGTAATTTTGAAAGTACATGGAAGGGAGAGGCAGGAACACACTAAACTGCAATGCTGACAGTAATACTGCTTCTGTTTTTCATTTCGTTTAAAAGGAATAAACATATCTGCAGTCAGGGACAGTGTCCCAAGTCTACCTCATACCAGATGGATTTTCTCAGTTCTAGGCAAGAGATTCAAGCTCTTCTCTCCCAGTGTTTCCTGTCACAGAGATACCAATTTATTTTCACACAGTAACCTGGTTCAGCAGAAAAGTTCCTTAGCAGCAGGTAGTTTGCAGCAAAACAATGGGAATTGCAGGGTTTGTCTTCCAACAGGGAAGTGATCCATGGACCTGGACCCACTCCCCAGGTGATCATCTACTCCATCACACAAGCCAGTATATCAGGAAGAGAGCAGCACTGTTTCAAAGGGGATAAAAACAAGCTCTGGCACTCTGGGCAACTGTGCTAAGAAGCAGGTGGAGCCTCTGGAGCTGCAGCCGTCTTGCCAACCTTGCAGCTGTGGCCACCATGGCCCTGGAGAAAGCTCCAAATGCACAAATGTTCCTGCCCTTAGAAGAATTTTAGCTCTCAGTATGTAGCATCATGAAAAAAATAGGATCCTGGGTGTCCAGGGGTGTCTGCTGCAGGCCTGTGAATACTATCCAGGCAGCTGACTGCCCAACTCTAAGGAAGAAGGCAGGTAAAATCAGAAATTTCCATGAGAAGATTACCTCCAAGCAAAGGCAGGCTGTTGGAACTACTGCCTGTTTCTTAGAGGGTATCAGTACTATAGTAAAAACTTAGTATACATCTCTCTACAATATCTTCTAATCAAGCTCCAGGTATATACATTACTTACTATTCCAGTACATATTTATATTACTACACTACAAGTGAAACTATGTCATATTTAGAAGATTCTTTTGCTGGCATGTACACAAAATTTCTTGGACTCTTGCACTGATTAGAATATAAATTCTATATTGGGGATCATTAGAAAAATTAAAACAATGTCTCCTGCAAAATTAAACACAAGCTACATGGGAATCTGTACTGCCCTATTCTCACTTTAGAATTTGGCAATAACACCCAGCCCTTTGAGCCAGAATCTGTGTAATCTAGATGTATTATCATTATTTCTGAAGTGTCTATGACAGTGGTATCAACGCACTGAAGTTTGCCAAGAATCCAAACTTCCAAAGCAATTTCTTTCAAAAACTATTCAAAAAATTACCTTCTCTTCTACTTTCTAAACTGTAGCATACACTTATAAAGGTCACATTCTGAAAGTTTGCATGGAACAGACTGCACACACTTCATCTTATTACTGCCTGTCCAGACACATTCAAACTAATAAAAAACATAGGATTTTTTTAAGAAGAATCATGTCTTGCTCTGCTTGAGTCACCAGGGATGAGAACATCCAGTTTTATGCCCACTAGTTTTAAGTTTAGCATCAGGAAAATCTTTGCTCCTTCACAAAACTCAAAATAAAAATCTGTCCTTTTCCACAATACAGCATGCCTGTCTTTTTATTGAACTTCTTAATCTCTTGAAAATTCTCCTTTTTTTTTTTCAGACTATCTACAGACTGTCTTTGACAGGATTACAGGAACCATGTCTAAATTATGCCTCTCTATGAAGCAATCTTGGACTGCCACAGTGTCTCTGATCCAAATTCCCATGAGCCAGAATTGTTGGATTTGGCAAGTCTGCAGTTACACATGGCCTCCAGCTGTTCTGTGATAGGTTAGGAAATAAACTGGCCTTCATCCAGCTCAAGGGATTCATGTCAAAAGCTGTGTAATGAGAATTATGTGTGCAAATGCAAATATTCACATTTTATTCCCTTTTTTCCAAGGGTCCACGGATAATTATTATATTACTAATAAAACAGGAAAAATGGCCCTTTCTTCTTGAAAAAGAAAAGGATATATTTAATTCAAGCTGAGAACTATATGAAGTTTTCAGTATTAAACAGAGCCTCCTAACAAGTATATGTAAAAATTATAGCTATTCCACAGGTTAAGCAACATATGCATATTTCTCATACAGAAACAATGGTTCAGAAAAGACTGAACATTCATTAACAAAGGTATAAGTACCTATATTTTTGTTCCTAATACTAGTAGTAGATTAATGGCATCTCTCAATTTTGTTATAAGAAATTAAAGTGAGTTCAGTTGCACTTTAGTGACAAGATGTATGGTCAATCATAAAAAATAAAAAAAAAAAAACAAAACCAAAGCCTTTTAAACCCTTTAAAATTAAATAGAAGTTCATAATCAGAGAAATTAAAATCCATCCATTATCACCAATCTTTGCCACTAAAAGGCACTATAAATAGCACCTAATAAAAGGCCAAGAACAGTGTCCTCCGGATTGGGTTTCTGAAGCAGAAAACCAGAGCTGAAGCAGCAGTTGAGTTAGATACAGAAATCATCTGAACAGGACTCACAAGCCTAAATGCAGACCAATCTCATGTTTAAACAGGAGGGATGGCATCAGTTCTTAAGTGAAAAAATAATGTAGAGTGATAAGAGTATCAGAGAGATGACTGATCAGACTAAACAGTCTAAAAGGCAAGTTAGTAATTGCACTAGCACTTTTTGCTGGCAAATCACCAAAAGAATCTAAGCAGGTCTTGCCATTATTTTGATAGAATCATGACTGAAATTTCTTAGCTACTCAGCAGGCACCAAGAGAATGATGTGCAATGAAGGAATTGCACTTCACAAATTTTTGACAAATAACAGTGTTCTGAGGCTAGTATGTGCTTTGAGTATAAGTGCTTACATTTCAGTCAGATTAAATTTTTATTAAAAGAATTTTTTCCTTTTCTTCTCTTACTGTGAAAATTTGTATACTCTACTGTTGCGAAACAGTTCTTTTCATCAGAGAAAAAATAAAAAGGATTAAGAAAAAATGACCTAAATGATGATAATAATTTACATTCCCAATAACAAAAGATGCACTTTGAAAAGTATTTGTATCACAACTGTCTCTACACAGGCCAGTTGAGATTATGCTAAGCTTTATATTGGCAAATGGTGGGATATAAACCTGATCCTAAGAGTTTGCAGAATAAGTGACAGGTATCAGAGAGTACAGTAAGTCTGTAAGTGGCAGCTACTAAGATTCCACTGGAGATATCACTACTGCTGCTGACTTCATGTAGAGAGTATTACAGGGGACTCAAATTATACAGTGCTGGCTAGAACAGTCTTAAAATGGATTCCAGGATCCTCAGATAGATAGGATGAGATGATTAAGATATATAGAGAATACAAAACAAAAATGACTTAATAAAGGAGGCACACCTACCCAACTGGGAGATGTGGATATGCACCACAAGCCCTCTATTCTCACACTCACACATATTTGGCTGCCCTGGGTACATCTGCTGCTGCCCATTGCCTGCAAATCAGGGGAACTGAGAGACCAGGGTGTTGCCAAGTGCCACATTACACACCCACAGTTCAGTTCCAACGTAGCCAAAGAGACTTGCTCAACATCAGAAAAAAAGTTAGGGATCATTATGGAGGAGAAACAAGGATTCCTAGCTCCTGGCCAACAGACTGTGCAGATTTATATTGTGAAAGCTGACTGAGAAGATGAATATGCAGTTTAGGAGCATCACAAAAGTATGTGGAAGAAAAGGATCCCCTACAACAATCAGTGTGTTACCAAATGCCCAAGCAGGTTCTGGCTGTACTTCACAAGGAATCTTATGCTATTCCCCACCTGCCCCAGTAGATTTACCATCTCATCAATAATAAAGAATTTGCTTTCCCCAAAAGCCCAGGCAGACTAGAAGTAAAACATCTTTGTGTGTACTCAAAGATAAAGCAAGCACTTGTAGCTTTTGCTGATTAGCAATTACAAGATTAGCCCTGGGAGGAAAAATTCTGTAAGATTTATAACTGGAAAGCACATTTATAGGCCTTTGTGGACCATCTGGTAGAATTTACAGAAAACTCTGCTTACCTCATAGAATTCGTTGCTGGCATTTTCCATTACATCTAGGGCTTTTTCTGTCAGGAATCTCTCCATACATTTTGCTGATACTAAGATTCCCTGAATGAAAGAATGAGCTCTGCACTCATTATAATGGACAACTTCTTTCATTCTATCAATGAAGTAACACTAAAAAAGGACATTTTGGGCCATTTCCTGGCAGGACATTATGCAATTCTGTTCCTTCCTTAACCTATAGGGCAATATGCACCACACATCAAATATGCCCTATAGCTCTGCTGGGGTCCTCTTTCCCATTCTTAAAAAAAAAAAAAAAAAGATGCAAAGGCATGGCTCTGCCATTTCTTATGTTCATAAAATAGCAGACTATTGCAAGGTAGCCTGTATCTGCAGCACTTGCAACTCTGCTTTTCCCTCTCATTCAGACTAAAGTCTTTCCTTTCTTCTCCCTGCATGTGACTAGTTTCTCACAGAAGACCTAGTTTGGCACAGCAGCATCATGAAAAAGGCATCAGGATAGATTCCCCATGATGTAAATTAGAGTGTTCTACTCCAATCACATCCCCATCAAGGTCCTCAAATGAAACCTCCCACTGAGACACAAGCGACTGGGTTTCCATCTGTGTGTGTCTTGCTGTCAGTGGCTATTGTTTAAGTAAACACTGGTTTGTATTACTTTCTTTTTTTTTTCTTTTTTAATTCAATACATGTTGAGGCCTGGTTAAAAGGAAACAAAAATTGCTGTATTAAAAGACTAGTATTTTCAGCATCTTGTGATGTAAATTGCTAATTTAAAACCCAAAATATTGTTAAAGTGTCTTTATTTAATAGCAGACGATTGCAAGCTGTAATTTGCAAGCTGTAGTTGCAGATGGCAATGTTTTTCTCTCTTTTCAGCAGTACAGTAAAGTATTTACTGCAGTGATCTGCAGACAATGACATACCAACTGCAAAAGAAATGCTCAGGGGTAATATGAACTATCAGGATTCCCATGAGGTCCAGCATGCAAGGTACCTGCAATTAAAGCATGAAATTTAAATACCAATTAAAATATTGAAATCTCTTATGTGGTCTCAAACAACAACTCTTTACAACAGACAATTTTAGTACATTCAATTTCCAAGTACGTTTCTAACACAAAACAACAACTCTTGTTTTCTTTCCTGATCTTCAATCCCTTTAGATTGAACACACTTATTTTCCAATTCAAACCTGGAGGCCCAAGTCTGGATTTGAAACTGACAGCCACCATCTGGACCACATGAGCAGAAAGGGTTATATGTGATCTGGCACATGTCTAGCATACTGTTCACTTTTTGTACATCAGGACATGCCAAAATAACATGAATGCAGTAAACAAAAGCTTTGCCTTTTATTTCATTTTGTTAAACAACTTATAGATGTTTATTTTTCAAGAGAAAAATTATTTAACATCATCTATTTAATAGCATTGTATGAAACATTTAAATACTGCATTCTGTAGTGCCATCTAGGGGATTTAGAACCTGGAATAAAGTCCTCATCAGATAAAAAAAAAACAATAAACGCTGAAAAATAGGCTATGACTGCCAGGGAAATTTCTTATGTATATCTAGTGGTTTGGATTACTTTTTCCTGGAACAATAGGAATATCTGAATAAGGTCCATGTACAGTGTCACATCTGTAGAATCCATAAATAGGAGAAGACATATTGTTCTATACTTCTCCTTTATGGACAAATAATTTACAAAAGCAATCTTTAAAAAATATCCAAAATAAAATCAATGTCATGCTCTGAAATGGGATTTAGAAAAAATTTCTAGCCTTAGTTCAGTTACCAGGAAATATATGGGAATTTTTTTTGCACTACAGATATTTATAAAAATATCAGACATGTTATTCTATAAAATTACAGGAAACTGAAATAAAACAGGAGAGCTACAGGCATTTTCTTTGATCCACATCTTCATTCAGATTACTATTTTTCTAAAGTTTTCTGAACCAGATGGCACTACATAGTAATTTCCAATGCATCACTGAAGAAATTGTTAGAAATTATTAATCTTATTGATAGCTAGAATGATCTATAAGCTCTTCAAACACATTTGCTTTTTTCCTTCTTACAGAAACCAACTATAACAAGTTCACACATATAAGTGATCACTCAAAAGGGAAATGCAGAGCAAAAATCAGACTATGTAAACCAGAGAACTACATCAGATGACAGACATGGTCCATTAGTTCATACCAACACATAAAAAGAGATATCTCTGGATCATCAACAGTCATCAGCTGCCAAAACATCATTGAAATTGGTGAATAATTTACACAGGCAAAGAACCTATCTACACACTTACATGATCATGCATTTTTTCATAGACCCAGTAACAGATCAGTTTCCAGCCATCAGGATGAGAGTCAGGACTTTACTTTTGAATTTCCAAACCTCACAATTTGACATTCTACCTGTAAAACATGTACATTGAACATTTGCAGTTATGTGCTGAAAACTATTTGTTCATAAGGGTAATATTTGAAAAGCACCTAATAAGTGTCTTGAAACCACATATAACACGGCTTTTGACACAGCTTTTATTTGGAGCTATTTTAGGCAGTAGTCAGCCTTTGATCCTGAAAGAAGCTTCCATATTCAGCTGGCTGCCCTCAGTTCCCTGCTCCTCTCACTGCAAACTGCCACTTAGATGCATTATCCTTTATATCCTCCAGTCACACACTCTACATCATAAAGTAATATATTCCTCCCTTCTCACCTGCCCATCCCATGTTCCTGTATCTTCTTCCCCACGTTTTTTATCAAAAAATCATTTTATTGCACCAACTCAGTGCTATACTCTGTGCCTGCCAAGGCCTCTACCCTGTGCTCCCACTTGGAAGGACAAAGCACAACAGTGGCTCAGGCACTTGAGAGTGCAAAAAGGAGCAGGCAGTAGACACGGGCTGTTATTATGTATCTTCTGATCAATAGTAATTGTAGTTCACTGAGCTCTTGCCCAATGCAGACCAACAGGAATATCACAATTTAATGAAAGGAGAGGAAGAAGCTCTGAATGTGTATTCCTATGGGAGGTCATGCTACTATCTGTAATTAGCCTACAATGCTTTAAAAGGGATTTATAGGGGATGATGCAGTATCTGAAAACATGATTCTAAGTGACACTACATTTGCTGCCACCTTCCCCAGCAGCTCCAGCCCAGGACCTTCTTGCCCAACTGCTGGAGCCCAGCCCAGTTCCTGGGGACCCCTGGTCCCTGCCCAGCCTGAGGGACATGGTTGGTGCTTTCCTGACTGCATCTTCTACTAATAGCGAAGCTGCAATGTGTCCCACAGGCACACACATGAACAGAGAGGACACTGACATGGCTGGTCACACAAGCTGCCACAGACAAGGTGCTGCCTTCAACAGCACCTACACACAGAACTCATAAAACACAAGCCAGCCAGCCAGCTGCCCTCCTTCTCTTCAGGTGGTAGAGACAGGGGGTCACTAGTGCAGGCAGACACATGACAATCTCTAGATCCACAAGAACACTCTCTGTTCCCTCGGGTACCCGCGCAGCACCCCGGTCCCCTACTTGCCAGCTACTCCAGCTTGATGCTCACTAGCAAACACACAGGCTCACACATTCATCCCTCATGCACTTCACATTTTCAAGTCCCCCTGGATGTACCAGTACAGACCTTCTGCCCACCTAATGCCCCAGCCCAGACTCAAGGCCCCCTCCTCACTGTCTGGACCACCTTTTTGCTAACAACCCCTCCCCACATACACACACACACACCTGGTTGGAGAAGATCGAGCAGCAGCTGGCACCTGGCATACAGGCTGTGATCCCCCACTTCAGCTGCCAGTGCTGAGTCCCTCACTCTCCCCTCTCACACCACTGCTTCCTCCTCCCAGTAGCTGGGAACACACAGTGCTGCTGTCCAAGTGGCTGGAAGTTAAAGACCCACACTCATTCCAGCAGATGGTACAGAGGCCTCACTGGCTCCAGTAGCTGCCAGCACAGGCACCCTCGCCCCTGGCCTGACTCCTGCAGCTAGCACAGAACCCACTGACACACATACAGGTCTCACCAGTGACTGGCACTTGGTCCTTGCAACACACACAAGGACACAGAGTGGGCTAAGAAAAGATTTAATACGACATAAGAAGAGAGGACGTGCTACAGAGATCAGGCACAGGGCTTGGTCAGCCAATATACTGACCTGCACCATTTTACAAGCAACCAGTCTCCTTCCCCTGCAGGTTCCCCATGGGGTTGTACTTATCTATTCATCCTTGGCAACCTCCTGATCCAGAGTTCCCCTGGTTTACAATTTTATCTGCTACAAAGTCCAAGTTGATCTTCCTGGAAGTGCCATCTGTGGTTCCTTGGATGGCCCACAATTAGTGTGAGTGGTGAGGTCAGTGTTTTGTCACTGTCTCCATGTTTGTTTATCAGGTCTGTGTCTTGGTTTGGTTTCTGGCTACCTCCTTTTCCCCTTGGATTCCCATCAGAGAAAGTCCCTGATCAGATCCCTACATTACCTCCCTGGAATAAACATTCTGACATGCTCACAGGTCCCCATCAATTCATGTAATTGATCAGCTTTGGTTCCCATTACTGCCTCCCTTATCATTTGTTCATCACCTTTGTGTCCTTCTATGTTCTTGTTTATGGCTTCCTCCTTTTCCAATTATCCCTTGGCATTGGAAACGTCCTTGACCAGATACCCTTGAAGCATCAGACACTCTGCTGCACACAGCCTTGTACACACCCTTCCATCCTGTGGAAAGGCATACCAGAGGTTCTGCCTTCACCAAGCTGGCTGATGCTGCTGACCCACTTGCCTATTTCTACCCACTTTCTTTGTGGGAGAAATTATCATTTCCTTTATACCAGTGGTGACCATGAAATGAACAGTGCTAAAGGAAAAAGTATCACCTTTTTTTTTTCTTTTTTCAATGAGCACAGAACTATAGAGAATATAGCACAAAACCAGAAAAACAGTCAATATATTTGACATTTTCCAGGCTACAGGACTTAACTGGCTTGAAAAATTTGAATGAAATAAAGTTTGAAGCAGTATTGATATAGAAAAGGATGCAAAATACAGGCTTTACAACAGCAATTATTTTTGAGAATAACAATCTGTTCACATAAAACACCATCTATATTTAAAATAAGAAGTCACAGGAGATCAGGGGAATTACAAAGCAATGAGACTTACTGTGGTTTCAGAGAAAGTAATTAAGAGCCTAATTAAGGACAAAACCATATAAAAACAAAAGTAAAGCTTGATGGGGGAAAAAAACAGCAAAGCTTCTGCAAGAGGAAAGCACTTTTTCCAACCCTGATATATTTCCTTGAGGCAACAAACACTCAAACAAGATTTTGTGGGCCAAATTCAGAGAGGAACTTGAAAAAGGCAACTAATACATGGAAAGGACAAATTTTACTTCACAGTAGTATAAGGTAATGTACCCAAGCAGTAAGCTGACAGCCTGGAAAATTAGATCTTACTTCACCATAACCAGATTGTGCACCCAGTATCTGATAACCATAATAATAAAGTAGAAGCTTAAGGCAATTCTAATTGACTTGCTATACTTTGCATACCTATACTTTGCAAAACTGAAATTTAAGGTATCTACAGCAGTATGTAACTGCTATAACATCCCTATATGGACAGTCATGAATTATACATTGTTTTATACATTTTTGCTATATGGAAGATATAGGGGTAGAGGGAAGTTATGTATCTGGTCTACTATCGCAGTAAATAAACATCAGTTTGGAAATAACACCTCAGTCTCCAGATTACAAGAACTGCATTTTTACTTTTCTTTACAGCCCTCTACTGACAGTAAAATATGAGTGAGGCTGGAAACTCACTGGAGCTTCCAGTGTGTTCCTACAGAAGACTGTAAGAGACCTCATGGGGTCAATCTAGATTGACTGAATGGAGAATGCTTTTGAAAGATGCCAGGGAATAAAAGCAGAACAAGATTTTGATGGAAAATCAAGGGACCAGAATTGTGCAGGCAATTTAGGCACTGAATTCTCTACTCCTGACTATAGGAGGTTCAAACCAAAAACTGTGCCCAAGAATATATTGCAGCTCAATAACATCCATGTAGAATATCCATTCTGAGTTTGTTCTTTTTTTTTTTTCAATTAACATTTTCCAACCAGAACTTTCAGTCAATAAGATTTCTGACAGGCTGAGGCTGTATTACTTCAGGGGCAATCAAAATGTCAGGAGCTCACAGACAACACAGGACATCCCTGATGAATGGGAAATCCTGGAGGCTTATCAAGGTTAGACTACTGTACCATGCTGCTAGGGGTAATGGTGCAAAGAAAACACGGACAGAACTCAAAATGGGGCTCTCTTCTATCCTTCTGGACAAGTGGAATGACTCAAGAGATGAATGAATGAATGAATATGTGGCAGAAGAACAACTGGATGCATACCTGAGTCACCAGAAAGGCTTTGTTTTCTTTCTTCAAAGTGTGCTAGAAGACAGACATGGTGACCTCTCCATGGAGAGCTATGAACTAGGGGTCCACATCCAGAGGTAAGCTAGAAAGCAGTATATATGGAGAAAGTCTGCAGAGGAAAGGGCTGCAAATGCACAATCCTGCTTCATAGGCTTCTATACTAATGCTCACAGCTTGGACAGGGAACAAAACAGAGAGCCAAAGTTATCTTGGTAGAGATGCTATACAAGCACAAGAACAATAACACAAGATGCAGCCAAAATAACAGAAGCTGCAGCTTGGGAGGTCCAGACTGGACTTCTAAAGTAGTCTTCACTGGGAGAGGAGTGCAGCACTTAGTAGTCAGTAGATCCACTGAGCTGCACATTGGACTAGAGGACTTTCAGGCATTCTTTCTAAATTTTTCTGGGATTCTGTGATGTATTTAATGTGTTCCATCAGCTAATTTGAATTTAGTTTATGGGACAGGACTAGAGCTCTTCTGAAGACAAACACCCCAAAACTAAAAATGTGAATGTCAGCTTCTCAGCATCATTTTGCTCTACAAATCTGCTCCTACTGTGTTGCACTACTTACTGAAATAGACATAGCCAAAGAAGGCAATTTTAATACCTGTAGGAATTAAAGGCTACTGATACAAACTCGGTATGATTTTCAAGAATTTCAATACCCATTTATATTTCTTCTAATACAAAGCTGAATGCTTCTGAAAAATCCCCCTTGGCATCTATCTGAATCTTCAGGCACCTTTTAAAATTTAGACCTAAATTTTCTAAGCTCCTTTGGAAAATCCCAGCCTTTATCCTTTTAGGAATGAAAAGAATGAACTGCACAATTTGAAGTTAAGGAAAAGTAATAGCTCATGCACATAGTATCAGCAAATTAACTACAAATATGTGCTTAACATTCTCAAGAAAAAAGCCCTGCAAAAGATAGGACACATCAGAAAGCTTATAAAGCAAGATAACCATTATTTTCAATATAATTCTTCTAACCTGATTCTGAAGTCCTCATTTTAAATTATTTAATGGTTTTGATCAGGCCATAGTGGGTTTTTTCATCATTCGTTTCGCTGACTAACATAAGAAACATAATTATCCGTCAATTTTATAAAGTTTGCATTTCATCACATTTTTAATATTATAGAATTAATCATGCAGGATATTCAAGTGCAGAGACTAGAATGGATCAAATTAAATAAATGATAAAAGTAGGGGAAAAAGCTCCAAACATATTTTTCTAAATGGAACGGTAAGCTAGCAAGATTATTTGTTATCATGGTTTAACCCCAGCCTGCAACAAAGTACCATATAGCCAGCCACTCAGTCCCCGTCAGTGCAACGGAGGAGAGGATTGGGAGACTAAAAGTGACAAAAATTTGTGGGCTGAGATAAAGACAGTTTACCTGCTCATGCAAGCAAAGCAAAACAAAGAATTAATTCACCCCTTCCCATGGGCAGGCGAGTGTTCCGCCATCTCCAGGAAATCAGGAGAAATTACCTCAGGTAATGGTGACTTGGGAAGACAAATATCATCACTCCAAACATCTCCCCTTCTTTCTTCTTCCTCTCAGCAACATATGCTGAGCATGATGCACCAAGGTATGGAATAGCCTTGGGTCAGTTTGGATCAGCTGTCCCAGCTGTGTCCCCTCCCAACTTCTTGTGTGCTCCCTGTCTCCCCACTGATGAGGTGGAGTGAGAAGCAGAAAAGGCCTTGACCCTGAGCAAACGTGGCTCAGCAATGGCTAAAACAACATTCTGTTATCAATAATTTTTTCAGCAGAATTCCAAAACACTGCCCCACACTAGCTACTGTGAATAAAATTAACTTTACCCCAACTAAAACAAGCACACTCGTAAAAGCTGTTACCAGATGTGAATGATTTCTTATTCCTACCAAACAGAACTAATAAAACTTTTTATACAATACTCATAAAGCTGTGAGCAAAACCAAACTAACACTTTAGAGTTGTATCATATCTCTTGTCAAGGATCTATGAAAATCTTCCCAACCTTACAAATGCACTAGCTGAGCAACTCCTCTGTGAGGCATTTGTCAAACAGAACTGGGTAAACTGAGGCAACACAAATTTCCATGGCAGGGGCTGAAATAGATAATAAGTGTCCTGCTACCCACTGCTGTGCTTTTATTTCAAATAATTCTTTTGCTAACTCATTTAGGAGAAGTTAATCCCCGCTTAATCTATTTCTTTGAGCAGCACCCAAAGTCTGGCAATTTTCTTTAGGGACAAAAAACATTGATTTTACATGAATGGCTCATCCAGTCTCAGACTTTTCTAGGTCAAGAAGGACCATGACTGATTTGTATAGCACACTACACTACTTCATAAACTAACAGCAGAAGCAGAGAGCTGACATGTGTAAGGAGCAAGAAGCATTTGTAATTATGCTGTCAGGGTACAAAAAAGCAAGTTCCCTGCTCAACTTATGCTATAGATAACCTTCCTCATGCAATATTCACAGCAGACTTCTATCACATTATTAGCAATCTCTTAGCATCAGAAATAATGCTGGTGACACTTGTCATCTAATCCTTTCATTACAAGTTAGAGTAGGATCAGCAGTTGATCAGCACTGGGAAGAGCTATATTTCTCTGAAGTTATCTCCATAGAAATGGCTGATTTAATCCTAACCCTCAGTTTATCAGTTCATAACTTTGTCCTTTGCAAAAAGAAGCTGCTTGTAGAGAATGATACATGATAGTCTCTATTAATATTTTCATCTTTTGACACATTGCATATCCCCTCTGGAATGAAACAATTAGAAGCACAATAGCAAAATTGCTGCAGCAGCCAAAAATCTCTCAATGCTGAATTCAGAGTCCTGTACTGAGCAGCTAGCTGGGGACTTCTGAGTCTCAGCTTTTCCCCCCATGGAGCAAGTCAGCCACTTGGATAGGTGAAGCAGTGATTATTACAGCAGGTCAAGAGAGTACAGAAACCATCAGTGAATTAAAGATCTGGAAGCATGGAAAGTGATATGTAGAACACCTATTTGCTGAGTTCAGCAGCACTTAAATTAAACATTGCTTATGTGACTTCTCTTTCACAGGAAGCATAGTATTTCAACGTGTCTCTCATTGCCTGGCAGTCCTGCCCATATTTAACTCTTTACACTAGTCTGTGTGCCAGACACTTTACAGAGTGTCTGTCTCTGCAGCATCCCATCTGTGTCTGTTCCTTAAAGCACCCCCAGCTTCTCTGTTTCGTGCTGCATCATCGTCATACCCAGAACTGTCATCATTGAACTGGTGTGATACTGGGGACAACAGCCCTCAAACATGGCCCCACACATCATAGTCACTGCTGACATGAAGGAGAAGCAGGAACAGTGACCCTGTGGTTGGGAGCAGCTGCTGGCCTTATACTGACCCTTACTAGGGCTACGATCTTTGATAAACAACTGCATTAGCAGTGTCAAGTGACTGGTTACTTCAGAGGTGTTTAGCTTCCCTTTCAGCGCTCCCTAGATGTGGTAAATACAGGATCCATGGCAGTCGTCATCTCTCACAGTTGCTTGTTACCTCCATTTTGACAGGTTCTGCTCCCTTAGGAGTCATTACACAGGGAAGAGGAAACAATAAACAAAATTGGCCAAATCATCCAGCTATCATACAGAAGATAATAACACATTCCAGAGAACACCAGTCAGGCAAGGAAAAAAAACAAACAAAAAAACTTCCCTTGTTCTCTTTTTCAAGTTTTTTCCCTTCCATCTATTTCCTACTAGTGAAATACTTTCCTTTTGCTGTCGAATTTTGAACTCAAAAGCAGTAACTGCATTCCTGAAGTAATTTTCCTCTAACTCGCAGTTGTCGTCTCTGTTTCTTCTTTCTCAGTTTTTGCCAAGTATTTTTCTTTCCACTCATTCCTCCTAATTTTAGTAATTTGTTTGATTCTTCAATATGCCTCTCAATATTGTGTCTCCTTTTCACCTTTAAAAAATCAAAAATCTATCTTACCTCATTTTCTCTAAAAACTTAAGACACTAAAGAGAGTGTATAAAACCATAATTGTGTAGATATGCATGTGATCACGTGGATCCTTCTATTTAATTTCCCTCCCAGTTAAATGAGATACTGTGCCTTTGTTCATGGTTTGGCTAAAAAAGCAAGATCATCTTACTATTAAGAAAGAAGCAATGGCAAATAAAAAGGAGAAAATGGCACAGAAAAAAATCTACTACACATGCTGATTCTGTCCTTGATACTTGAAGTTAAGACATAACACTAGTGCCTCAAAATAATAAGCTGAGTGATCATATTTCTACAGTCCAGTCATTTTTCTCAGTCAGGTGTCTGCAAGTTAATAAATCTGTTAGCTGACCCTAGCTACAGATTACCTAACTAATGCTCTGTTTATGATGGATAAAACTTAGGAAGTGTTTTGTATCACTAAGAAGCCATGAATTCAGTCCTCTAGGAAGGCAAGAAAAGAAGATATTCTAAAATATAATGTATACTCTATGCCAAGAGTTAGTGAGCCATTAATTGTACTTACAACAGAAAAGAAACTATAACTAACAGCTATCAAGATGCTGAAAAATTCACCAGTGAGTATTATCAAGCTGCTGAGCAAAAGCAGCAGACAGGAGGACCTACATGTATTTCACAAAATACTTGAAAGTTCCTGTGAGCTGCACAAAAATATCTGCACAGGTGTCAAGAGTTCACCAACATATACAATTAATCTGTTTTGGATCAGTGACTTGTATGTTGGGTTTTTTTTTAATATTGTAGCTATTTTTTAGATACTGATTAATTAGAAATATTTAATTGTACTGTATTAGCTTCGGAGTGCTGCTAGTAGACACAGGTTTATAATATAGCTAAAATGGAGCAAACAGAGAAAAACTGGATCCAGAAGGGCTGAGGTCACAGCTGGATGTTAAAGGGAAACTTGAATCCCCTCTCCCACACCACCAGGTTCTCATTCCCATATCTCTTTTCTTCTTCACTGGACTATGGATCTGTAGAGCTATATTTGATGCAGAAGGGGAAGCTTTAAATACACAGATTTTGGGCTGCTTGCAAGGTGGATCAGTGCCCTACTTGGGTTCACTAAGCAGCTGCAAAAACAGAAGTACCAACACAACCATGAGAGGTGTGCAGGGATTTCCTAATGGTTATGGAACTGTCTTAGAGGAGAGGCAAAATGTATTTGTAGCCCAAGCCTGGAGGGGAAATACTACCTATTAGGCTGTAACCCAGATTCCTCCAACTGTGTTTTTGTAACTAGATACACTTTTTATTGGACCTATTAGGATTTTGATTTAACTGGTGAGCCCTGTGTAAGTTTAGGTGGAAAAATGTTTGCTAAACCCTAAAGTAGATATCATAAACCAGAATACAGTCTGATCTTCTACAGTGCTCTCCATGCAGCATGTGAAGGCACACAGCTGGAAGCAAAGGAGTTGACACGAGAATAGATGGGAATGTGAACAGTATCTTGAAATGGGAAGGAAAGAGAGAGTGACAGAAGGGCAGAAAGAGTGGCACCTACCACCTGAATGATGCTTTTCATTTTTAGACAGTGAGACTTTCCTTCAGAAGTGTTTCTCTCTGCTTTGCTATTCTGCTTTCACCTCTTACACTCTAACAAACCTGTTGTCTCTCCCTTCATTCCCTCCACTACAAAACAGGGAAATCACTATGGGCATTGCCATGTCCAAGACCAGCATGGACACCCTTTCAGAAAAATATTTAGAAAAATGAGAAAAATAGAGATGTTTGTTTCAGAAACTTGCTCTGGGAGTTTGACATTCAATCTTACCTACAGTAAAATTATTATCTGATATGGAATATGTTCTGTACTCTTAAAAGCAAATTTATATATTCTTTATTATTGAGATTGAAGGAAATAGCACCACGTCTACCACCTGGAGGACATAATATTACATCCTAATATTTCTACCCAGCCAAAATCTGGCAAAGAGAACCTAATAATCAAAGTCAGTAAATGTGGCCTTTTTAGCAAATACTTTTATCATGTTTCTAATAATTTTAATTACAATTTTCTTCATTAGTCTAGGAAATCCAACTGTACTCTATCTGTAGTGTGTAATTGGTCAACTACTTCACTTTTTTTTTTGTTTCTTATGTTCTCTGACTGATTCAATAAATAGTGAACATCAGATATTTTTCTTCATGCATAAATGCTCTTATTCTAGTCCAAATCTGAGAATCCCCAGGTGTTTGCACAATCAAAATCCATTAGCACTAAGTTAGATCAATATCTATGAAAGAGTAATAGGGACACGGTCAAGCCAAACAGCTGATAGCAGGTCATTCAGTTAAAATCATGAATACACTGTTGGAGGCATTTCAGCACTCCTGACAAGATGTATGTCAGGCAGGATCCAGTAATGCAGAAAGCAAACAAGATGTGTACCCTGCACCATTGAAGCTGATGGTTGCATTAGCACTATAGTCTAAATTTTCAAAAAGACACGAATCATGAAGGCAAGAGTCAAAAGTACTTTAGATAAAGTCCTGACTAGATAGATTGCTAGACCAAGTTTCAGTGATAACTTCAGGAAAAAAAATGCTTTCTTGTAATGAAAATAATAATAATCTCTTAGGAGTATTTAGCTGCTGCCCTACAGCAAATGTTTTTGCTGGTCTACAGAAAGTCCAAAATAGAAATTCCTAACACTTTATTCATGCAGCCATAGTTACTGAGAAAGCATTTAACTGCTGGCCTCATGAGAATATTCAGCACAATGCACATCCTTTAAATTTAATAGGCTAGGCACAAATAAACAAAACTTTTTTCTTTTTTATGGCAGTATATATGGCTTTTCAGGATGCACTTATTTCTCACATTCTGCAATATGCAATTATTTCTTCCCTGGAAACCCCTCACCTAAGCTACACAGCTTGGCTAATATTTTGTCATTGGCCATTTATTCTCCTGTGGACTATCAGCCTTGTCCTTGCCTGTGTCACTCCAAGCATTCCTGGCAACAGCTTTACAAGCCAGAAAAACATTAGCAGAACTAAATTCGGCAGCCTTATCTAATTGCATCACCTCAGCCAACCTTTCAGTGCCCTCAGGTGAATCTAATATGGCCGAAGGTTTGGAATATATTCAGTTTCTCTAAGCAGTTCCTAACCTGTTGCTCCTCTATCCCGTTGTTCTCCCCACCCCGTTTTTCTGGTACTGAAAAATTGGCTTGTAAAGACAGAGGCCAAAAAAGACAGGGAGTCATTCCACAAACAGAAACATCTGTTTCTCCTACACTCATTGATGGACCCACATTTTCCCTGAGCATCCCACTGATGCTAGCATATTCTCCTGTTACCCCTTATGTGCCTCAGTACTTTTATCTGCAGCTGTGCTTTGGTCTTTCTGATTTTGCTCCAAATGCTCAAGCAATTCTCTTTGTATTCCTCCTTAGCTGCCTAGTTTTCACTTCTTGTGTGTTCTTGTGTTTCCTTTCATCCAGAAGCGCCCTGCCAGCCAAATGATTCTTCTGCCAAAATTTCTCATCTTCCTGTGCAAATGGAAGAGAGTTAATTTTTGAGCTCTCAGTAAGTTTTCTTTGAAAGACAACAATTTTGCTTATGCACTTTCTTTCCCTCATGGCAGCTTCCAGTGGGAATTCTGCCTAACATTTTGAAACTTGGGCAAAGAAATTGCCAGAACAGATTGAAATCTGGTTTCCTGAAGGCCAGAGTCCCAACTCTGCTCTGCATCTTTCCAGCTTTCCTTCACTCTAACCTCAGACACCTGTGAACAGCAGGTCATGTACACCATTATACTGTCTGACCCCTCCAGTATTTGCATGGGAAGCAGCCAATATGCAGTGCAATTGTTTCTTGAATTGACTGCATATTGCTGCCCTTCCAGAATATGTCTGGACTGTTAAACTCCCACAAAAAAAGATAAGGATGTACAAGCATCAACCTCCTGTTAGTTGCTTTTGTCCATCCTCATCTCCTTTTGGTCAGGTGGCCTGTAGCATACCCCCAGCATGATATCCCCAGTATCAATCATCAGACAAACACATTTCCAGTTTCATGGGAGAGGACTCTACCACAACTTTCCTCCTCTTCTCCTAATTTTCCTGGATAGGCTGTAAACAGTCATGGAGGTGTCTAAATTGTGCATAGTATTGCACCTGATCTTTGTGATTTTGATATTGACAGGCTTATGGAAGTGCATGTACTTCCAGACCTTTCTTGTTAACCAAGCTCTGCATACTAGAGTACAGGTACTTGAGGAAACCACATATTGCCATATTTACAGCTTTCCCTCTCACAGCTTTATTCGCAGTCATGCCTGTTCTCTCAGAAATAACAAAATAGAGCTTTCTAACCCTTTTGGATACTTCTCTATCTAGCCCCACAATTTTGTGCTTTGACTCCACACAGCAACATCTACAGCAATGCACTTCTGACCTTCCTTTTGGTTCCATTTCATCATAAAGTCATGTCAAGAGCCAATGGAAACAAGGTGAAACACTAAGGGAACCACAACAGTGATTTAAAAGCATTTGGAAGGAAGGAAGTAGCAGTAAATAAGAGCTCAGGCCATGCGAACATCAAACCACACCACTATAGCACAGCTTGTTTTCTGTGCATTTCACCTTGAAGTTGTCTTTAAAATATACGCTAAAAAATAGCAGCCATTCTGTTTCTTCTGGAAAATGTATGGTTTCCCAATGAAGATTAATGTTTCCTCCTATAAAAAAGCAAAGGTGATGAAAAATCTTCCAAAATAAAACCTCAAACAATTATGTATGTGTATATACCTTCATGATAAGCCATTTATTTTAAAACCTACTACCAAGTTAATCCTAAGCCTATCCCTACATTCTGTCCCCCTACAACAAAAAAAAAAAAAGCTAGAAGAAATAATCATTTTAGTTTTTTTATAAGAGAAAAAAAGCATTAAAAAATAAAAAGCAACTCTATTTTTTTATATTCCTAATGAGGAAATTGAAATATGCACAGATGATGCTACAGTTACTCTAGTTCAAAGAGGTACGTCTCAGCTTAATAAGGTCCATTTTATTTGTCAATGAAGAGACTCCTGCAGGATGTGAGAAAAAGAAATATCATAATTTGCTCTCCAGAAACTGCTAGCATCACTTTTGGTGCATATTAATGCAGCTCAGTACTGTCAATGAGGTGATTATTTGCTCCCTAGAGAGCTCATCTCACAGCTAGTTTTTAGGATCCTTAGGAGGTTTTGTTTCATGTGGTGCAATGTATAAATTATATTCTACAGCTTATTCCAGCAGCAGTGACAGAGAAACCATCTCCAGATCTGGTTTTAGTCACTAATTTGCAAAGGTACAGAAACAAATGTGTAATTTTTCATTTTATGGGGTTAAATCAAATTCTCTTCATTTCTACACCTATGAAGTCATTCTACCACTGTAGGAGGTTCCATTGCAGTTTGTACAGGTACTGTGACACTTCTCTTAAGTATCAACTGTAAAGGTACAGTGACACAGACTTCACTAGAGCCAGGTTCCCTAAGTGCAAAGGGTTCTGGTGTGCTTGTGTAAGGAAGTTTCTCTGCCTTGGTACCAAATAGGAGCAATTGAAGCTAGCTGAGATGTGCCTAAACAAGACTTGATCACATGTAAGTATTTTTTTAATGTTGGGCTGATTAGATTTACTGTACTGGATGGGGGCAAAAGGGATGCATCTGTATTAGTGCTTTGAATTTAGGACATGCTTTGAGAGGATTAACTGACTTTGGCTCCAGTCACAGAGGAATCTTGGAGTATACAATCTGTACATCTTTTGGATGACTCTGGGAGAAGTACTCTGGCAACTCAACTTGCACACTCCAAACACAATTGATAATTCAGTTCACTGAGCAAGACTAATGTTAACTTGAAGTAATCCCCCTGAATTTCTTGCTGTAGACACTAACTCTTAGCAGTGATCATACATTGTCAAAACTCACTTTTCTTGAACAGCTGTCCTATTACAAATGTAACTGAACTACAATGGACTTCACAGCTTCTTGTGTTATAAATAAATATAATTTCGGCCATTATCCTATTGTTTGAAGCTACTGCAAGATACTTTTTTTTTATAGTTGGATGCAGTTTACAGCAATTGAAACACTTAACATTTAATGAAAACACATCTCATATTTTTATATCCACTTCCCATTTAACGACATCAAATTCTTTTTGTAATCATAACTTGAATAAAATTATTATTATAAAAACTCAGGCCAACTAAGCAACAGCAGTATTTCTTTCAGTGGATACATGCAGTGTAAATGCACTGTGACACCTATTGAAAACCAGCAACTTGTTCAGAGCTCTCTCTGGAGTGTGTGTGAAAGATCATCCAGTCCTGAACTGAAAAATAAGTAGGAAGCACACCTTGCCATGCTAACAGCTGCTTTAAAAGGCAGCCAAATGAACATGCAAAGACAGTCACCCAGGATGCGAGTTCTAGACTCTCCTCTCTTTGGCAAAATAAAGGTCATATGACCTTAGAGCTCTCATAACCCATTGTCATTATAACCCTTATTTTGTCCTTTTATAAAGGAAGCAAAAGGGATAGGTACTGGTTATGTAAGCAGCTCATTATGTGTCGTACTTTAAATAAAAATCTCAGAATAGGATTTTTAATATCAGCTACAAAGTTAGGTAGCTACGCAGCATCTAAATGCTCTAGATTTTGCTTTCTGCATTTCACATTTCTTGCCTGTTAGTTTTGTCATTACATCAATTTCACAGATGTTCTTTCTTGCATGGCAAGAATGGTAGGGTGGTCATCTATGTAATATGCATTTCAATAGAAGTCAGTTATTCCAGATTTAAACTTAGGTAAACTTGTTTTATATTCTGAGGATTAAAAGAAAACTTAGCAGAGATACTTTTCTGTCTCCTGCCTTATTAATATGAAACAGGCATTTGGAATATTTTTCTTATAAGAGTTCCAAAGAATTTCCTTTACATGATGACAAAGAAGTACCATGACCTGAGAAACTCTGTATAAATTTATGTGATTACCTATGCTTTCATGCCTTTTTCAAAGACAGTACATGTGGCCAAAGGTTGGGTTTTCACTTGGTTATGGGTTTTTTCATTATTCAAATTACTAAAATGAAAAGGAAATGCTTTACCTCAAGCTACTTTCCAGAGGCTTCCTTTTCATACCTAATATAAAATATTGCCTTCTTGTCACCAAAATACTTATTAAGAAGCCTCTACTTTGTATTCCACAACTGTTCCTCTTAGAGGCATAAGATGATGCAGTAGTTATGGAAATTATCTGTGTCCCCACCAGTGCACATTTTAAAACAGTATTATCACCACAGCTTTGTGGCATACCAGTTTCTGCCAGTTTTTTACATATTCCTGCAAACAGTCCCTTTTAATTTTCTGAATGCAGGCTCTGTAATCTCTCTCAGAAAAAGAAATAGTCAAAGTGCCTGGTGAATGTCATACATACACAAATCTACATATATGTCTGTATCTACACATACAGAGCCATTAAAACAAATCCCCTATATCTAATTCACAAAAGTTAACTCTGCTAGGTCTAAAACAACAGAATTGATGTTTACGGTTGCCATAGACTGTAGCTAAGTATCTTCTTTATTTATCTTGTTATTTTTCTAGTCTCTCCCATCAGTGTGTGCCATTTTAGGAGTCATTAGATATAAAAAATTCCTCCTGTTCATAATGGCACTTAAATGAAAAGGCGAGCTTGATTCCAGTACATGTGGAATAAATTTAGAACTACTGCATGTTTGTCTACATCAGCAAGCACAAAGAACATTAATCCCAGCTCATGAGCACACTGAAATCAAAAACGAAGATTTCTAGCTTTTTGTTGCAGAACCCATCTCTCAAAAGGCTAAAAAAAATCCTTCTCCTTCTACCCCCAAAAGCCTTTTTAAAACTAACCCCTTAGAATAATTATCTTCCCACTGTAGTATTTATCATTGAATACAATACTGATATGTGAGAAGGAAATTAAAATGCTAGATTTCTTCCACAGAAAATGAAAATGAAGTACTTTATGTTTGCCACTTAAAATCCTTGGACATAAATGTTATGCCCCTTTCCCTGTTCTATGTTAGTCATAGAGAAATTGTGCTTAGATTTTTTATCATGCTCTTCACTTCAGTGCATTAAGTGACCTGATTAGAATCCACTCTCTTGCCAGAGAAGGCAATGTACACAAGCACTTCATTTAATACAATTCTTAAAATACTTGTAATGTATAAATATAAGCATATTGCCATCTATTTATTTTAGGGAGGAAAGTACACAGAAATATATGGTCCACTTAGATAAAACATGAATTAATCAATACAGCATGCACTTTATATCATTTAACAACAGAGAGCCAGTGCAGCTGCACAGTTCTATCATGGCTGTCCAGCTGCACCCCAGCTCAGAGGTGATGGATCATTTTGCAATCCATACAGGAAATCCATCCCATAGTTACAAGCTTAAGTTTCTGAACACATGAGCCTTACACTGTCATGGAGAGTTTTATTGTGTCAGAGCATGTTTATCCTGGAGCTTCAGGTGAGTGGGATGAGCTCTGCTTAAACTTCAGCATCCAGTAGCACTCATTTCCTAGCTCCTGGTCCTGGCACACATTCTGGTCACATCCAGGCACACGAGAGCCCCAGCTGCTTGCTCCCTATTTCACAATTTGGACAATCAAGAGAACAGAGCTATAGCAGGCTTGGGAATATGTTTGTCTATGTGCAAGCCTAAAGTATCTTTTTGTCAATGTTTAATGGGAAGTCTAGACAGAGAGAAGAAAACACAGTTGTTTAAGAAAACATGCAGCTATATAAAGAGCCCTGTAAGCTCACAGGCTTTCCAAAGCTTTCTGTTCAAGTTGTCATAGTCCATGAGAGACTCAACAAAGGTGTGGCAATTGAGCAAAAAAATCTGTCGAGATGAGACAGAGCCTCCTAGCTAACCAAAGACAGTATAGAGCAAAATTGATAGTATGAGTGGCCTCAGTACCCACAAGTCAAATTTCTCTATATTGCTATGGAAATTAACTTCTCACAAATTATGCAGTGTCCTATATTCCTCTTGCCTACAAGAAATAGTCAACTACCTGCAGATGTAGCATACAAATGCTTTGAAACACAGCTACTCCTCGGTGTTCTGTTGAAACAGTACAATTTGGTCTGATTAAAGACTCTGCCTAAATACTATACTAGTTATAAAGCTACATAATATATTATAGAGGGCTAAAAAATAAATCAAGTGTATGTAAAGCCATTTTCCCTCAACCAGCAAAGTTCCGGTCTTCCTGTGCAAACATGCTTATTGTTAAATAAAGTAGGCAGATTTGGTTGTGCAGGCTTTTTTTGGTTTTGACTTCTTCTAGCTATCTCATTAGTGAACTGCTCTTTTAATCAATAGGTTACCAACTGGGAAGCTAAGTTTCTTATTCACAGCTTTGCATGTTCGAATGTTCTCAGAAACACTGATGAAATTGCATCCTGTTTTCCTTAAGACACCATCTCTCTTTTTGGTTCATTTTACCCTGTTTACCAGAGAAATTGAAATGTTCTTGATGTTATGAATAGTATTACTGAAACCAGATTATTTTCTCTATGTGCTGAAAAAGCTAAAACAGGTGTACTATGTTCAGCATTTGTTTTTCAAGAGATATTGTCTATCACCAAAGCCAGCAAATTAAATCTATGAACATGCAAAAAAGTTATTGGAAAAATTTCAGTGGAATTATCTGTGATATGTCTGAATACACAGCTTCTGAATCTGTGACAAGTCTTGATAAAAAAAAGTATGCCTGTATGTGTACTGTAGGGTAGATAAATGAACACAGTGTACAAGTTTTAATGCATTCTAAGTTCACACACCAGCTTACCCAGCATTAATTTTTCCACATCCATACTTTCAGCAAAAAGATGTTTAGTGTGAGATTTTAATAGGTTATGTATGGAAAAACCAAAACAAATTCTATGTTGTATTTCTTAAGAAAGAACTTTACAGTTTTCCACACAGCTCAAACATGTTTTTCAGCAGCCAAGAGTTTTTCATTCACAGTATTGCATGCTATAGTATTAAACGGCCTTTAAAATGTCTCATATACATTTATCCCACTTCTTTGACAGGGGAATTGTTTATAATGAATACCAGGGTCTGACCCTACATATTTTTGCATATACTTGTCAAGGTACTTTAAAACTAACCACCAAAATAGGAAGCAAAGCAAAAATTCACTTTACTTTTTTACTGAAATGGATGCTCAGTAAAAATTGGTTCTGCCTAAAACATTTTTTATAGTCAGTTAAAATATGTTGAATAACACTTTAAGCCCTGTAACTACCATCTCTGTCTAAGCAACCCAACTCACAGCTCCATACACAAGTCAGTCATGCATTGGCTAAAATTCCTTAACAACTGGAATGCCTGTTTGAAGCAGTCTTGCTCTCTAATGATGCAAGCTTAACACTCTATTCTTCTCAGCATCTTGCTTCATAACTCTGTTTTACCAGAGCTAGATGCAACATATTTACTAATACAGAAACATTTGAATCAAAATATTAGATCACACCAAGGTCCATCAAATCTTAACGATCTCTTAGAACATCCAATGCAATTGTTTCACTGGAAAGTGTAAAATCATTCCAGACTGAAAATTATCTACACCAATCTACACAAAGTTTCATCTTGGTCTCATATCATTAGACATAAGTTTAAGCTCTGAAATGAAACATATTATAGTTTACTAAGTTCTTATAATTAATTGTAATGACTTTGTTTATCATGATTAAAATTATAAACATGCATAAACATACCCTTTTTATTTCTGCTAAATGTTTGGGCCTATCACTTTCTGTTGCACCACAGTTCTCCCACATAATTACTTCATGCATGGGGGAAAAAATATCAGCTTTCAATTTACCATCCTTATTACATAAAACCCTGAACTGTTTTCTGTACAGCACATGGATCTCTGTCTCTGCAGGTCTGAGACCTTGTGGAATAGGTTACCCTAATGCTGCTTAGGTTTTATTTATTGCATAATTATGTAAGGAAGGCTACATCCTGTCTTACATCTCTATTATTCTAAATATAAGTAAATAAATGTTCTCATTAATGCCTCTTTCGTCTTGTATTATAAAGGAGGAGGAAAAATTGTTCTTACTCTTTCTACAGTGTTCAGTATTCTGTACAGTTTATTGTGTCTCCACTTACTCATCTTCTTTCCAAGGAAAACCCTCACAATTTTCTTTCATGAGAGGTGTTCCAGATTCTCTATAATTGTTATTGTCCTTCTCTGAATCCACTTTTATATGGTTAATATCTCTCTGAGATGTGTTGGAAAGCCCTGCACACAGTGCTGTACAAGAACTCCCACTATGGACTCACAAAAATATTATAATAATCTCTTATTATTCTTCACCCTACTTCATATGTGTCCCAAAATCGTGCTAAGTTTCCTGACTGTAGCTGTGCACTGAACTGCTTATAATCACTTTTCTCCCTTTCTTCAAGCAATATTCTTGACTCCGAATTCTGTAAAGTGCACCGGTAGGTTTAATTTTAACTTAAGGATGTATTTATTAACAGTGAATTTCATTTGCTTTTTTGTTGCTCACTTAGAATCTCTAAGTTACTGAAATTTTCTACTGTCTTCTTTGGTCAAGCAAATTTTCTTCTCCAGGGATTAAAGTAACATGTGGAACAACTAGATCTACTTGGATCAGTCAAACTGGTCAAGGGATGGACTTAGATGACAGCTTTTGAATAAATCAATTCTCAGTAAGCAAACAAGCAAAACAAAAGCAAAAACAAACAAACCAGCAGTTGCCAGGAAATGCACATAAATAGGAAATCCTTTCTGATTACAAACAAGTGGCATTTGAAAATACAACAGAATCACTACACATAGTGTTAAGTAGGACAAGTACATTGTATTGAGCAAACAGGAGATAACCCTATTAGCATTCAAAACTTGGTAGCATAAGGGTAGCACAGAATATTATAAATGCATTATAGTGTCACCTTGTATTGTGGATAAGTAGGTTTTTTAATAGCAGAATCAGAGCAGCAATAAATTTGAGTCCAGCACTGAATAACATTTTTTGTCTTTATTTTTTCTAAACAAACAAAGCTCTGTTAGCCATCCACTTCTTTTGTGTTCTTATAATTCTAAGATCTATAGAACCATGATACATCTTCTTTCTGCTTTAGATAGAGAAAAACTTTCTGACTACATTGTCAGTGTTTCACATCCTAGTAACGTGTAATCATGACTTTCAGAACAATCTATATAAACTATCAGCTTTCATATAGACAAAGAGCTTAAATCTCCCATAACAGTTTAAATTGGCGTGAAAATAAGTTTATGGAAAAAAACA
The DNA here is from genome assembly GCA_013398275.1 of Promerops cafer. Taxonomy (NCBI): domain Eukaryota; kingdom Metazoa; phylum Chordata; class Aves; order Passeriformes; family Nectariniidae; genus Promerops; species Promerops cafer. The sequence continues at coordinate 229,492 of VZSE01000421.1, forward strand.
CTTTGGATAGAATGCAGTTTTTAGTATTAATCTTATCATATGAACTCTGATCCACGTAGGTCTGACTATGCCCTGAAATATATTTAGCAAAAAAACTGCATCCTCACAATATTAGTCCTACACATTTGACCTAAGACAACTTGTGTTTTTTCACTTACTTACCCATATTGATAGACTCTTCTTGCATTATTTTCAGTGTAAACCCAGAGGCACCAATGACTAGGAAGAAGAAAAAGCGTAAATGTCACAAATTACCACATCCCACCTCTGGATATGACTATAGCTCTTTATAATAAATTCACATCTTTTTTTAGTCTGCCCCTCTGTGATGGCATTTGCTTAGCCTGAACACTTCAGTCAATTAAAATAGAATGTTTTGTTTCGGTTGGATTTTTTGATTGGGGGAGTTTAATCGCAAGATTTCATTTGGTGTAAAGCTAAATATCACATTTTTCTTATTTTGGGAAAGGGAATAAAATATGTTTTCTTTTTTTAATCATGTTGTTTGCTTTTATCTTTTCTGAACCTATTTATCAAATGCATTAAGATAATAAATCAATATGTTTTGTGGGTTTAAAAGCCTTTCTCCTGAAATGTTTTGGCTTGATCTAATTATGGCATCATTTAGTTTCTTCTAGAATCACAATGCTCTGACTAATTTCATTTACTCTCAAACATAACGTTACTTATTTTTCTCTCCATCATTCCCTCCTGTAATTTTATGACTTGCTTTTCCTGTATGCAAGCAAAAATCACATTAAGCTGTTGGGACCACTCAGTCAAAAACTCTGTTTTTTTTGTTTACACATAGTTTGCAGAAGTTTAAATATAGTAAGAAACCTTGATACCTAAACCTTATCCCACTAAAACTAATCAATGATATGACTCAATAAGATCAGGACTGCACCTATGATTTCTGCACATCCCTAAAATACAGAAGCAAAACGAACTTTAATAAAATCACTTTGGGAAAAGAGGGGGAAATATTTGCATAGTAAAATAATCCTGGCAGCATCTACTTGAAAAGCTCTAAAATAAAACAAGTTGTAATACTGATCTAAAAATCTCACAAAAAATATTTTCCATGTGAATTATGTCTGTGGTGAAATTTGTTTTGCTTTTTTGAGGTTTTACAATCTTATGTGTACTTGCTGTCTGTAATTCACATACAGCACTTTTGCCAAGAACTACCTAGAGAATACCATAGAATGTGGTATTAATACAATAGAACTAGCATAGCTCCTAAAAATAAGAAAACTAAGAAAAAAAGTCCAAAAGAAATCCACAGAAAGTGATACTGAGAAAGCAAACATTTGCTCCTGCCAAAAGATGAACCTTTTTTAATTAAGTCTACTTTGTTCTTTCTCTTCTACTTTGAAATGCATTATTATATTACATATCATATATTATCTAACTGAAAATACTTTTTGTAATATTTTGCGTATGAAAGGCTTTATTGTAATGTCTTCTATCGTAAAAACCATACAGAAACAAAATATTAACATTTCAAGCTGAAAGCATTACACATTATGAACTGAACAATCCTGTTGTTTACACCCCAACAACTTGCACACATGTCCCAGTTAACAGCAACAGAATTATGCCAGGGATGATTTAGGGATTTAGGTCCAGTGTATACCAATTTAGCGGCTTCAGTGAAACTGGCTACTTTCAAAGTTTCTCATTCACTTTAAGGGGGACAAAATCTTGCAGTAATTTTTTGAAGTTGAAGGAAATGGGAATGGAACAAGGAATGCAAGGGATAGGGACCGAACTTACAGAGAAATAGCGAAGGAGATGTCTTTCTACTCAGGAGTCCGAGTTATGTAAATTACTTGTCTTCCCTATCTCCCTGCATGATTAATTAGGACATCCTAATATTCATCCAATCTGTACACATAGAAAAAACTCAAAACAAATGAAAAGCGGTTGTTCAAATGTCATTTTGCATACAGATGGAGGGATCATTCAGGAGCTCTGGGAAGGAAGGTCTGGCAGATCAATCAGTCTTGAACCCACAGTTTTCATTACTAGGTATTCCTGTGAAAGATAGAAGGAAAATCACTACTGACACTGGAGCAGGTTGGCACCTCTGTATGTGCAAACCTGTGATTTCTTCCTACTCAAAAAGCATGCTCAATTGAAGTAATTTCTGTACATTCATGCTGATACTTACAATGATGCTAAAAGATTCTAGGACAGCAATGCTGTCAGCAAGACAATGCAGCATTTTCAAGTTCCTTCCCCGAGTGTGAGATGAAGTATTTAGTCTTTCCAATAAGCATAAATGTGAAGGAAAAACTGCAGCCTGAATGATTTTCCTAGTCAGAGATGATTAAAACACAGTGTCAGCTCACAGACGTTAGCACTGGCAGAGCAGGTGTTCATCTTAAAAATACAAAACAATGGGAAGATACAACGGGGCTGCAAGAGATGACCGCAGAATTAGGAAACAATAGCAGGAGCTTGTCCACAAGACATGGATTAAGTCCTACACCAAACAGGTGGAATGCTATTCTAAAAAGAAATCTTAATCTCTGTCATATACTACATCTCCGTGCAACTTGTAAGAAAGCCTTTTCCCAAGCAGCATATGCACTTTGCTATTGCTTGGTAATATCTCTCTACTCTTTTGCTCTGAATGAATTGGGTTTTTAATTTTACCGAGATCCTTCACTTAGCTCTTGGCACACAGGGCTGAAGGCTTTCCTCACTCAAGTTCACTACAGATGTTTGCCTTCCTGTAGTCCCTTCCACAGCAGAAATCACCCTATTTCTCTGCCCATAATAATTTTTTTTTTTCTGTATAGCTTGAATGACTCTTCAACAGCTCTTGTACAGTTTGATAACCCTGCAACAGGTCCTTTGAATATTCACAAATTTTAATAGCTACTTTTAAGTGAGGTCTAATCTACCACAGGTACCAAGAAGCCACAAACCACAGAGAAAACATTAATTTGTGGCATCCAGGTATGGTCTTTGTTGATGGCTGAAGTATATCACCATAGTTTTCTCTAAAAAATCAGCTGACAGGTGCTTCAGAAGTTCTCTAGATTCATACCTGCATGTACACTCAGAGATACACCTGTTTCATTAAGTGAATAACTACTGTTTATTACTTCAGAATATTTTTCTTTTCTTTCTTCTCACTCCCTGTCCTTTTCACATTTAAGTACTTATCTTTGTTCTTTTTCTTCTTACCCCATTGTGTTATCATTTTTCTTTCCTTTTTCCCTTTTTCTAAGCCTCACATACCTTGCAACAATTTTGCTTGCCCTTAGTGATTTTGCAATGTTACACTTTAGTATCCAGAATATCAGTGGAAGAAAAGATTGTAATTTCTTGATAAACAGATTGGGTAAGATAAAAGAATTAATGATTAGCTAGGAAAAAATAGATTAAGTGGACATTATAATTTTCCAATTATCTGTTCTGTGCTAAAAAATTCTGCCTAGAATGTGTATGGAAGGTACTTCCTTTGTGTGTCTTTCAAAATTCATCTTGAATACATCAGGGTGCCCTGCCTTTTCAGTTACATGTACTTAATTTAGTATCAGTTCCCCAATTTACTGAAAACTGGGTTAGGGAAGCTCTATGCATAGATTCTGCTGTCAGCATATCATAGGGCATTGCAAATGGTATAGCAGTAAACACTGGAAGTCTAGAAAACACAACCACGTTTCTACCCATGACGAATCCATCAACCAAAGATAGCTGCTACTTCTTGCAACACTGCAAGCAAACAATGTCCAGTGGGTTAACCTTGATTTGCTGCCAGATGCCCACCAAACCACTCTCCATTCCCCCTCCTCAGCCAAAATAAGGAGATGAAATAAGACGGAAATGCTCATGGCTTAATAAAACAGGAAACTGCTACACGTAAAACAAACTCTAGCTGGACAAGATTGATTTAATTTACTGCCAATTAAAAATAGACTAGAATGGTGAGAAAAAGACCCAACTAAATATGCCTTGCCCTCACATCCCCTTCTTTCCAGGCTTCCCTCCCTCATTCCTCGCTCTTCAAATTTCTCCCTGCTCTAAGTGCTACAGTGGGATATGGAGTGGGGGTTGCAGTCAGTCCATAATAACATTTCATCTCTGCTTCTCCTTCCTCCCCACACTGTTCTCCAGCTGCAACATGGGGTCCTTCCCACAGGATACTGCTCTTCCCAACCTGCTTCAGTGGGGGTCCTTCCTACGGACTGAAGTTGTTCATAAAGTGCTCCAACATGGATTCTTTGCACACAGCACAGTCCTTCAGGAACAGACTGATCCAGTGTGGGTTCTCTACAGTCCACAGTCCCTGCCAGCAAACCTTCTCCAGTGTGGGCTCCACCTGGGCTGCAGCTTCCTTTATGACATAACCACTTCCTCCAGCCTGGGCTCCTCCATGGGCTGCAGTTTGCAGCATATCTGCTCCACCCATATGTTCCATGGGCTGCAGGGGGTTAACCTGCATTACTACCTTCTGCTCCTTGGGATGCTGGGGAATCTCTGCTCTGACACCTGTTAACACCTCCTTCCCTTCCTACACTGACCTTGGTGTCTGCTGGTTGTTTCAGCATTTTTTTCTCATGTCTCAGTCCTCTTTTTCACAGCTGCAGTGCAGCATTTTTTACTCTTTCTAAAGTACATTTATACAGAGACACCACAGGCATGACTGCTCTGATCAGCTTTGACCAGTGGTGCATCCATTTCAGAGCAACCTGAAACTGACTGAGCTACACAGGGACAGCCAGGGGCTGTTCTCACAGAAGACACCTTCTAACAGCCCCAATCCTCATCACCTTGCGTACCAAAACATGCTTTACCCTCTTTATAACCTAGACTCTTTCTAAAAATCACTTGGAATGTCTAATTGTTTTCTCATCTTTTGCATCCATGGATGTATTTAGAAATGAAAAAAGAGTAGCAAACAAAACTTGGACACTGTTTATGCTGCCAAACTCATTGCTAAAATTATGAGCTAAGTTTTTGCTGTAACTAAAAAACAGCTAAAGTAAGTTGTTAAAAATCTGACTGGTCCTGACAAGTATGAATCTTACTAATAGTGAATAAAAATAGGGATATACAAGATTGTAGGACTTCTTAGTGGTAAAATGTTCTCATTTGATATTGAGAATTTATCATCAATATAAAAGTAGTAAGTAGGCATTTTTCTTCAAGTATTTTATGCATTAAAAATTATCCTTAATTTCAAAGCTATCTGGTTATGGCAACTGATCAAAAAGCGAATTAATAGAAATATAGACAAAAATACGTTTGATGCCTATAATCAAGAAAACTGAGCAGAAATGTTCAGCTAATTGTAATTCTCAGCTGTATCCCCGTGTCTGCTCAGAAAGTCATCCTCAGCAAGCTAAGCTGGATGTCACACATTTTCACATGAATATATAACAGTATTACTATAGCCAAACCCAGATTTTAATATTGAGTGAGTAAGAGTGAGAAACTTGAGGGAAAAAATCACAACAAAACAACCCAAGTGAATGAAGCACACAGGGAATAGTTTCCCCACGGTGCACGGCAGGTTTATACCTCCTTTGCTTTCAGCTGGATGTACAGTGAAAAGAGTTGAAGACAGCCTCCTTCTGTCTAGAAGCCATTTTTCTATTCTTTTAATTTCCCTAGCTCTCTAAACAAGAACAGTGTCTCACCTTCAAATGATCACTCTTGAGTTAACCACCTCCAACACAGTCCAAGGATGTGTTTTGCCATGGAACAGCGCAGGAACCAGTTTTCAAAGGTGATAAAATGAAGTGGGAACAAAAGAATAAAGTGACAATTTATGACAAAGACAGAACTCAGGTTACCTGACAAGGAAAAAAATGTAGCTCCTATGAAAATTCAATGACAGGGTATTGAGACAAATACCATAGGGGACAAAGCAAGGCAAATTACATTGTGTGTATTTCAAAGGTTTTAATTTTTGAAGCTCACAAAGTAGGCAAGAAGAATACATTTCTTGTACTTCTAATGATGGAAGTTGGTCCTGAGGCAGGATTAACATTGCAAACTGATATCAAATATACACAAGAAATCATGAATATTTATGATAATGTATTTCATAAACACATAGAGCCAATAACTGCAATCCTAGATAACCTGGTGCTGTTAAATCTAATCTTTCCTTGGATGTTACAAAGAAAATGATGCAGCACTTCTATGTAAAATACCAAATTACATATTCAAATAAGCTGTAAGAGTTATTGTATCAGGTACAGAAAGTAAATTAAATAACTGTCACTCATTAAAAAACACTTGCTAGTGTTTCAGCCCCAGACTTCTGTGTCCTCTCAGGGAAAAACAGGAATTACCTTGAAAGGTGGAAGAAAGCACTAGTTCAGTCTAAACCTTTGAGCAATAAACAGAAAATAGAGTACCACACAGTCATGTCACCAAATAATCACCAAATAGGTAAATAAATCAATAAGAAACACTGGCTAAAAAAGATAAAAATAAAGATAGAACATCTGAACAAAGTAAAGCTTTAGAGACTGTCAGGATTTGCGAAGGAAATATGTAAAAATGAAAAATGAGCTCTAAAGAAAGAGTTAAATTTAGAAAGGGAAGGGTATTAGGTGACCAGTAAAGCAGTCAGTTGAAAACTCAGACCTTTAGAAAAACCATTCCCAGTTGTTTTCTGGAGGGGCTGCCACATACTCAAGACTTTGGGAAATCTAACTGAGGAGAAATAAGTAAACATGCAAAGTAGACAGTTTTCCATGTCACATTAGAACAAAACCAGCACCAAAGCAACCAAGAACCCTGACTGTCCAGGGTTACTCCCTGCCCCAGCAGGGCAAGCTCAGAACAGAGGCAGCAGGAGAAAACAGAACAAAAACTGTTCATTAAGTAGGGGTAAGAATCAACAGCAACCACAGTGCTAAAATATTAACTCCCTAGAACAGAGGAAATGGTCTAGAACTATCTAGCACAGCATGACATGTTGTGGCATCTCAGCTGTTCAAAGAAAAATGTTGTTTTCTACAGCTCCACCCTATGTTTATTTTGTATTTTGTTCTGCATAAACACCATCCAAAAAATACTTGCAGCAAAATTTCCTTGCATCTTAAGTCATTAAACTTTCGAAGTGTTTAAACATATCAGGAAGGCATAAATCATCACTCCTCCAAATCACTGCATTTAAGCACTTTTAACATAAAGCATGAAATTTTTTTCAAACAATGGATTTATGTTAGATGACTTTATCTGCAATTGTTGACCAACTGCACTGAGCCCACAGAGTGAATTTCCACCAAAAATAAAACACATGACTTGCTTTCTGCTGCCATAGTGATTAATGATTTATTTTTTTATAGAATCTTAGGATGGTCTCCAAACACACTTCCTAGAGTAATATATACTTTGATTTTCTAAACCTTTTGGCTATATCTCATGGCAGGAAATTTTCTATAGTATGTTTCACACATTCAGTTTCTCTGTTATATGTACATATAGCCAAATGGATTCCACCTAAACAGTAAATGAACATGACAAAGTTATTTTGAATTACTACATGCTACAAAAAAACCTAAGCTACACTAACAAGCCAAAGTTTCAGTAAGTAACATGTAAGAATATGAACACTAACATACCTTTGATTAAGTAACTTCAGTACATTTAGCTGCAGTTCTCAACAGAGTCAAACAAAACCTTGATGTTTTCAGCAATTTAATCTATTCCAGAGACTGCATAAGTGTAATGTGGCAGTTGCTATAGTAACAACATTTTTCCTTGGAACTCAGAGTAGATGCAAGTGTAAGCAATTTCTCCATCTCACTGTCTAAGTTACTGCTGTGCTATGATTCTAAGCAGCAACTCTAACCCAGAAACTATCCCACTTGCTAGTTATTTAAAATACATTTAACATTTTCTAAAATATCCCTTTCTGACTGTTTAGTTCTACCCTCTACTGCTCTGACTTTGCACCCTTTCATAAATCCTCTAGATGACAATTCAGAAAAATGAAAAAATTTGAACAATTGGAAAAATGGTAAATAGATAAATTTATAATTTATTAATTATATTTGAATTATAATTTCCATATATAATATATAGATATCTGTCAACACTTATTCTTAAAATTTCTGCTTCGAACATTCTTTGAAGTATATCTCAGTGGCAATGAGTCCAAACAAACTGGAATTTTTGTTTAAAAAGTCACTACTTATTGATGGTTTCTGCAAAGCATTTTTCTTTTGTGCCACATTTTTACTTCATTCCCTCACAATCAAAACACTCCAGACTTGAAACCATGTTGGTAATTTACACCTCTGTAAATGCATCAGCAGATTCTGCTGGTTTGACTCCTGGCTTTCTGGTGTAAAAGTGCAAGTATCATTCTACTTGCATTTAGTTGCCAAAGACTAAATCTGCTAAATATGCTAGAGGTGAAAACACACAGTAGTACAGGAATGTATTCATTAGTCAATAAACCACCACATTAATGAGCAAATATGTAGGGGACTATGCACTAAAAACTGTGTTGTAATAAAAAGAACAATCTGAATACACATCAGGGATTTCAGGGGTGCTGAGAATCTGCAGTTCCAAGTGAAAAGAATGGGAATTGACATCAGTGGGATCATACCAGCTTCCAGCACCTGTGATTTTGGCCTCAAGGTGACCTAATATGCCTTTTCCATCTTTCATTTCTTTTTGATAGCTACAGCACAACCAAAATATTTTCTCCTCCTTACAATTAAACTAACTAAATAAGCTATGTAGAGCAGACCATTCAATGAATTGAGGCAATTTCCTATGTAAGAATTTTTTTAAAAATGTCATTTTCTTGATTGTCAACTATTCAAATTCTATTAAAAATTCCCATAAAGTCCTCCCAAGCAAACAAGAACATTTAGAACTCAGATAGTGAACAATCATTTCAGAGTCCACTGCTTGTATTTCATCTGTGGATGAGTTAATACAGATCTTCAACTGCAATTTTTGGTCCCTGTATTTCCAATTATAAATCATTTCTCTTCTGCAAAGGGTCTTTTCATTTTAAGTTTGTCAGATGTACTAGCTTGGAACACTAGACTGGTAGTAGCAGGTAAAAGTAGCTGAGGCTAAAAATCTGAGTACCATGCTCTACCAGGACTCAGTGGAATTGTTTGATGCAACTTGGGAGGTTTGGCAACAAATTCTCAGTGTCCCAAGGAGTTTTACAGGCTTCATTTCGAAAAGATGACCACAACTTCAAAGATATTAAATGCACGTTTCATGTTGGCTGTGACTGCTTGTTACAAAGCACTGCCTCTGACACAAGCAGTGCCCTCCTTTATATAATAATAACCTGCCTGATAATGTCATGAGTTATCTTGGAGTGGGAAAAAAGATCTTGATGTTCTTCTCATTCTCAGATTATCCTTATCCCTGGCAGATCTCTTACAGAAGAGAAATGGGCATTTTACCACTGATGTTTAAACCAAACCAGTCCACGGAAAATAATTGAAGCAAAAAAAACAAAAAATTAATTCTTGCCTTTATATGTCTCTCATTTTCAATTTTACCCATAGCAAAAATGATGGTGTTGGCAATGTTGAAAATAATGATCTATTTCACAGTTTTATGGCAAGGAATAATTAATTAATGCTTATACAAGATCTCAGAGGTAGCAAGTAATGTTGGTAGAATACATGAATAAATACAGAGCCAAAACAAAGCCTCTGGAAGTCTTCCTACTTTTGGAAAATGAGGGTGTACTGATCAAGCACAGTGTGAGAAAACACTGTTAGTCCACAATGAATGATGGATAAGACAGATGTCTTTTTCTGCTATGAAGACTGGTTGTGCACCCTTCCTAGTTACCAGTCTGAATTAAATTGCATTTTGTAATCTATTCATATGTGCAGTGAAAAGGGTAGCTATTTTTTATATTTCTCAACTATGGCAAGCCACCTGTCATCTTTTTCAATTTGATTTACTACATAACAGCTTCTAACTGCACCAGACCTTTTGACAATTTCCTTAAAGTAAATTTGCTATTTCTTATCTAATCCAAATAGCAATAATTACTCACTATACCTGTCCTGTCATACTTAAAGTATGGGGCCACTATTGTCAACAGTATTTTGATTTCCATGTAGACAGAACTGTTTCTTGGTATGGAATTTCCATTCAGGAAGCTGCCTGTTTCCATTAGTCACAGTTGAAGTTCAGATTCCATTTTGCTAGTCAGTCTCTCATTTAGGGTTTTTCCCCCTGTTCTTCCTCTAGCTTCTTTCTCCTACTCCCAGTATACATGTACCTGTTGAAGATTAAGAACAATCATAACAGTAAAAAGTATTGTTTTGTTTCTTGCAAAGCACTCAGAGATACTGACAGATGAGTTAAACTTGAGTTGTCAGAACATTTATTTTCAGCTTGAACCCAGGTCAGTTTTTCCCTTAACTTGAAATACTATTTCTATAACTCAGGCCATTGTGGTAAATCCTAAGGAAATCACCAAGAAAGTACAACCAACATCCTAACACAGCTTAAGTGCTTGTAAATGGATTTCTTCTGTGTCCTAAATTAAATTGAAGTGTAAAGATTTATAGCATTACCCTGTGACAACAGTCAGTAAATTAGATGTTCCATTACCCATTAAGGTCTAAAGATTTTATTTATATTGCTTGTTTTTTAGAATTGTGTGATGACCTCAAATAGTAAATAAGTATTATGTCACCATAATGGATTCCACATGTAAATTGCAACTCTATCTTTAATACAGTTTTACCCAATGTGCCCAGTTTTAGTCAAATAAATAGTCTTACTGAAGCAAATAGGTTGTTGTTCCTACTAAACGTGAAGATGTATTAAAAATTCAGATACCTTGAAAATGAATCTTTGTCACGTTCTGCTAATATTTTCTAAAGTCTTCAGAGCTCACGTGTTAAAGTTTTTAGGCTCACACATAAAACCAAGGGGCTTGTATGATGCAAACTTGGGGAATTTAAGACCTCATTACATTTCAAAATTTACCCAGGCATTCAGATTTACATTTCAAAATTTACCCAGATTCATAGGGCTTTGGTATAAAGATTTTTGGTTCTGTCTTTTTTTAAGACAGAAACACCTGCTCAATTTCTAAATATTTAAAAGCAACTGTGACAGAGATGTAGAGCTCCAACTTGGAAATCAAGAAGTTGTCAGATGGATAATTTTTTAGCAGAAAGATAAAGAATAAGTACAAAGGAAAAAGAAGGCAGGACTGATAACTATATACATAATAACCACATTGGCATTGGCACTACTCTGCAATGAGAGGACAATTTCATCAAGCTATTGGTTGTGCTTTAGTCTGCTACTGAATTTTTCTCAGTTTGCAAGTATAGGCAATGTAGAATTAGTAAAAATGGACCTGTTTCAGAGTCCAGTGCAAGTCAAAGATTAAATACCATTATATTTTCTCACTCCATCAGAATGAATACAATGTTCCAGTAATTAAACACAGAAGCTGCTGTATTCTGCTGTACATGCTACAGGGAAGTAATAAAGTGCTACCACCAGCCTGGGAGTGTAACACTCAATGTTCTTAACTCACTTTTTTTAACCTTTTCATCTTTTTATGAACAGAGAGTTCTGGTTTTATGGAGGATTTTTTGAGGTTTCTTTTCTTTCTAAATAGTAGTGTGAGCATTGAGGGATTTGAATTTCTGTTTGACTTTAGAAAACTACATATATTACATGATCATCACCAAGTAAATAACACAAGAGGACTATGGGTATGATGATGCTTTTATAGAAGTTCCACTTTGGTTAGAGTGATATCATTAGTCAGTTTGAATGCATACATATAAATTGCCTCACAACTTGATTCTCTGAGGTTGAGCTGATTTGTAGGGGATCCTCATATACACAGAACAAGCATAACCAAATCATTTTGCTTTGATAGAGGGTTACAGTCGTTTCAGTCCCCACCATACACAATACCCTTTGGAATGATCTATCTGCTACTGATCATTAAGAGTCTAAAATTACATATAAAGTTTTTACACCACAAATTCAGTATCAGTGTTTAAGGTATCTTACAGGCACTGCAAAGAGAATTTTGAATAGCAAGTCTTATTCTGATGTAAATGCACCTGTTTCAAAATACCTCATGGCATTTACTTCAATACCCTTTGTCCCAGCATGACCTGTTAGATGGTATCAGAATCTATGCTTAACATAAAAGTAGAAGGTTTTGATTTAATTTTTCTGCCTTTTTTCCCCCAGTACTGCCACAGACTGATAATCAGCATCAACTGTAGAAATCTTTTTTAAATATATGATTTTTTCAAACTGACATAAAATTTACTTTGAGATTGCTGTTTACAGACTACATTGGCCTAAACACCATCATTGTGATAGCTTGTTAAATCTCCCTGGCTCATGTTTTTTGACTTTTCATTAGCATTGGTTTTCTGGTTTCTTATTCCAATGTCACATTTTGGTTTTTATTCAGCAAGATTCTGATTTCACTCCATCACCTGCTAACAGCTAAAACAATGTTTTACTGATTGAAAAAAATTAAAATAAAAAAAGGCAACAAGGAGGGAAAGGAAAGAGAATTGACTGCTGGTGTCCCTAAATTCCTCTATGAGGCCTTTCTGTTTGGATGTGTGAGAAAATCACCAATTTACCCATCCTTCTAGCAAGACATGAGCACTCCCACTCAACCAAATTCCACACGAATACATATTAGCACTACTTTGATTTCTGAGGACAATGGCCTGATAAAATCATACAATTGTAATTGCATGATTCAGGTGATATTATGCAACAACAAGACATCATGCAGCAGTTGAGGGAAAAGCAATTACAAATCTAAATGCACCATCACACAATAACAGTGCAGAGCAAACATTAACTTAATTAGTGAAACACTCCGTGGCATCAGAAAACACCACATGGTTTGGTGACCTAACTGCCAAGGCTGTGACAACCAAACATCTTTGCTCTGTATTTCTGGGTACAGTGAAAGAAGACTACCTGACACAGCCTGATACTAACACTTACAGTACTGATATACTAGTCACTAATCCCAAACTTCCTTCTCTATGTGAGAGAAATACTAGCAAAAGTTCTACCATTACACCTAGATAACTTGTGCTGATAAATATTTAAACTTCATCATAAGATTTCATATGCATACCAATGATAACTACTACACAAGGGTCCTGCAAATGAATTGGCAATATGAACAGAGAAAAAATATTTCAAAGAGAAATTCGTACCTGGCTGTGGTTTTCAAACCTGCCAAAATGCAGAAGGCAAGAGGCAGATACAGAGGATTAAATCTAAGTCCATTTTGAAGAATTATTTTATCATGAAACTGCAGAGAAAAGAAAAAGAGAGAAAAAAAATACTAACAAGGATGAGTCAGGGATAAAGAATACAGGAATATTTCTCTTTCAACTTTAATCCTACAAACTTCATACAAACATACAAAGCTTTGCAGTCAGACATAAGATAAAATTTCCCATATAATTGCATTCCAGACTATGTTATTCTTTTCTCTCAGGTATTCATCCCCTAATTAGGCCTAGGAAGATGACTAAACATGTTTTTATTTCTATTACCACTGACTACATGTTGTTAACCACAGATCTTGTCAGATCCATCCAACAAAAAATGTGTGGCTTACTTAAATTCTGATCTACACCTTTTTTATTTTGTAAATTATGTGGTGCAACTTAGTGTTTTGGAAAATTTCCATGTTTATTTATGAAAGATAAATTCAGATGTACAAATTCTCATTGATGGGCAATTAGTCTTAAAGCCCTTTTCCTATGCTACAAATCAGCGCAGAAAAAAAGTCTGCATGTGCTTCTTAGAAATTGTTAAAACATACAAAAGTCATGAGAAAACACTGTGATTGAAATATATTTTAAATTTAACTTTTTCACCGTTTCTTTTCCAATGTGTTTCCTTGAGGAAATGTAATGTTTCTTTGTGGAGAGATGTGCAATAATGTAGCTCTAACACTAACTGAGATTTAACTCTTTGAAACAAAAAAATTCTCTTTGGCATGCTAATTTCATAATTGTGGCTGTCAAATCTAAGCTGCTGAGATGCTGTCTCAAACAGGAACAGCACAGAGATGAGGAAATAAAGGAATTTTCCAATCAAAAATTCAGGTTCTGTTTCATTTAACACCATCTCCTCATGTACTTAGCATTACCAGTTGACATCATGAGCTGCAAGGATTCAGACATATCTGTATCCTGTGTAAAAATTCTGGACATTCTGGACAAACAGATCAAAACACTCAGAAATCAAGTTATATGCAAACAGGCTTTTAAAATTCTAAATAAAAAATAATCAGCCATTAGGAGAGGGTTCTGAAGCACCTCATACTGCTTAGAATGGGACAGAGCACTTACAGAATATATAATACATTGGATTTCTCATTAAATCATCGAAGTTAGAAAATACTTCTCTGTATTAACTTGAAATGTTAGTTGCAAATGCTAGAAATACACTGATTTCTTTTTTTTTTTTTTTTGTATGTTCACAAAATATTGTCACATTATTTCTATGGATTCCATGCTTAACCACATGCAACAGCAGCCGGTCATTGCTGAGGGCACTGCATGTCTCTTACAAGGTGCACATCTGTAGAACTCAGTTCAGGGCATTACAAAAACACCTGGCCAGCACAGACAGAGAACACGACACTACTGTGTTTATAACTGCACTTATTCTTGCACTGTGTGCTGAGAAGCCCTCGTTAACCTTGATAGTGCCACGCTGACACAGACACATTGCTTTCACAGCCCTTGACAGGATGCTCAAGTCCAACTGCAGCCTCTCTCTGCAGCTCTGTGTTATGCCATGCAAACACAGTCACGAAGGAAACTTCACAAATCGATGGCATTGTTAATTTTGGACAGTTACTTTCATTATAGTGCACGGCCAAACTTCACCTCCTTTGGCAGAGGTTACTTCTCTATATATCACTCTAATTTCTACTGAAATCAAATGATATTACATAATATCTTGAATATTTCTCTTGATGGCATGTTGAGGAGCTTTGGCAATCATCACCTTTCTCTAATAACTTCCTTAAATTTCAAAATTATGCCTATTTGACTGATGTAGAGTAAATAGGACTCTCTTCATGTGTAAGATTATCCCCCAAGTATTATAGCTCCTCTCAAACACTTAATTATCACTTTAGAGCCCTCTTAAAGAGTCAGGTGAATTCTGAAGTGTTCTGTTTGCAGAAAATGATTCATTTTTACTATTTTCTGAATTACTTAAACAGTCCTTAATCTACACAACTGCGGTATCTCACTTTTAAAAATGTAGTTTATCTCATAAACCTTTTCATCACAATTTAAAAAAACACCTATGCAGTGCCTTCAGTGCATGTTTACCAGTCTGTTTAGCTTCCTTTGAAAGTTCAACTATTGCCCAGCTAGAACACAAGTGACCAAGGAGGTGTCAGTTTTTTCTCTTCCCTCTAATTTCTATGAGAATGTGCAGCAGAATAGAGGATCGTTTGTGTTAATTTCCCAACTTATGAAAAATAATAAGTTTAAAAATAATAAGTACAGCCCCTGATGCCTATTTGTTGGTACTGTTCAAGTGTGAGCATACATCCACACACATGCTCACCTTCAAGACACGACTTCACAAGAGCCAGGTTTTATTGCCACTGCTCATTGAACTACTTATTCTTTTCTCAGGAAACTGTGTCACACAAATGCTGGTTTATGTTAAATATTCTTTACTAGAATTAATATACTATGATATTCATAATATTGTAAGCAGAAGTATAAACCTAGAACTGTTTCATACTATTTATTGCTACGTATTTTGTGAGTGAACACAAAGATAAATAGACTCATTTTCCAAACTGAATGCATCTGATGAAAGATCTATGGTGAAATGCCAATACAGACAAATTGCAGGCTGACAAGCAACATATTCACTTCATTTTCTTTCTTTGTGGCTTCTAGGCATTATATGAATACAACATCACCAGTTAAGAGAGCAAAATCCACTTATGACAGACTGTGACAACAGAAGGCAGTAAAACATTTCAGCATCTGCTCTTTCTCTGTATGGCTGCTAAGGGTGATGTGTTAGGATCTATCTCTCCCAGGCCCAGCAAAGTGAGTCAACAGGGTGACTTCAGTGCAGGACAAAGGGAACTTACTTTGGATGCCATCTCCTCTGACATCTGAAAAACAGGTCACAAAGTCCCAAGTGAACAACTGCATTGGTTTTCTGTTTGATTTGGAATCTGTCAATCCTCTTACCAGCTACTGTCAAGATACATGGGACAAACAAAAGAAATCCTGATTTAACAGTAACAGCTGCCGACAGTACAGGTACCCCCAGCCACAGGTAGGTATTCCCTCTTGGATTCCCAGTTGCTATTCCTACACCCAGAGAGCTCCTGACTCTTGGCAGGTATTGACACACTACAGAGAATTTTGTGTGATTTTCATTCTCCAGATCTGAAAGTTGAAAGAAAAATCTGAACTCTGCAGAGTTTTCACTGATCTGATAAAAGCCATTGTCACATTAAGCTGACCTGGGCTTTAGAGTGTCACAGAAAGAGTATAAAGGTGCAGCAAACAGAGTCCCTTGGAAAGGGATGCTGCCAGTAGGAAAAGCATGTCAGGTAGAAGATGCACTGTCAATGGATAATTTCAGATTGTTGAGGCTGTCCCAGGGAACAGTCTAAACATTTCAGTACAGCAGTAAGTCAGGGAGTAAGACTGTAATGATTCTAATGGCCTATAGACAAAATGGTGTTCTAGCTGATTTACAGTACTTAGAGAAAAAAGCTTACATTTCTGAATGTCTTTAAGGTTTTCCAAACAGTTTTTGATCTCAAGAGAATCATGAAGAAAGGAAAGTTGCTTCCCTAGTCTGACAAGAGATTGGAGTGCAAAAAAACATATTTTAAGTTGAAGAGTGAGCTCCATAATTTACAGGGGGAAAATCAATTTTAACTATATTTAGTTTCTGTTTACAAGAAGAAATATTTGCTTTGCCTTACTAAATTATATTTGTGCAAGCCAAACATCATTACATGGCTTTGAATAACTCAGAAAACTATTTCCATAGCACTGAATGAATTAAGGAAATAATATCATCAGGACATTAAATACTTTTTTTCCTCTATTGATATAGTTTTTTTTATTCTGTCCTTGTTGAACTTTTTGGTCATTCTTTATTCAGGTCATGTCAAATAAAAGAACAGAATGGACTAGTGAGTAGAAGCACTCTAACAAGCAAGATAAGATGCTCCATCACTTTGTGATGAAATATTCAAACACACTGCCCACTGGTATCAACTTAGTCATGACTGATTTAAATGATACATTGAAAAATGTGCTTTAATCTTCCATATAATAAGTTTTAAAAAATTAAAACTGAAATCACAGTTTAAAGAAAAAGCTACCAGACACTTCAGTCATCATTTACTTGACTGTATGTTTTCTGCTCTTAAAGTGGCTGGTTTCATTAAAGAACTAAATACAGCTGCAAGTGTAATGCAGATTATGATCTAGAGTCAATAATTTCTGAGCTATTTAATGTCTTGGTGGATACTGACATCATTACACTTTACATTAAACAAACTAATATTCTTCCCAATCATTTTTCACCTAAGAATCATAGAATGGTTTGGGTTGGAAAGGATCTTAAAAGTCATGTAGTTCCAATTCCCCTGCCAAAAGCAGGGACACCTTCCACTAGACCAGGCTGCTCAAGGCCTCATCCAACCTGGTCCCAGCTTGTCTGGGCATCCTGTTCCAGTGCTTCACCACTCCCACAGTGAAGATCTTTTTTCTTTATATCTAATCTAAACCTGCCTTCTTTCAGTCTAAAGCCATCACCCTTTGTCCTGTCACTACATCCCCTTCTAAAATGCTCCTCTCCAGATTTCTTATAGGCCCCATTTAGATAGCTGGAGGCTGTCAACACCTTGCCAACAAAACTGAAAAGAATATATATCCTTAACCTGCTCTCTACCACTTCAAGCGTTTTTCTTTAAAGTTGAAGTGAGAACATTCAAATTAATAATAATGGTTCAAAATATTATTCCTGACTTAGAATACTTTCTGCCAATTTATTATATTTCTGCTATATATACTTAGCACTCAGAATTACCTCTTTACCACAGGTTTAATCAATGACAATAGAAAAATATGAGCTTAAAGAATTACAGCACATAGGCAAAATAACTACATATGGAAATGATTTTACAAACAGCCTTTTTTTCTCTATGAAATATATTCATTTTAATGAGAAATTTTATTCCTGTTTAATAATCCATTCTTTTTCTCCCCAGCAATAGTGAAAGCAGAGAGAAGTTAACTGTGAAATTCACTGTGATCTTGGGAGAAAATGGATAGACCTTGCTTGACAATTTATCAGTGAGCATGTTAATTTTGCCAACCTCATTTTTTTTTATTTAGGTGGATGATCTGAATAATTTTTTAAAGCATTAATTTATGGAGACAACAAAGGAAAACAATTAGAATTTACCTCCCACATTACATCACTGGTATGTATGGATTCTTCCTTCCGTGATGAATATGAGGATTCATCTTAAAGAATCAGTCAAATGACAAAGAAAATCATTAACATTTATTCATGCATGGAACTGTCTGACAGAAATTTGCAACTTATGAGTTAATCCCATTACTTTCATCTGCTCATTGATTTATTAAAATTTCATAATAAGGACAAAAAATTCTTCTTTGTATAAGACCCACAAAGTTCAACGCTATCTTCCTTAGAAAGTAAGTCACAATCATTCATTTTGTACTTAGTAGGATATGATTGTCCAAATACAAAAGAGGAATTACATTGCAACTAGGAATAGCCATTTCAGAAATCAGTAAAACCAAGGGCATTAAAACTAAGGGAATCCTACACGTTTACAGAGCTTTTCACTGCTACTTTTGCCATCTAGTCTCGGGTAGCATTGACTGAAAGCTGTTTACCCAGAGCAATCACACCCATGAACATGAATTCAACTAGGAGCCTCTTTCAATTGTCTTTCTAGTACTTGGAAATACTGTCATGTAGTTGGTGTCCACGCTAGTAATGGACACAAACAGAGAAATCAAGGGCTGAATAGGTGGAGTTGTACCTGATTCCTGAAGATGATATCCACATATCCAAATTAAAACAGGCTACGTAAAAAGGTTGGTGTTCTGATTTCTTCAAGCAGCCCTGCACACATTAACACTTTTTCAGGTTTAAATTACAAAATCTGTTTCTATAATCTTCCATATTCAGAAAGTTTTGCATCCTTCCTATTAGAAGAGATTTAAAAAAAACTATCCCAGATCGTTACAGTCACAGTAATATTACTACCTAAAATAGATCAATACCACAGTTTGTTAGGTGAAAGGGACTCCATTTTCCAAATCTTAGACACTGAATTTACTTAAAGCGTGACTCGGAAACCACAGCTCTAAACCTCATTTAACTTTGTGGATTTCACTTATATTTTCTTTCTGGAGGACAGTGACAGGCACACATCTTGGGAAAGGCAAAAAGATAACAACACAAATTCTCCAAGTGTGCCTTTCTGAAAAATCCATTGCAGATTTGACACAAGGGGTTTACTTTCTTATTTTATCTGAATGTCTGTTTTCTTTGTGCATTAAATGCTCAACTATACTTAAAACTGTGTTTTCAATTATGTGATTATGCATTTGTGTAGCCCCATTGAGCTTCATAGGATTACTCAAGCAGAGAAAAATTTGCAGAATTACCACTCTGGCTTGTTGATAAGAGTTTTTTCAGTTAAAAAAACAGGCTTTGTTTCACAGTTTGTTCATTCATTGAGGAATATGTAGTTGCAAGTATTTAAGTTTTTTAATTACAGTACATTATACAATAGAAAAGATAATATTTCCCTAGAAAGAGTGTTTATCTCTATTCTTTAATTTTACAAGGATAGAAATGTCACTGTCTACTACAAGAATGGCCCTTCTGAATCGGTTTCCATGAAAGTAATCATTGAACATTATTCTGAATCATAAATTGAAGTAAATCATGTATTAGAATAAGCCCCAAAGTTTCTCTGAACATAACACAGAAATACATAATGATTCTGCAATTTCTGCAGGTACAAAAACAATTTCACTTTCAGGAAATGCATTTTCCTTCTCATGGAGAAAATGTACGTTTTCATTGGTAAAAAAAGGCATCTTTTGTGATCAGTTTAATTTTTCTTTTTTAATTTGTGCCATTATTTAAACACAGTTTTCCACAGAAGTTGGTCAAATAATGATCTGACAAATTTATAGTATTTTCTAATTTGCAGATGTAACAAAAATACACAGAACAAAGAAAAGGTGGCTATACCATAAAACAAAAGGCAAATGCTAGAATACATTCATTCCCTCAAACTAATTTTGGAAGCTATGTAAATCATTAGCTACATAATTTTGTCCCAATCCTGTTTCACACTGTCATATCCTACATTTTGTTCATGCAACTAGGGTAATTCGATCTCGATAGAGAAGCATGAGAATTTCTTTGAACTAAGTTCTGTCCCAAGACATAAGCAAGAATATTTTCGTGTCCCCCTGCTTTCTTTTTGATCTGCTACTTGCAGGTTTATATATCTATGTTCCAGCATGAACTCCAACAAAATTGACTGTCCTGGTATTGATAAATCTGCTACAAATAGTTCATTAAGCTTGAAATCACACTTAAACCCATAAAGGAAGTATATATTAAAGGTAGGAAGAACTTGCCTTTAATTTGAAACACACTGGACTAAAACTCAGAATATTTGTGTTCATTCCTGGCTCTGACAGACATCTTTTGAGTAATTTAATCTTTCTGAGACTGAGGTCCCCAAGTGTAATATATCCATTTATAATTCCCACCTGGAAGGTAAAATTCCTTAACTCCAGGTTTGATCCTTAATTTCTATATGTACAAAAAATTTAGACCACATTCTTTTCTGGTCTTTCCAGATACTACCATAAGAAAAAAAGTATTTTTGTTCTCAGAAACAACACATAAAAATCTTGTTTTATTTACCTTTCACATGACCTGACATTTTAAGCACTGAATAAAATGTTTTCTTCTCTGGAGTTAATGGTTAAGCTACTCTTGCCTTCAAAAGAATGCATGATTTCACTGATCATGTTTGCAAAAGATCAATTAACTGGATTTTTCATATTTTTCTCTTCTCATCTTAATCTGCCTGCAATAGCTGTAGCACTGCTATTTCTGCATCAAGAGAGTTTGGACTTGTCCTGCTTGCACTGAGCCAAGTCTCTGAAGTGGCCCAGTGGGAACAAAACAAATCCATTGTCAAATTCAAGCTAGGAAACTAATGATGAATCGTTATTAAGAGCAACATGCAGACACACCAGCAGGAAGAAAACAACTCAATTTTCAGACTGATTTAAAGAATAGTCGCTATCAAGGCTACCCTAATGACCACAATTCACTTTATCAATTAAAACTAAAGTCAGAATCATTATAACTGAGCATGATCATTAAGTGACAGTGATCATAAGACTGAGACAATGTCATCTTATCTGGATATACCTCTAAGGTGATTAGGGCCTCATTGGACTCTATAATCCAGGTTCTAGGTCCCTGTACTGGCACTCAGCCAAACATTTTATTTTCAGGAAACCAGCCTGGTAATTGAGCCCCCAGTTTACAATTTTCAGGTGTCAATCAATTCATATGAAGTACACAGAGAACACTTCAACTATACAATGGCCTTTACTTAACATTTCTGAAGACCAATGGGTTCTAAACACCTTTGTAGAGGCTTTCCATTGGGAAACTGCACAGAACACCATTGTCAATGCACAGGCTATCAGAATCTCATCACAACTTTTCAAAGAAATAATTTTCCATAAAAGATGAATGAAGTCAATGTTTACTTCACAATTGCATCTTGAATTCTAGTGTTTCGTGGCAGGTGTTAACTTCATATTATCCCTATGACTGACTTTCAAATTAGAAGCTGTAACTCTTTCACTCATATGTAATTAATCCATTTATGGGACTTGTTAGTGAATGCTGCTCTCAACACCATCCACTATACGGAAGACTAATTATTTTAGACACAGCATGAATGTTAACAGTATCTCCATGAGTCTTACAGGTGTTGGTGAAAGGTTAAAGGTAGATCTCACTGCATGGAGAAATCAAATCAATTTCAGAAAGGTGCCAGTGTCTGACATTAAAATAAAACACAAGATTGAGAGAACTTGGACTGTCCCCAGATTCTCCTTGCCCACACCAGTATACTGTGGTGGAATATATCAGAATGTATCTGCTGAAGAGCATGAAACTTCAAGTCTACAGGAAAAGCACCAGTACAGATTATTTTTCACAGTTTCCAACTGATTGGAATCCCCATTAGCAAAGGTCAGGCTTAATTTGCCACAGTTGCATTCAGAAAGCCTGTGGTCCATCACAGTTCAGGGAAGACAAAAAAAAACCACTGCTTAACTCACTCAGTAGGAAGTCATTCCATTATATGCATACAAAATATGTACTCAGGGGCATGAGGTTTTATTGCATAGCTACTAAATGTTAATAACATGTAATAAATGTTGTACCTAGGTCATGAAAAGAAGAAGATATTTCAAAAGTAAGACAGGTATTTTTGAGCTTATATGACAGAGGAAAGTCTAGCAAAACTTAACAATAGGTATTACTACTGCAGCTGTCATATCAGGATTTTGAATTTTTTAATATCCATTTCAAGTATTTCGGAGCTATTTTGTAAAATCCCTGTTACATAATTAGCTTTAAAAATTACTCAAGTTAGCATTTTGTCTATAAGGCACAATTGGAAGTTTAAAATAATGCTGCCTATTCTTTACACAATTGAAAAGCTGTGCCAATATTATCTTTGTTGCAGCAGCAGCTGCTTGCAAATGCCTTTAGAACTGATTTGGGTCTCTCTGTCATGTGCTAATGGAATCAGGCAGAGGCTTTAATAGTGTGTATTCAGTGCATACAGTTCCTGGGAGATCCTACCAGAGCAGATAAATTCCTAGCAGCTAACTGAGTGTTCAATTACAGCATCATCATACCTTTATGGAATTTTTTTTCCCCCAAGCATCTTGCCCTGGCATCCGTATTGCCAGGAAGTTCCACAGGCTGTAACTCTCACTGCTGCAAAATCTCTGACAAACGTGGCCATGAGAAGCCCAGGGTGTGGGCACAAGGAGCCATCCGAGCTCTGCTACAGCAGCACAATGAAGAGAAGGTTCCTGGTGCTGGCCTGAGGAATAACACACTGCACCTACAGGGACTTTCAGCATAAAGCAATCTAAGCAGTTCTTATTTTTGATGTGTATTGCCACTAATTAATTTACTTTGGTCCACTTATTCCTTGCAAGTGGGAAACAACAAGGTAGACAAAAAGACACTGAAAAGGAATTGAGGTTTTAAATGTGTAGTAACTTGCAGAGCATAAATATGTCATCTAGGATTTGACAGAAACTGTCTCAAATTCTATCAAGTATATGTGTTTTATTCACAGACAGTCCTTTAAAAAATGTACCCATCTAAAAATAACATTTCTAAAAAACAAAATCTATTGTCCAAAGAAAGTTAAGACAAGTAGAAAAATTCTTGTCACTCCAGACTGGCAGAATGAGAGCAAAGTGAAAACTGGGACAGGGGAATAAATCACATAGTCATTATTTTAAATAAATGCTCATCTGGTTAAAGAAGCTATTGAAGGTAAATTAGGAGTGGGACTGGATGTCTCCTGTCTGTGTGGTCATCCCATTAACAGCAGCAGAATTTTCATTCAGAAAGTGTTTCTGAATGGATTCTTATTGTCATGGGAATAACAACAAAGAATAGATGGTATTGTGTCAGAGCAACAATCCTTCAAAACATAGTATTTTGCTGTCCACCATATTTAAAGCACCATGCTCCACTACATGGAAAATGTTTCTCCTGAAAGAGCACATCATTTTTCAAATTTATATTTTCAGCTGGCCCAACTGCAAAGCAGTCACAGTATGGCAGCTGAATTATAAAAGTACCAGCAGTTTTCTGGAAAAGTGATAAATCCACATGACAGCCCCCCAGACTACACTGCAAAATTGATGAACTTGTACAAGAGTTTAATGAAAACTCTTGTTCTTATAATCCAAAATTGAGATTTAACTCATTTTACCTAGATATAGTCTAATATAGTAGTTACATATAGGATACATTCCTTGGAAATTAAATAAGACCTGTGGACAAGATTATGAAAAGTGCTGAGATGGTTTATGAAGGAAAAACCTCATATATAAGCAGTCAGCTACCTCAGGTAAATCAATGGAAGTTAGACGTCCAGTCTTGAAAATCCTGCTAGGTACCTCTAAGTATCTAAATGTCTTTGAAAACATCCCTCTGTGCCTAACATTATTAGGAATCACTGGACTTGAAAGACTAAAGGGACTCAGCCTCATCTGCAATATACAGCTGTACATTTCAAGCAGAATTCATACGATTCATCAGTACAGTTGCCCAATGGAAGATCCCTCCACCATCAAGTGGAAGACAGACACTCATCATGAATCCTCCCTTAAAGGATAAAGCACCCTCTGGAAACACCTTTCTCAGCTTCTGCTCTGCCCCAAACACTAATCAGGTCCATATTTTAACCTGAGCAATTGTGATGACTGTCACATTAGGAAAAAAAACTCAGAATAGAGGTATGTTCCAGGCACCAACTTTTTCTACATCCTCAGGCATGAGTCCCCAATAAAATGCAACAGACTCACTGAATCACTGAGTAAATGTACCAGGTCATGTAAAGGCATGAAGACGTGACCATGCTGCAATCTGCATGTTTATTTAGAGGCTCCTTTGAACACACAGGCAATAAAGTGGTCTAACCTCTCCCTTACTCAAGAATTACACACTCAGCAAAGCTCGCTGGTGCACTGCCATGGGAGAGCACAAGATCTGAATTACTTAAATTTGACAATGCACTCATGAAATAAAAATAAAAATGAGGCCTCTTGGTTTGACAAAGGGGAAAATTTCAGAGTTCACTGGGTGAAAAGAGTTACACAGGGAATTCTCTGAAATACTGAAGGATTGGAAGAACATGAAATTTTGAGGTATGATGAGCCAGGGACAGTAGGGATATAAGCAGGATGAAATGAAGAGAATTTGTGAATTGGCTTTGAGGAAATGGCAGAGCTAATAAGGACACAACAGCAATTAGAAACACTATTTTTTCACAATGCTGTGAAGTTGGGGGACAATTCATTCTGAAGGTACATAATATACAAATGACAAAGAGAAAGAAGAGGCATTCTCATTCTTCCCACAACTTCCATAAAAATATATTTGTTCACTAGCTACCTATTGATGAAGACATCTTTCAAGCAGCCATTTCTTCATTTTCAGCATTAACTTTTGTTCTGCTACTAACCTTGAAAATGTGAGCAACCTGCACTTAGAATAGTAAATCAGTGCCCCGAAGTAGTCCAGTTATTTTGTTACCAATTATCATTACAATAACTGTATCGCATTTTGCTGAAAAAAAAATAATTTTATATGGTATGAGCTACATTTATAGTATCAAGATAAACACTGGAATTTTAAAAATTTTAAGAAAAATCTATCAATATTTGTTTCCAGTCATATTCAACCTCTTTTACACTGTTTAGTGTCCATTAATTCAAGGGATATCTGAACAGAACCATATTATTCACCACTTACCTTTCAGACTTATTGAGACAGACCAGAAATAATGGAAGGAAAAGATTTCTAATGCAAGTTCTTGAGTATGTGGATTAGGACTTTTCATGTTCACAAAGAAACCCAGCAAAACTTTTGATCTGAGAGACTGTGAATGCTAATGATCAGAAAGAATGTCATGGAGGATTTGTTTATATTTTTAAAACTGTACATAAAAATTATTTATAAAGGAAACAAAATGCAAGCAAGAAATGAAAGACATTCTTTGATAAATTAAAAATGTTTGCTTTCTCCTATAATGTAAGAAAGCTAGATGTAAGAGAAGAATATTGTGTGTATGTTCAAAGGCTTAACAGCATGAGGTATAGAAGTATTTCAAGTGGTAACAGCTCAGAAATAGTATAGGTCTTGAAATTAAATCATCCTCATAAATAAATCATCAAATAAAGATAAAATGACAAATTGGTATTAGTCTAATACAAATTTAGCTGAAGTATTAATATCCTTTTTCCCCCCCTCAGAAGGAAACTTGCTATAAAACTATTCAGATAAATGTGTTCAAGTGTTTACGGTCAATTCTTTATTGCTTTTGGTCATTCATAAAAATTGTAGTGATGTCAAGCCATTGTTAAGATGTCAAACTACTGAGCACACATTGTGACGTATCTTTTGAAATCTGCCCTACTATTGCTGAAAGTACAGGTTCCATAGTTCTCTTACATATTAGGCATTGCATGGATGTCCTTGGGAAAAGCTCCCCCTAGCCCTGGTATGGACCCACACTCTTAGTGGCAGCTGTACATTTCCTCCAGGTCTGAAGGATCATGTGTCACCTTACAATTCTGTGTAAAAATCTTGTTGGCTTAACACACAGGAAGGAAAAGATGACCCCTTTGTACAACCAACTGAACCCAAGATTTAACAGGAATTTTCCTATGAGAGACAGATGAACCTAAGAATACAGGGCATAGTATTCAGAGCAATATCTCATCCTAAAAAAGTCATAAGAATAAGGAAAATCACAGTTGCCTAGTTCTTACAGATAATCCTCCACACAGTGCACTGCTGGAAGAAAATTTCATATCATTTTTCTTTTTAGCATACTTTATAGCAGCTATTTTTCTTCACATTCATAAAACTCCTGTGACCCTTTTTGCTCCCTCTTTCAGGCTTCTAATTGTTTGTACTGAAACTATCCTAATTAGATGGTTAGATTTTTAGGGTGTGGACCTTGTTTAATTGTCTGGTTTATAACACTGTGAGTGTACAGTACTTATATTAATATTAAGCTGTATCTTGTCCTGTATTTTATGATGCTTGTTACAAAGAAACGGACATCTTGTTATCAGCCTCCTTTCTAAATTAAACCAGGCTTATGTGATCAAGGCTATGTATATCTCCATGCATATTTGTACTACCAAAATTTCAGATCACTCTGCCCAAGTCAACTATATTTACATTCCCCCCAAAATGGAAATGTGCTCAGAGATAATAAATACCTGTCATGCCTCATGAAAATAAGTGTGTTGAAGATGCTACTTCCCTGAGAATAAAATCTGCAGTACATGCCCAGTACTTTTGAGATACCATAAAACAGATAGGAATACCATTTATGGCTCAAATCTGAGGGAAGAACATCAATCAGCACTCTCATCTTTCATTTGCCAGAACCAAATGTGTTCCACACAGCTGTGGAAAAACAGATTCACCAGTTGTGATGCTCATAGAGCCACTTAAGAACTCATAAGCAGATCTAGTGGCTCATGCCAAAGGTCTGCTTTGTCAGGCCACCCATTGCAGGCTGTGGCTAACAGCAGGCATGCACTGAAAAGCAGAGCAGTGGAAATGCACAGCACTGTTTCCTGGGAGCACTGCTTCCAGTGATGTACGAACCATGGACATCCTCAGCTTGGCATTGTGTCTGTGTGCTTAATAGTTCTGCCCACCTGCAAGCATTTGTTCAATTGATTTTGGCATTTCTGCAGCCATCTGGCACGCCAAACTTCCCATGCCATTGGAGTCCCACATGTCACCTACATGCTTCACAAAGAAATGTCTCCTTTTACTTGCCTTGTACTGCCACCTTTTAGCCTTACATGATACTCCCTGGAGTTTATTTTTTTTCAAGAAAACAGCTCCTCCTTGGTTATCCACAATTTACAACATGCTATTCTAATGACCCTGGTCATACTCTCTCTCAGTTGCTTCCTTCCCAACTGTTTAGAGCAAAGATTTAAAACCAATTAAAAAGACATTGGAGCTTCAGTGACTTCGTGGCCTTTGGATCATTTTCAAAAGAGGTATATGGTACACAGTACACTAAGCATATGATTGACTACCCCTCTGTGCCAAAACCCAACCACTATCTCTTGAGGTATTTTTAGTAGTCTACAATATATTTCTGGGGGGGGGGGGAAGGAGATTTTTCTGAATTTTTTGCCTATTGAATTGATGTCAATATGTTATTCAGGTCTTAAATTTGAAAACAATGGTACAAACATTGCAATAAAACTATTTTTACCCAATTAAAATAGGCTTTTAATATTTACTACTTGACAAACAGAAAGGAAAAAGAAAGAGAAAACACCTTCTACCTTTACATCAGGACATAAGATGTGAAGGAAAAGAAAATCATAAGATAAACAGAACAGTGGGGATGGGGTGGCTTAGTACTGTTTCCAGGCTAAGTTCCAAGCCACTTCTATAATCAAGTTTCAATCCAAGTAAATGTTTGGCTCACTTCCTTTGTATCTGACAACCTAAAGTATAAGTAATTCAAGGGCTTATTTTTTTCATTTTCACTTTGATGAAAGCATTCTTGCTTTTCATGCAGTTCTCAGTTCAGATCAATTGTTTTATTTTTCTAAAATGCCAAAAACAGCATAGCTAGGAGGAAACTTATGCAGGAAAAAATGAGCTGTTGCTTCTCTACTTATTGCACAATGTTACTTGCTTTGTTCTTGTGCTCTATTAGTTCTAGTGGATGCCATGCTGTCTAAAGCTTTATTCCAGAAAGGAAAAACTGCAGTAATTATGGCCAAAAATGTCAGGCTGTACTGCACAACTATTCCTTGCACCACAAGTCAAGAAGTATGGCATTCTTTTGTAACATACCTCTTAAACATATGAGTTCTGCAGTTTGTCTTACATCAAAAAAAAACTTAATGCAATGCAAGAGGGCATTTAAAAGACAGTATCTGAAGCTGTGAGTCACTCAGTTTGGAAATAGATTACAGTATTCATTCAGAGTAGCAGTAACAGAAAAGCTTCTTTAGAATGCCAAGGCCAAACACATAATACTCTAAAGGCATGGTGCTTGCTATGCCCTTTACTGGCAGATTGATTTTCATGTTCCCACTAAGCTAGCATTTAGCAACATTACACTGCTGGCTGGGTAGCAATGACAGCCCAATTAGAAAACACAGTCAATGAACAGGTCAGGCAGCCACGGTCCAGATATCCTCAGCAAAACTAGCCCTTTCAGTTTGTAAAACTTTCTGCTGACCCTTTCCTTATCATAAGTGACCCACCATAAAAACATGTCAAAATTTTGTGAAGAAACAAAACAGAAAATAAACTATAACTCATCCAAATAAGCAAACAGCTTAAGAAAACTTTTAGAGGAATTGTCAGCATAGAAAAGAAAAGAAATGGGTAATAGGGTGAGATTTCTGATTTCCCCATAAATATGTGCACTGACCTGCTTGTGGGCTTCAGGGAAATGGTTTTTGGGTACCCTGTGCTAATCAGACATATATTTTGATAGCTTAGAACCACCAAAAATAGAAAATGGTATGGCTGTATTATTTAGCCAACTTAGCTTCCCATATAAACACAGATCATTTTAAATTTTGGTTTGATCTCACTTGAAACAGATAGATAGATAGATAGATAGATAGATAGATAGATAGATAGATAGATAGATAGATAGATAGATATGTAATTACAATATACAAATAATTCCATATGGATTTGAGGTTATGAAGCCTGAAAACAGGCAGCAGCAATTTCTCAACATATGACTCATGCAAAGCAGATGAATGTATGGATCAAGAAGGAAAGTACATAAATTGTTGTGCTTTTAAAGAGCAGCAGCTAGGGTTTTTTTGATCAAACTGAGTTCAACTCTGAAAGCACAGTATTAGCACTTGGGCTCTGAAATATAATGTTCATCACATATGAAGCACATGTCTTTGGACAACCCTTCCAAAAAACAAGGTCCCCCTGGACTTTCAAAATGGCCAAGATCTTTCCTGAAGTCTACTGATCTTTTCTAAATTCAAAATAGATCTCTCTGTAATAGACTAATTTATTGTCTATTGTTTTATTGTCATAAAGACAGCTTTTCAACATTGCTGTTATTATCTGCATTAAAAACACCTTGGCTATGACATTTTTCAGTCCTTCTGTTCAGAAATGTCTCTCCTTACATCTTCCATCATTGATGTTTCTTCTAGAGCTATTGAATCTCACCTTTTAGTTTAATCTTGAACCAAACTAGACAATGTTCTACATAACCAAGAACAGTTCTCAACTTTTATTCTGTCATATGTCCTGTTTCCAACTCCCATGGTTGACTAGTTATGCCTTTGCTACACTGCAGCCTTTGTAAGGGATGGACTTCTTTGCCTCTAATATCCATGCTGACTTAATGGTTTTATATAAATAGCAAATTGAAACAATACCAGCATGTATTACTGGTCATTAAGCTCCTTTCAAAATTGCGTCAGTGAGTTTTGTTGCATAAGAAGGAATGTCAGGATGCCATTACAAAATCTAGGAGCTGCATTGACTACATGCATTGAAGCTATGTGCATGATGCTCTTTTCTGAACTGCAGTGTAGGCACATCTGAAATCTGCTTGCTCACACTACAGAAACTACTTATTAGCGTCTGTATAGAACACATCATCACCACAGGGAAAGCTAGTTTAAAATCATAAATGTCAAGACATAATTAACTTAAAGGTCAGGTTTAATTACAGTTGTTGAAACTGAAATACACTAATTACCATTACTATGTCAGAAAATTTCTTAAAATGATTTGAAATGTTTTGTTGGTGTCTGTACTTTTCTGCAATTGACATCTTTTGTCTCATGATGGAGACGTTTCAATGAGCATTTTTTTACTAACTTTGAAGCAGAAAGAGAACAAACCAAAGAACAAATCTCAAAAAAAACTGTTCTCTGAGTTACAATATTATTAATTACTTTCTTGTAATTGGCACTTCAGATAATCATTTAGATAATGAAATTATTTGGAGAGTCTGGTACATGGATGAAACAGATTTAACTGTGTGGCTATGAAGTTTAATGACAAAAGTAATCAATAAGTGAAACAGACTGGTGAAAAAATAACTCAATAACTGAAAATTTTGCTCTACCTCTAGGCTTTTCCAAGGATTCTACTGGGAATAGTTATTGACTCACATAAGTATTTTAGTTCTCTCTTTCCCCAAAGGTACAGAAAGTTTGAGTGCTGTGATTTCATTTTCTCTTCTGTTATCTAGTGTTTATTCTTCCCTCCCCACCACAGCCAGGAGTTCCAACTTACCTTTTCCTATACTTTTAGCAGTATGATAGACATTTTT
This sequence comes from Promerops cafer, assembly GCA_013398275.1. NCBI lineage: Eukaryota > Metazoa > Chordata > Aves > Passeriformes > Nectariniidae > Promerops > Promerops cafer. Next base: position 260,738 of record VZSE01000421.1, read on the forward strand.
TTTCCCTGTAGAAGCCATTCCCTAGAATGCTAGAAATTAGCATTCATAACTAGCAGAGAAAAGGTTAAGCTATATAAAGTTCATTTCCCCACAACAGCATAGATTTTAGCTGGGTGTGGCCTCCATGCAAAAAGTCAGAAGTCTAAAAGTGAGTATAGCAGATGACTCTGGGGGAAAATATTACTAACTGATGAAGACAGGCCATAAAATGCACCAATAAAAGAGACATACTCATTTATTAAGTTTCATTCATTCTGCACCTGAGGTACTGGGTTGTAACAGCTGCCCCCGTGCTGCGGTGCTGATGCCTTCCAAAGTGCACTAATCACCTGAAATCATCAATAAATATTTCTGCTTCTGTAGGAAATATTTCTACTTCGTAAGTGGGCAGCTCCCACAACCCTTTCCCTCTCCTCTTCCACAAGCCCCAGTACTTGGTGCTTGACAAAAAATCTACAGAAAAGAGCTCAAAAGTCTGAATACAAGGAATATATACATCAACTGAAACAATGAAGGACTGTCTCAAGTACACAAGTATAGCAGGAAAGTGGCTGGCAGCTAAGAAACCAGCGAAAGAACAGCCTTGACTGTGCCACTGCTTTGCATCTCAATAAATGGGAAAAGATAGCATTTAATTAAACAGTACCTGCCTCCCAGGTACTGATGACATTGAAATCAGTGTGGACAGAAGTCATTAAAGCTGGCGTAACCCAAAAATTCTCTTATTTAAGGTTTACATCTGACTGTTAGAGAAAAGTGAAAATTATTAAAGGCTTCCATCCAGCAGAATGTATCATTAGTATTCAGACTGATAGCAGCACTGATTTAAATTTAATAATCTGAGTGAAGATATGCATCAAAAAAGAATTCTTCTAAAATATGTCTAATAGCAATAACTGACTTCTTTATTATAGTCTGCCTGTGAAAAATGCCAGATATCAAAGAACAAGACATCAAATGTTAATTTCAGTGTGTTCTTCTAGTTGAAACTCACATTAAAATAATATACTTGCTGCGAATCAAGTAACACGGACTGTACCTGCTTGTACCTTCCTTGAGGAAGATTTGAAATATCGAGGCCCAGAAAAAACAGGAGTTTGACCATACAGAAGGGAGGAGGGAGGTTGTAGAGTGGAAGTGTCCCAGCACTGACAGTGGGGGCTACAGGGTGATTCCAGCCACTGGCCCCAATGCAGGGCACAGCTGACCCCTGCTGCCATGGGTGTGGGACCTCCAGGAAAATGTATTGAAGACAGGGCAAAACGCTGTCCAGGAGACAGGAGCAAGTTAAAAACAAGTGTAACAGCTCTGTGCACAGCAAGGTCAAAAAGGAGGAGGGAGAGGGGCTGCTCCCAATGCTGGATCAGAGATTCTCCTGCAGCTCGTGGAAGAGACCCCAGCAGAGCACGTGTTTCCCAGTAGCCACTGGAGAAGAGCAGGTGTGAGCAGATGTCCACACTGCAGGCCAGGAGAACCCACCCAAGGGCAGCTGGATATCCCCTAAAGGATGGGCAGCCTCTGGACAGCTCATGCTGGAGCGGGTTCTCCTGGCAGGAGCAGCAGCCCATGGGAAGGGCCCACTGGAGCAAGGGAAAAGTGTGAGGAGGAAGGAAGGGCAGAGAAGTGCTTTGGGCTGAGTGCCACATCCAACCTCCCCGCAAAGCTCTGTGAGTGGGGTAGAAGGACGGGTCAGGAGGGAAGGAGTGAAGCTGAGCCTGGCAAAAAGGGGTGGAGGCTCATGAGGAAGGTGGTTTAGTGTTTGTTTCTCACTATCCAACTCTATTTTAGCTTGCAAGAATGACAGCAATTTTTTTCTGCAGGCAAGACTCTCTTGCCTCTGATGGCAATTGGTAACTGATTTCCCTTCCAGATCTCAACCCATCTGCTTTTTCATCCTGTTTTCTTCCATGTCCTGTTTACAAGAAGTGAGAGACTGGCTGGGTGGATCATGGCATCTAGCCAAGATCAACCCAATCTTGTATTTTATGGGCAGCACATCCTCTGAAGCTGTACTTGGATATACTATGTGAGAATTACGGTGAGGAAAGTGCATGTAAAACAGAGAGATAATCTGTAACCTAAATCTTTTTTGTTCATGTTATTACCATGCCAAGTTGCATTTTGTACTTGCTTTAATTAATTGTATGAAGTTACTGATCTGCTTTCAATTTATACAGCTGAGGTTTCATGTTTAAGGTAACATTCAGCTCCCATTCCCAATATTAAAGAAACTTTTTATACATCGTTTTTTCATACCTCAGCCTCACTTAATAACATGGGATTCACAAACAGTTCATATAAAGCGAAGGTGACAACACAGGGTACCTACAGAACAGTCTTTCTGTTAATATATACTGGGAATGCCAAAAAACACTCCAAAAGTCACAGACAGAATCACTAATATACCATCTAGCAGGTGAGCAAGGGAACAGAAAATTTGTTCAAGGAAAAAATAAACATGAAAATTAAGGCAAAGTCCAAATATCACAAATTGAAAAGGCTGGAGAAAAAATGTTGTGCTCATTATAAAAACAAGCATAAAGTAACTACTTAGTGCACAATTTACATCAGTGTTGCACAAACAAAAATACCTACTAATTACTTACCCTTTTAATGACTTTTTTCCTTAATTGCAGAGTAATGGGCAGTTCAAATTTACAGGCTGGTAAGTTGTTGCTGTGATTTGCCTTTTAAAAGTTGCACAAGAAAACAACATTGAAATGCTTGAAATACGTTGTTGCCAAGAAGCCAGGCTAGGGTGCCTAAATGGGGCCAGGTGCTTTAAATGTGCCAGGGCCTTCTTTTGCAGGAAGGAAGGCACTGGTTCTGCATTGGCAGTGTCACAACAGGTGATCGATACCAAGGCACTCACTCCTTTGTCTCTCCTGGCTCAGCAGGGGTGAGCACAGCCAGAGCCTGAAGGGGAAAGGCTTTCACAGCAGTCAGACAGCTGTACAAAGTAATGTGGGCACATCTCATATGGTCTGGGGGTAGGGGGTGAATGTGGCAGAGTCCCTGCTCCTCCCTCAGAGAGCTGTTTAAAAAAAAAAAAAAAAAAAAAAAAAAAAAAAAAAAAAAAAACCCCCAACTTTTNACAGAGAGCTGTTTAAAAAAAAACAACAAACCCACTACTGTATTTTCTTTTTTTTTTCTATGCCTATTTTTCCCCAGCAATGAATGTGGGTTCACGTGAACTACTCCAATGGCAGGTATACCAGAAAAACAAGTTTTGATTTTCAGTTAAAAGCTCTGAAAATACACGCTGATTTAATTTTTTAAATTTCAGTTTTAAAAAGTAATTTTGATTTTGTCCTATAGTTTTTTCTTCCAATTGATGCATTTTCAGCACATCAGAAGAAAAGTATAATTTTTATTATAAATGAGAATGATTTGTTGCATTCTTAAAAAAAACTTGATAAACAGGAAAAAGTATTTTTTGCTTAGCTGTATGACATATTTGGAAGACGAAAAAAGCTAGCAATTCAGATTCTTTACCAATATTTATTCTACAATAAAATACTATAGAGCAGCGCTGAAGGTGCTCATACTATTCCATGTATGCATCTCAGCTGACAAATCACAAAGTTTCCACACAGTCTTTGAACTCAAAAGCTCATAGTTTTATACAAAGTAGATGTTGAAACCTGAGGCATTGTTAGGGAGATAATATGTGATGTTACCCTAGGAAGAGCGAGTGCTTCAAGAACACAAAACTGCCATGAATACATGGGGAATGCAGTCATTCTACCTAATAATATCAAATTCTTAAAGTTACTGAAAATGTTCCTGGCAGTAGCAGATCTCAGCTTTGCACCATTCAGAGCTTCTCAGCCAGACCACACACCACGGCATGAGAAGGCTCTTCTTTACAGCCAAGGAAGATGTGCCCTAATTGACTCTGAATCAATTACGGTCTAGAAATACTGGACTATATTTGAATTAGTAAGTTAATTTGTAAAAAAAAAAAAAAAGAAAAAAATTGTCACTGGAAAAATTTTCATATTTCCCATAAACTTAAAAACCCCATAATTATGCAAAACTATAGGAATAAAACTAAGGTGCTCTGACTAAACTCCACTTTGTAGAGCTATAATTAGTTCACATTCAACTAAGCATCATGTTCCATGCACAACTATATATGTGTTTCTTCAGTAAAATTCATTAAAACTAAAAAATCATGAGGGTGGAAGTATAGTGTTCATAAAAAGCAAGCCTTGGAGTTCAGCCCTACTAACTGCTGTGGCTTTTTCACAAATCTTGTTCAGCCTTTCATAAAATTTTATTGCATAATTTTTAAATTTTTTTTAAATCCCTAAAGCTGATGGAATCAATAAGAATCTCATCTTTTCTTGAAAAAAAGTATTGTTAATGGCTAACCAGCACAGCTGTGAAGGCAAATCCTCCCGTAACACCCCAGAAATTACAAGATAAATTAATAGACTCAAGCATGTATTATGTTAAAATAAAGTCTCAAGATTTTCTTGCCGTATGTGTGGTTACTAAATATGTGACATCAGGGATACCAAAGCAGGGAATTTTTCTTTTGTAAGATCAGGAATGCAGAAATGCTCAGTTTCTTTAAAATCATAAAAAGAAGTCATATAAAGAAAAACATTTCATAGAACTGGGGCAGGTGAAGATACCAACAGTTTTATAGTACCGCCAAATGAATAATAATGAGATGCCTTGTATGAGTTCATGCTTTTGCTGCATGCACATACAAATTGGATTAATCCTCTTCTGGACAAATTATGACTGGACATAATCTGCTTACCCTTGACACTCACAGACATCTGATGCAGTAATATAAACATAAGCAAGATATGAAGTTCAATGAAGATGATAAAACTGTCTACTACTATTATTATTATTACTATTATTATTATTATTATTTTTATTATTATTATTCCAATTCTAAGGAATCTTACATTTTTGCACTGGAAAAGTTTGAAATTTATGAAAGACTGTAGACAAATCAGCCCAAAAATCAACCTTCTCTGAATTATTGGTTGCAACACAAATTTCAAGATAATATATATAGGAACACAGAGCCAGATTCATCAGNATTATTATTCCAATTCTAAGGAATCTTACATTTTTGCACTGGAAAAGTTTGAAATTTATGAAAGACTGTAGACAAATCAGCCCAAAAATCAACCTTCTCTGAATTATTGGTTGCAACACAAATTTCAAGATAATATATATAGGAACACAGAGCCAGATTCATCAAAGCTTTATTGACTCATTAATGTAGCTCTGAATAAATGAGATTTTGTGTGTAGATTTAGTTCAAATGATAATTGCTAGGATCAACAGTGTGGTATATATTTAAACCTGGGACTACTGCCACTGAATAAATGAAGAAATGATTACTAGTTAATCTTTGTAGGACAGTGTGTTCCTAGTTGGATCACAAAGTATCAGCAATAATTTCTGCAATGACTGGAAAAAACTCCATCATTTACAATCATTGGACGATTTTACCATTTTGCTGAGCCAGAAATAGAGTGAAACTTTTGAAATATTTTCTGAGCATGCCATAGCTAAAAACAACAGCAGGTAATGTAGAAGGACAGACTGCCCAAGAGCTTTAAAATGTTCCTGTGATGTAGACGACAAAGTCAGTATTTTTAGAATTATGTGTCTTTTATAGATTATTTCCATTCCTTTTACTGTCAGTCCCTAGAGAAATTATCTGAAGGTTCTGAGGACTGGAAACAATAGTGATAATCTAAGAGAATTTTTGAAACTCTCTGCTCTGGAATATTTTTTAAAACACACATTAACTAGACTGTAAAAATTTTGCAGCTATATCATTTAATCTTAATTTTGGATGTCACTCCATTGTAGACATTTGGAGAATCAAACTTCAATTCGGAGAATTGAACTTCAAGATAACAAAAGTAATCTGATTAAATAAGGATTTTCTGAAAAAGAGTTTTTGTTACAGCTTGAGAACTAAAATAAAATTGGAATAAAATAGCAGAGCACTTGCACACCAGGTCTGAATGGTGGAAGTTATTGGGTCCAGACTAGATTTTCTGATGTGAGACAGAGATATCTTCCCCCAATTCTGGATAGAGATGTGAGAGTGGTACCTGTCCCTCTCTGTCTGATGAAATCCACTTTCTGTTGCTGGCATGACTCCACTCTCAACAAGGGATATATTGCTCATGAATTTGGGCTGTCCAGATGCCACACCCTTTTTTCCCTTAGCAAATGATGCTGTAAAATATAAAGGTTTTGATTTAGACTGAATTCACAGTGAGAAAACATTTATTACCCAGACCCAAGAAAATTACTATAAACAAATTATAAAATCTAAAATACTCACTATACTTTAATTAAAAATATAAGTTATCCATATTAAAACAACCTCCAGTGGAATATTTATCTTTAGGCGGTCACTACTTACATTCCACTGAGATGAACAAAGAGGTTCAGCCATTCTTAGAGGACTAGTCAACAAAAGTTATGTTTGGAATTGTAAACCTCATGTTTTTACAGTTTTAAAATGACAAAAATAAGTTATGAAATCAGTTGCTGACCTGCAGAACACTGACTGCACATGTTCATAGGAACTGGGGGTTTGATCATAACAGTAAGGGACTTTACAACACTAATTTCCCCTTTCAGAATAGGTACTATAGGTGACAGTAATTTTTAGTTGAACATAGAATGTTCAAACAACTCAAACTTATGAACACTTTTACATTTCAAAGCAATGAGAAATATTTGAACTCTAAAATAAATAGAAATATACAGAGAAGACAAAGTAGAAAAGAATGGATTTTACTAAATTATTCCAGAAAATATAAGACCATTTAGACCATTCTCTCATGACAACCAGGCAGAAATTATGTGAAGAAGGAAGAAAGATCAAGAACCAACCCTGAGCATTGGAATAAAAAGCCATAAATAAGTAAACAATTCTTATTCCAAATACACTTAGGTTTTCTGAATAAGATAGAGAAGATTCTGCTAGGTCAAAATAAATAAACTGAACATCTAAGTATGATTTGTATCTTTGTGAAAGCATCCGTTACATCTAAATTACAGTCAGTCTAATTTCACAATTATAATTAAATGTGTCCCACTCCTCATTATTGTTGTACATGTCAGTAATGTTTTTAACAGCTTCATTGTTTTCCCTGGATCACCCAGAAACACACAGGTCAAACTGTTTATTAAAGTATTCCCACTAATGTGTGAAGGAAATAAATGGTGATGAAAAACACTGAATACATCAAACGCCATTTACTGTCATTAATATTATGTGCTAAAAGTTAAAACTACGGCATTTGCATTACATGCTAAATCTGGTTATAGCAAATTGAAAGAAAAAACTGTACAAGCACTTCTGGGGTTTTGGTGGGGTTTTTTTACCAAGTACAAAGTCATAACTTTAAATTTCAGTAAATATAACTGATTAATCTAGCTACAAAACATATTAGCATGTATCTAGTGCCCAAAATGTTACACAGGAGACATCATACAGCCACTGATTTATGGTGATTACAATTGAGAGGAGAATGAACAAACAAGTCATTGAAAAGCAAAACTGTCAAAATGACCTATTCCCTCTAGCTGTCCCTCTGGCACCCTCTTACTCAGTGCTGCCCTGAATATGGAGTGACTATGTTTGGCAACATCCTTGGAGCCAATTACAGAATTTCACATAAACTTGTGCAAGCTATCTTGGGTATTAAGATTATATTCTGGTTTTATTTTACCAAGTACCATGTTACTTCAGTTACCTGCCACCTCCATCATCAATGGTACCATACAAAAGGGAAAAAATAAATCTTAAGTCTCTTCCTGTTCACTTCATATGTATCTTTCTATTTTGCTGTCATCAGATTTTGTTCATTTCCCATCTGTCTCCTGTGTCTGGTCAGGGTAATTTTTCTTGTATTTGGTTTTCTTGTTTCATATAATTAAGCTGAAATTTTAAGATCCCAAAGAAACAATTTTTTAATGTATTCAGCTTAGAAAATGTGTGTGTGTATATATATATATATATATATATGTGTGTGTGTGTGTGTATACGTGTATAGACACTAACAATACCCAAAAGAGTTCAAAAGTTCAGTGAAGCAAGTTTCCCTGCTCTGACCAACTAACCTCAGCTTCTAAATATTTCTATTAATATGTAATTATACTGTATTTCTTCTCAGCATCATTGTGGTAGGATTACAAGGAATAAAAATCCTATCCTGGATACCTTACGAACAAGCGGTCTGTCATTCTCCTCTGGAAGCCTCTTCAGAAGTCAAACCTGCCACTGACGATGTGAAAAGGAAAAGTTATGCAGTATCAAAAACTGCCCCTGCACTTTGCTGTTCTTTCTGGTATCTCACTGGATTGTTGTAACTTCCTGTAGCAGTTCTAGAATCCCATAATTCCAGTGAATTGTAGAGGTTTCCTGGGGCACTAAAATACATATGGCAATACATATTGCACTTCAAAATTAGTTTTTTTTTCTTTGCTGTTGTTTTTTGCTTTTAAACTTTTTGTTGTATAGAGTGAATGCATTAACTGCACTCAAGCACAAGACATTGAACTGGTATCTTACCAGGTACTGTGATAAAAGTGAAGACCAGGAAACAAGCCTGTGGAGCAATAATGCATGAAATGTCTTTTAAATATATTTATTCATTACAACTAATAAAATAGCTTGTCTGTAGATGATTCTTTGTTTCAGATGCTAATATTTCTAACTGTTCAAACCATATGCATCTCCCGTTGAAAATTATGTTCTCATGGTTATTTAGAGAAAATTATTTCAGAATGTGAAGTTATGTCATTCTGTTTAGATAGTTACATGTAATCTCTAAAATAATAAACTGCAACATTTTTTTTTTTCAGGCTACTGTTTGGCAGTCATTGACACTAATGAGGCAGACCTTCCAATCACACAGCAAGTATTATTATTGTTTCACAGATGAGAGGATTGAGGTAAAGAGAAACAAATAGCTCTAGGGTCTCCATCCTCTGGAAAAAGATTCCAAGTTAGTGATTCATGGGCCTGAAATAAGATCACAGCTTCACTGTTTTTCTGTAGACTCCAAGTTATTAATAGATCATTGTCATCAGAGAGTCAAGTGTACTATAAGGAAAATAGGTCCATTGCACTGGATATTCAGAGATAGTAACACACAATTTAAATTTCACTTTAGAACTGTTTGAAAATTCCTGATGCAAAAACACAATCCCTATTAAATGTTGGATTTCATCCTCACAATAAATTTGACCCTGATATAGCAATATGTGAAAAAAATAAAAGGAAGAAAAATCACAAAATCCAGCAAATAACAGACTCTACACAGTAACAGTGCCTAGATGGCTGTGGGGTGGAGTTCATTGATTTAGACTCTCCACACATGTTAACAGCCCAAAAGCCTGAAGTTCAAAAAGATGGAGAATTCATAACTAAAAATAGATGTGAACTACTTAAGGATTCTCACTTAAACCCAGTTCAGTGGTTGGAGACACTGCCCAGTAAAGTGCCTGTATGTGCCACAGCTCATCCCTCATGAATTTGTATTGTTGCTGTCACAAGAGCAAAGCTGAAAATTTTCTCAGCAGGTTCAAAGCATAAATATTCTAGGGAAGTCACAGGAAGGGAAGCATACCTGAGCCTGGAGAATCTCAGGGAACTGATGACAATTTTCAAAGATCCCAGTGGAGCTGTAGGAACACTTGTAAATAACTGTGGTAACAAAAAGTACCATATATAGGTCTACTGGCTGCCAGAGTGAACCAAAGGTTTCTCAGCCCTTGCTTAGAGAAAGGCTTCAATACTCTGCCAGGTGAAAACCTGCTTGTACAAGGTCCTGTCATTATAGATTCTTTAAGTCAGTTTTTAACTTCACATTTTAACTCATGTTCATTTCCCTTGTGTTCTCTGTGAGCTGGAGTAAATAGTAACAAGAATTTTGGGTTGTTTTGCTTCACTTTGGTAAAGTGCTGTCTTAATTGTGCTTTAATTCAGTAGCTGCAAACATTTGTTTCTCATCTTTGTCTGCTTTCCAATTGCCATAATCATTGCATACATCTCAGTTCTCTAAACACCATAGCTGGAAGCAAAATAATCATATCAATAGTTGGCTAACTTGGGAGAAATCACAGGTATCTGGTATATAGCTAAAGTTGCAGCATCTACATTTACTACAGAGAAATAAAGTTAAATCTGCTATTTTTCAACCCTTTATGATCCTTTCCCAGTTGCCTCAAGGTTTAATGGCACCAAGTTCCTAAAACATCTGAGCTCCTCTCTTTGAGGAGCTATGCAAATTGCTGTTTGTGTGCAAACTGGAACTTACTCTCCTAATTTTAATTGGAACACCATCATGCAGACGTCTGCTAGTAGTAGCTTGATTTGTATATTAAGGTCAATAGATGCAAACAGCACAGTGTTATTTTTTTCAACTAAAAAACATCAAAACCATAGAATAATAGTAAAAAGCAGAGAGTTCAAATCACAGGAGAGAGAGGTTCTTCATCTTCCTAAGGGTCCATAACCTCAGCTAAACATTAATCTGCAACAGGAGTGTTAATTTTGTCTGCTTGGTTGGACAGTTTCTGACCAGCTGGCAAACTGAAATTATTTGTCATTTATATACAGACACTACTGACAGATCCTGGGATCTTGCTGAAAGATAGGCTTCCAAGTGAAACTGTTGAAACTGATGGAACAGTTTCTAGTTCTAAGAAACAAATACTGGATGTTTTTCTAGAATCAATCACTATATCAAGTATTTTTCAAGGTACCTACAAGTTGCTTTTTCACCTTTGTTCCTCATTGCAGTAATGATTCCAAGGAAAGTATCTCTATAGCTGCAAATTTGCTTCTAAATTGCATAAATAAAATTGGTAGGAGATGCCTATGGAAAAATATCTTTTTAGGAACTCTAAAAAGCAAAAGAAAGAAATTACTTGTGTATTAAACTGAAGGCTTAATAAAGACACTAAAATACATAAGTCTTTTGTATTTTTCTGATGGAAACTTACCCACTGACTTTAAAAACAAGGAAAAATCAGACATTATGTCTGCCTGATTTGATCAGAAAAGTTGAGACAACTAGAACGTTGGTTGAAAAAGGATTGGTTTATAGAGTCTCAAGCTTCAATATCTTTATTTCTTAAATGAACATAAAAAGAGAAAGAATGGAAATGAACCATTCTTATTTCCACCTAATTGAATCTCTGTACCACAAGAGTCTCTCTGAAAGAAAAATTAAACAATAAAAATAAACTCTGTATGCTTCTGCAGGTCCTCAGTTAACACAAAACTACACCTCTTCATCTCAGAGAAACTATTCAAGTTGAAAGGGCACAGAGTAAAGAGCCCATATTGTTCTACCAGACAGGGCATGTAACAACATACTCACACCACACACACAAAGCACACTTCAATCAGAAGAGAATTCCTAAACAGAATGTAATTAATGTCACATGCCAAAACAATTAGTGAAGTGTCGTTGGAGGCACAGCCGTTGCATCGACAGCTCCAAACTTCTGGGCCAAGATCCGGAAATTATATCGCTTGAAAGCCCTTAACAGGAAATAATGAACATTTTTATGGACCAGAACCCTAATTCATATCAGCCATTTAATGTGTGAACATAATTCAGTGGTTAATATACTTAGATGTAATGGCTGGTTTCTAAGCTTTCATCTCCCACTCTAAACATTACAAAGAGAAGTTAAAGAATTCATTAAGAAATTTAGGCACCATAGGGCCTAGTGAGCTCCTAAGACACCAGGCTATGAGGGAGATCCTCAGTCAAGCATCCAGGATTGTGTTGTCAGGAGGACAATATTATGCAAAGCTAATTGATAGTATCATAGAATATGCTTAATTGGAAGGGTCCCATCAGGATCCCTGAGTCCAACTCCTGGCCCTGTGCCAGACACCCCAAGAATCACACCATGTGCCTGAGAGCATTGTCCAAACACTTCCTGAAGTATGTAAGGGTTGCTGTGACCACTTCCCTGGGTTGCCTGTTCCAGTGCCCAGCCACCCTCTGGGTGAAGAACCTTTTTGTAATATCCAACCTAACCTTCCCCAGACACAGGTTTGTTCCATTTCTTTGGGTCCTGTCATTAGTGTGAAGAGATTGGTGCCTGCCCCTCCCCTTCCACTCATAAAGAAGTTGTAACTGCAATGAGGTGTCCCCTCAGTCTCCTCTTCTCCAGGCTGAACAGAGCAAATGATCTCAGCCTCTCCTCATACAGCTTCCCCTCAAGGCCCTTCACCATCCCCATGGCCTTCCTTTGGATGCTCCCTGGTTGCTTAATGTCTTTTTTCTGTTGTGGTGCCAAAAACTGCACACAGGGCTCAAAGTGAGGCCACTCCAGTGCAGAGCAGAGCAGAATAATCACCTCCTTTGACTGCCATCTCATTGAAAAGAATAGAGTTAAAATTGAGTTAGAAAATATAACAAAAAGAGGATAATTTTTAACTGCTGAAAAAGAAAAGAAAAAAAAAGTCTAGAAGGTTTCCTTAAAAGTCATTTGAAAAATTACCATTTTTTTTTGTTTGTATGGAAGGCACCAAACTTAGACAATGTCTACAGTATGCCTGTAATTGTATTCTAAAGACCATTTTTATTCATATGGCTTTGTAATACAAGCATGGAGAGACACTCTATGAAATCAAAACTAAGTAAATTTCATATGTATATAGGAGAATAGATTTTATGCACCATATAATTGCCATAACTGCCTCAGCCCTGTAAGATATTACTAAAGCAATAGCTTGGTAAGAATAAATAAATTAAAAAGGTCACTACTCCTCATGTTTATAGTACAAACTAATAACTAGCTGAAATAAGAAGGAAATTATTCTTCCTCTACCACTTTGTATACAAACGAAATATAATACACAGGATTGTGCATGGCTGTGCATGAGATGTGACTTACCTCCTCTGAAGCACATAAAATACACTCACTAATGTAAGAGGAAAGAGCAGAGAAAATTACACCATTTTGGAGTAGGAATCCCTGCATGCCTATACTGGAATACAGAATCCAGGTCTACATCTCAGAGAGTCTTTAGTGCCTTGGCAGTGCCCAGACTACACTCACTCTGCTGTAGTTGCAGTGATTGAGCCACTCAAGAAAAGTATGATCTCCATACTAGTTCACCTTGGAGAAAAAAAAAACCACATAAAATCAAATACTATTTACATATTAATACCATGAACAGGGTGGTAATAACATTTTCCTCATGCTTCTAGGCTGTGCCGTTTACCCTAACAGTTGTAGCTATATGCTGCCCAGAGCACAGGCTTAGAAGCATATCTGTTGTACTCTGTGACCTGTATTCTAAAGGGTTTCTGTGGGGTCACAGAAGAAATTCTGAAGCTCTGTTTATAAACTTTAAGGTGTCTAGCCCTTTTGGGAGGGAGTCTGCTTGCCCTGATTCTTCAGTGTCAAATCACAATGCATATCAGCATTTATATTAAAGAAAGTAGTCAGATGTAGCTGTACCTTTGCATTTCCTGGTCTCGTTGAAGCTCCAGTAAGACCTGTAAGTGCTGTATTGAGGCACCTCCTGGGAACTACAGGCCTGTCAGCATGACCTGGGTGCCAGGAAAGTCATGGAGTAGATCATCCTGAGTGCCATCACACATCATGTGCAGCACAACCAAGCCAGCATGGGTTTGTGAAAGGCAGGTCCTTCTTCACCACCCTGATATCCTTCTATAGGAGGGTGACTTGCTCAATGGATGAGGCAAAGGCTGTGGATATTGTCTGCCTGGACTTAAGTAAAGCCTTTGACACTGTCTCCTGCATCATTTTCCTGAAGAAATTGTCTGCTCATGGCTTGGACAGGTGCAATGTTCATTCAGTTAAAATCTGGCTGGATGTTTGGACCTGGAGAGTGATGGTGAATGGAGTTAAATTAGTTGGTGGTCAGTCACAAGTGGTGTTCCCCAGGATTCAGTGTTGTGACCGGTTCTGCTTAATATCTTTATCAATGATCTGGATAAGGAGATTGGGTGCACACTCAGCAAGCACATGCCACCACTTTGGGCAGGACTGTTGATCTGTTGGAGGATAGGAAGGCTCTGCAGATGGATCTGGACAGGCTGAATTGATGAGCTGAGGCCAAGGGTGTGAGGTTCTATATGGCGAATGCCCTGTCCTGCTCTTGGGTCACAACAACAGCATGGAATGCTCCAGACTGGGGAAGAGTGGATGGAAAGCTGCTTAGCAGAAAAGAACCTGGGGGTGCTGGGTGACAGCCTGCTGAACATGAGCCAGCGTGTGCCCAGGTAGCCAAGAAGGCCAGTGACATCCTGGCATGTGTCAGCAATAGCGTGGCCAGCAGGACCAGGGCAATGATCATCCCACTGTACGCAGCACTGACGAGGCTGCACCTCTAGTCCTGTGTCCAGTTTTGGGCCCCTCATGACAAGATAGGTGCTGGAATGTGTCCAGAGAAGGGCAATGAACCTGGTCTGGAGCACAAGTCCTATGAGGATCAGCTGATGAAGCTGAGGTTTTTTAACCTGGAGAAGAGAAGTCTCAGTGGAGACCTTATCACCCTCTACAGAATACCTGAAAAGAGGTTGTGGACAGGTGGAGGTCAGTCTCTTCTCCCAGGTAAAAAGCAATAGGACAAGAGGAATCATCCTCAAGTTGTGCCAGGGGAAGCTTATATTATGTATTAGAAAAAAATTGTTTACTGAAAGGTTTGTCAGTGATTGGCATAGGTTGCCCAGGGAAGTGATGGAATCACCATCCCTAGAAGTGTTCAAAAACTGTAGATATGGTGCTGAGGGACATGGTTTAAGTGGTAGACCTGGCAATGTTAGGTTAATGGTTGGACTCAATCACCTTAGAGGTATTTTCCAACTTTAATGATGCTGTGATTCTATCACAAAGTTTAGAGTTTTTCCCTAAAAATACTCTAGAGCTGGCTCTATTGTCATACCTGATCTGCACTTTAAAATACAGAATAAATATACTTTATGTGCAAGGTGCTCTTCCACTATGGCATCTTCATTTCAGAAGGAAAATTAAGTTTTGCAATATCAAAAAATGACTGCATGAGTAGACACCTTAGCATAGCACACTTGCTATAGTGTGCATGGACTTGAAAGCTGACTGATCCAAAGAAATATGCTACTGTAGGTGTGAAGATTTTGAAGGACAGCAGTGAGCTGACAGCAGTAGCTTCTCATATCTCAGCTATTTTCCTTAAACCAAAATTAAGAATATGACTGTAAAGAATTCAGCCACAGTAAAAATGGACTACAGACAGAGAGGCTGCATTCAATTACACTCCTCTCTACATCTTTCCTTGAATTCCACTGACAGAAGTCTGCCAGGTATTCAGCATCTTCTGGAGCACAGAGTTCTCAGTGCAGTCCTTTGTAAAACAGAACCCCACCTATTCCTCCATCTTCCAACATACAAGTTCATTACAATAAGTCACTAATGTTCCTCTCTTTTCTGAACAGGCTGAAAAGCAAGGAAACCATCACTCAGTTGGAAAAACACCAATGAAAAGTGTGATAATTCATTCTTATGTCAAAGACTGTGAAGAGGAGAGAAACTGTGATAAATTAATCCATTCTAATAAGGAGAGATTGTAATAAGAATAGGGACTCATTCAATTAATCCACTCTTAATATAATCCTGTAAGAATGATATGGACCTCCCTGGGTACCATATCTCAAGATATGACAATTCTTTTTTCTTAGCCAGCACTTCGTGATTACAGAGAAGTAATTAGGCAAAACTGTCTAATAAAGTGGTATTTGAGAGATAACGAAAATATAACCAATCTAAAAATGTAGCAGATTAGTTTATAGAACCTTCTTAAAGAAGTCAGATCCTGGGTAGGGTAAGCAAACTCACGCATAGATTGATTCAGATTGTGATGGTGGGACAAGATTTTTTATTTTGTTTTTTTCATCCACTGAAAATACTTTGGGTATTTAGATTATCTGGTTGCTCTATGTACAAAAAGAACTTAAGAATTATGTAGGAAAAATTATGTGTGTTAGAGGATATAAGAGAAGCTGGTTTTCATGCTCATTAGATATGACCGAGGGCCAATTACTAAGAGTCAAAAAACTTTTCCACAAAGTTTTATTAAGTTAGTTTCCCACCGAACAATGTGTAATGAATATATGTATGGATCTCTGTAAAAAGGTAAAATGCAGTGGTCTAACTGGTTAGCTGCACCATCAGTCTTCAAGGTCTGACCATATCCTACCAAGACTTGCTATGCCTGCACCAGTCATTCCTGCACACCATGCCCACAGTTCAGTTGTCTTATATCTAGTAAGTCACTTAAAATGAATAAGAAAAAAAATTATAATTCTCTGCTCCTTAATGTGTAGTCACACCATAACACATAACCTCAAATCTAAAGTAACAAATCCTCTGTCAATTAAAAAGAAAAACCAAACACCAGTCTGTAATGGAATCTTGATATATCCTCCTCAAGAGCAAATCAAATCCTATCAGCCCATTTTCCCTTATGCCTATAAAGCAAAACTGTTAGATTCTGCCTTTTTTCTCCACATCTATTGCATTGGTTCACTCCACTTTACAACAAAATTTGTATTTTGGTTTACTATTGCTTCGATATATTTTATCTGTAGTTTGATGATACATGATAAGCACAGTCTTTCAAAGTCATCTTTATCTGCCTGGTTTCCACTGTGCAAAAATTTTTAATGAGGGTTGGCATCTAGTCTGCATTTCCTTTTTTTGTTAATCAAAATAAACAGTAGACCTGTGTTGAATCTACTCAAGCTCCTCCAGACATGTTTCTGTCACTTCATATAATTGATACAACATAACTTGAAATTCTAATTTAAACTTCAGTCTTCTTAAATGCTGCTGTCTGCACCTGTTTTACAACCAGTTCTCCTTAGTCACATATTCCTTAACATTTTCTTAATGATAATCTTTCCTCCAAAAAATCACCAAACCTGATGCACTCACTAGTGCATACAATAATTGTTACTGGAAGGACAGACTTTTATATAACGAAAATTTCCTATGCATAAAGTGTTGGTTTATAATTTAATTTATATTTATACAGTGCTAAGTTTAACATTTAAGGTCAATTTTTTTTTCCTTTAATGCTAGAGATTTTTTTTCAATTTTAGGGGCACTTAGAGAAAAATACTACTTTGATTGTGGGTTTGGGTTTCCTAGGCACATACTTCCTTCAGATTTTAGGATTTTTCACAGCATAGACATTGCCCTGTGGAACATGGCTAACCACCTGCTTTCAGTACCAACTGGCATTACTACATTTATTATCTTAGATCTTTCAGTAGCGTTTGACATCAGTTGACATTGCTCATCATGGGATTTTCCTGGAGCATCTGGAATCTTGTGTTGGCCTAAAAACCATTACTCTACACTGCCCAGAGCAGTCAGTTCTAATCTTTTTAATTTATATGTCTTCAGTGCAGTGGGCTCTGCTGCTAGACTTACTTTTTTGTCCCCAGGCTCCTGAAGTCTGCATAATGCTCTCAGCCATAGTGATTAAGTAACAGGGCACTTGCTACAGCAATTAGTTAAACAGCAGCATCCTAAAAGTGCTCGCTAAAGAATGATAAAATAAAATTTTAAAATGATAATACAATTCATATTCTGCATTGTATCTAGTCATAGATGGCCATTCTTGGACTTAGCAGTAGAATTATTTCTTAGCAGTGAGTCATTCAGGGAATTAAATATATTTTATTATTATTTTCTATCTATTCACAGTTTAATCAATTTTTCTTTATTTATCTATATAATAAATAAAAAATTAATAGTGCTTAGAATAGGAGATGCATTATGTTCAGTAACAAATGTGCCATTTGTCCATACATCTCAGGATACTGAGTTACTAAATTTTTTTAATAATTAACTATTCTTTTCTGAAGAACAGAAAATGGTGAGTATCAGATACTCTTATTTGCATATACATAATTTATGCAGATATAAACACTAGTATTATTATGAACTACTGCTTACCAAACTCTGCAGACAGCAAAGCCATTGCTTCTTTAAACTATCAACTTAGTGGGCATTAATTTGGCCAAGCCAGCTAGGTTTGATTCTTTTTTGTCATTGTCACTAAATTCTGCATTGGAGATTTTAGCTTTGTGACTCTGAACTGGGTTTCCACTTATAGCTTTCAGTAGTTTTTACAGGCACAAAGTGTTGCTGTAGGAATGGATGAGAATTTGGATTGCTAGCCTTTCATAATGCGTATTTAGTTAACAGACACATTTCTTGAGACTTACCTTGGGAATGGGGAAGCAGCAAGAAAGAATAGGGAAGTGAAGTGGGAAGAAGGGAAGAGAGTTCAACAGATTTACCAGCAGGAAGACTGGAAGTTATATTAGGATGACATTTGACAACATGGCTTCATCGGGTATGTCATTACACCACCCCACCTGCCATAAAATACCTACGCCTCTTATGGCTCTGGCTTTGGTAGCCAATAAAACTTTTTTTTTTTTTATGCTTCTTGACGAGTCAAGAAATTTGGTGATGTAATTTACCACTCCTGATTATTCTGTAATTTCAGTTTATTGTCTACTCCATTTCTGAATTTACCTGCTGCAAGGGCTTTTTTACCATTATATGATTCACCTCTGCAACTCAGCTCCTTCAGACATCATGAAGATGGATGCAGTAAGCAACTTTAAGGCTGTTTAATTCATTCTGCCTGGAACAGTTTTTAATTAGACATCATTTGAGATTTTTTTTAATTACTTCTTGATGCTTCTGGTCACTGAACTCTGTAACTTGCCCTAGTATGATAATGAGAAATATGCCTTAGAAGTTGAAATGCTAGAATAATAAGCACAAAATCCACTCAATATTCTTCTTAGAGTCATAAAAATGCTATGATTTTGCCTTTTGCAAATTATTTTAATAAATTTTCTAAAATCATGGTGGGGAAAAAAATAGCACAACTTCTCCAAATCCAGAGATAGTCTTTTTACGCTGCTTTTTCTGGGGGGAGGGGGAGAGGAGGCCTGGGGAAAGACCCTGGAATGGTATGCAGATGGCAAGGTAAAATCTTTTGTTTAATGCAGAAGAAGCTGAAGTTAAAACATAGGATCAGTGGAGGCTGAACTAACCATGACAATAAATAGTAGCATAAAACCAGCCTCCGCTACCCCTTCCCCTTAAAAAATACCCCAACCAAACAAAAAACAACAGCAAAACAAAACCAAAACAAACAAAAACCCCTTCCTGCAGTCCAGAAAAACAGCTTGTACAGTTCTCTCTTGTCTGGGACGATCTCTGTACAATTTCTTCTTGCAGTTAGGTTTATGGAATTTCTAGTTACAATAAATTAGAAGTTAGAGGACAATGAATTTGAAGGGTTTGAATAACTACTAAGACAAATTTGTAATTTTTGGTAGTGAGTCTACTGACAAAAATCTATTTTTGATAACAAGCATATTGCCTTCACTAGCAGCTTTGGGTAACTGCAACTAGATATTCCAGAACCAAAGCCAATGTACTGTATGGCTACTGCCATTACAACTTCATTTTAGTAACTCATTAGAACCAAAGAAGCTAAACAAAAGTGCAGAAAAATTACAGACTGTCTTTCCTTTCAGCAATCTGTCTTATGCTAAAGAAGATGTTCTTTTTAGGAGAGTCAAATCTCAGTAATAAATAGATAATAAAAGCAAACACCTTCATACAAACAACCAGAAGAAAAATCTTACTTTATGCAAGAAGCATCATGAGTACAATCCTATCAGGAAAACACTCACAGGCTTCTTAAATGAGCTTCTCACACTGCTGTCATAGGCACCCAGAGCTCTCTATGATAAAATACTAACTCTCTATCATAATCCAATTCATGTGTTTGTATACTTTAGGGTGCAGATGCTCTCAAAGTAGTGAGAGAAAAATATATTTAGACAGAAATTATCCAGAGCAGGAAAAAGATCTACGACCTGAAATAGGGCTTCTCCATCACTGAATTCTATGACTCAGGTATAAAATCTTTATCTTTCAGTGTAGCTCACCCCTGCCCATATGATTTTGTATAGGAATTAAGAGATTTAGTGAACATCAGAGAACAGAAAGAGATGCTGTTGCATTCACACAGAGAAAAGGGGAAAGCAGTACTTTCTTGGAAATGTCTATCTCAACCCTGTTACTATATCCTTTAGTCTTATTCTTATGTATACATTTTATGAGAACACTGTGTGTCATTGACACCAGCTGGAATATAATCAGGAGTATTAAAACCACTTATATCACTCATGCCACAATAACAGGGCATATGGTCACCCTATAAACTCTCATATTTCAGATAAAAATTTTCTGTCTCCAAGAATGATTGGAAAACAATGATCAAGGCATCTAGGAGTTAAATGCTTTCACCAAGACCAGACAAAATTTTATTGCAAGAAAAGAGATTAGAGAAAAAAATCATTTTCATGTAAGACATTGAGAAAGGCAAATCAATCTTCCTTGTCCAATAAGCATCACACACAAAAGGAGTACTTGGTCTGTAAAAATTCTCATTCAATTTCAGAAAATAAGTTGTTTTAGTAAGTACAGAGAAAGGATTTTGAATGAGAATTTATTTATCTTCCTATTGACCTGAATGCCACCTTTAGTTGACATTGCCATCCTTTGATCTGATCTCAAAATTCTTCTATATCAGTAGGTAAATTACTTTGTCCTCCAAGTCACTCATCCCAGTTCTTTGCCCATTACAAAAGATAACTCAAGTCTTGGGATGCTATCTGTTAGTAAAAATACAAATGAAATGCAGAGTTACTTTAATTGATCAAGAACAAATTGCCATAAGTGTGTAAAAACAAGTATAGATACTTCTAATTAAATCTATCATAAGAAGAAGCAGCTGCTAATTATGGTAGCAACAGCAGTTTAATTGACATGGGAGCTTAATATCTTTGTTTGATTCCATACTACTGACAAATAACAAATTGAAAAAAAAAAAAAAATTAAAGAACCAGCATCAGGCATTTGGTTGGAATTGATTAACATTTAGATATGATCAATCCAAGACATGAAGCATCATTAATCCAGGTAGTCACCCCTAGTTATGCTGCTCAACTGGTCACAGATCCACAAACTCTGTAGCTGAATTAATAGCATTAATTTTTTCTTTTCCAACACTGGCTAACTACAAGAACTATACATAAGTAACAGTGGCATAAGTAAAACCAGTGACACAAACATCTTGACACAATGTAAAAGCATTTCTGCTTACTTTATATGGCAGAGAAAGCCAATGCTTGGTCTTCTGTAGATCAGCTGCAAAAGTCTCCCTCATTTGAGAAATCAAGTGGCAAGCAACCATCACAGTTAAGACATTTTCACACTTTAACTCAATTATATAGTTGGATTTCTGATAAATTTAAAAGCAGAGCCCTACATTTCTTTCCACTGTTCTCAAAGCAAATAATGCATTAATCTTTTACCATATGGCTTCCTAAAATTAATTCCTCACAATCTTTCCCTTGAAACTCATGATACTTGGAAATTCACAGCCAAAGCATTTTGTTTACTCAGAAGAGAGTATCCTCAAAGACACTAGAATTTCAAGAAGGCATTACTTTTTATTATATAATACTAAGGCAAAGTATTAGTCACATATTTTTCTATGAAATTCCAGTTGCAGACACATAGGTCATGGTACAAAACTTTAGAAAAAAACATCCACCGCTGCAGCAAGACTGCACAAACCATGCAAGTCAGCTAGAGAATCCTCAGAGTTATCTCCATTAAACTACACTTTCTAAGATGCTACTGAGAAAGTATTGAAGCATTTAAAATGCAGACTGAAAGGGCACTGATAAAGACAAAAGAAAAATCGGTCTTTTATAGGACGTTAAAAGGAAACCAAAACCAAGCATCCAGAAAACCTTGGTATTCTGGCCTCACATGTACACTCTCAGGTTTTGCTATTGAACTCAGGACAAGCCAGAAATTTAAAAAAAAAAAAAAAGTTGTGAGTCCATAGTAATATTAAGGCTGTCCTTTAAAAAGCATATCTAAACTCAGTATCTAGATACAGAAAACTTTGGTCAGTCCTTTTGCTGCACAATCATGTTCCTGTAATTCCAGCATTTATAGTACAGCACTGGGTTATCCCAAGTTTAACTTAAGCTGTCTGAAGATCCTGCAGCCAAAAAAACTGCTCAGTGAAGAGGCACTAGTAGAAACTTTGGAAGTACACAAATTCCATTCTTATTAACCAAAAGGCTGATGGGGAGTAAATTCATTTGAGCTCAGATCCCTTATGGAGCAGTAGTGCTACAAAAGATAGATAAGGATCTTGTTCTAAGTCTGGATTCTGTATCACTAAAAAGCACATAAAGATTTTTGTACCTCACCCAGCCATCTGAAGAATGATCACAATGTATTCATTCACTCTGGTGACTGGTCACATAACCATCAATAGCTTGAGGAGTACCAAGATGTGTTATCAGAAGAGCTGATCTAAACCTTTCTGGTCATGCTGAAAAAAAGGGGTAAATAAATTCTCTCTCTCATAACTCATTTTCCTTTCTAGCAAAAATGGTCAGATCCTGAAAGCATAGAAACCTAGGAAGTTCTCTCTGACAGTCTCTATCATTCTGTATAGTTTGGGAAATAAAAAGAAGG
This sequence comes from Promerops cafer, assembly GCA_013398275.1. Lineage (NCBI taxonomy): Eukaryota > Metazoa > Chordata > Aves > Passeriformes > Nectariniidae > Promerops > Promerops cafer. The sequence continues at coordinate 283,382 of VZSE01000421.1, forward strand.
TTTAATCAGGTCAACTTCAAGTGTCTTGAAATTATATCCTAGCTTCACTGAAGCCAGTCACCCTAAGAACATTAACATGCTTCTGAATCCCAAATTAATTTGATGCAACTGCCACTCAGCTCCTGTCCTAGTACTTTACATTTGCTAGGCACAACAAATTAATGACAATTCAGGCAGGGCAGAGTTAAGGAACAATACATAATGTTCTTTTCAAGAACTTTCATTATTGCCTACAGCATCATTAGACTCAAACTTCTGAGTAGAAACAAAAAGTCATACTTTGTATTTACAGGAAATGTGAGCTGTGCTATGTGAGGTGTATGTAATTCCCACTTTGTAGAGACAGTACTGTGATTTCATTTAACCTTAGAAACAATCATTGCTGTTATTAAACTTGAAGTCTTTTACAGTGTGCATAAAAGTTATTATTTTACAGCTACTTTGTATTTTCCTTTTTACCCCTCAGTAGTAAAAAAATTTAGTATGCTGGCACATCTCACCTTCAGGATATAAGCAACCCCCCCTGAAGTATCTGTCATTAAGGGCTATAAAGCATGAACAATTGGATGCAGATTACCTTGTCTATCCACAACACTTATGCATCTCCCCATTACCATGGTGCCTGAGCACTTCACAATTTTAAATGCAATTATTCTCATAAAACAAGAGAAGCGCTACCATCAGCAGTTTCTAGAAAGAGAACAGAGGCACAGAAAGTCTATGGGACTTTCAGTGAAGTCAGTCACAGAGGCTATCACTCAGACTAGTGAATTCACCTCTCCGTTGTTTTATTTTGCCCCAAGCAAAGTATTCAGACAGAGGCAGTCTATATATAAAGCTCTCTGACATATTAATCTGTGTATGTGTGTGTGTAATGCAGAGAGCCTAGTGAAATTGTGCCCTGACCTAGTTAGGGGCTCCAGATGCTTCTGTAGGCTAAATAATTATGATAGCAATTATGTTAATTTAGAATAAAGTTACTGAATTCAATCAAGTTATTCCAGCATGGCATCAATCCAAGATGAGAACTGAGCACTGAGTGACACATCCACTAATGTTTTTGGACCTTTTTACAGTGTTCATAGCCCACATGATGCATTCAATTGCCTCCTTAAATCTAAAGTGTGTCCAGAGTAACGGGAAAGTGCTGCCCAAGCAGAAAGCCTCTCCTGTTCAATAAGCACTGTCCTCTGAAGTACTAGCATTACTAGAGGAGAAAAGCTTCTTTAAGCTTTCTTCTGTTATCTCAAATGTTCTAGAACTGTGTAAAATTGTTTAGAGGTTACGGCGGCATTTCTGCTTTTACAGCTCATTTAACTATGCAATTAGACATTACAATAGATATGGAAGATTTAAAATTAGATATGCTTATCTTCAGTGCATGGGTCAGTACTTTTAACTTTAAAACAAATTAACATTTTGCTTCTCATCTCCCTCCCCTCTCTACCACAAAATGAGGGTGTTTATCTTAACTCAGCAATTCTTATTACTTCCATCAGATGGTAGGAAGCAAAGGGATAAGTTTTCTGGATTTAAAAAGAAAGTGCTGCTGTAAAGCAATTGCAAGATAGCCAGACCAATAATTCATTTTGTAAATGTGGAGAAAAATATGTGCGAATACAAAATTTCCATGATAGGAAGGTGAACAGGCAGTCCAATGACTGGTAATTCAGTGCTGGAAATTACATCAGCCTGAACAGATATACAATATTATATTTCTATTCAAAATGGGGAAACTGAATGTCAGCGCAGTGGGGGACAAAGTAGTAGAGGAATATTGCATCTTTAATAGGATTTTGAATTCAAATGTGCTGAGTAAAACTGCTTAAAATTGTATTGGAATAATAAACAGATAACGTTTTCATTTAAAAAACAAACCAGCTGCTGGATCAACACATAGCTATAAAATCCATTCTTTTATGAAGAGGATGAGAAAATATGCCCTGGAAATAGAAATGAAAAGTGAAATCTCAACCATGTGGCCTTCTTCAGACTATGGAAGGAAAAATATAACAAGGTTAACTTTGTTCTTTTTTGTCTGCAGCCCAAAGAGAGTCTCAAAGCCACAATATCGTTTTTCATCATGGTTTCTATTTCTGGCGTAGAAGAGGGAGGTTTGGGGGTGGAGAGGGGAGAGTTTTAAGCTGCTTTCTTTTCTTCCCATTTTCTTTCAATCCCAGAATAGCATTATTTGTATTTAACATTCTACATAATGTTGGAGTATTTTGTGTGAGAAATTATGCATATTAGTTGTTACCTCACCCACAATTAGTAAATGAGAACCGTGTCACAGGCTAAAGAATATCCACATTTCTGACAGATCAAGAAGTCAACTTAATCCAGAAAGAGTACTTCCAGTGACCAAGTATGACTGTAACAGAATGGAATAGACCTTCCATTCACTTGAGGCTTTGTTTAAACTCAAAAAAGCCAATAGAAATTGACTTATTATTATTATTATTTCAATGAGAGTAGGATCAGCTATTTATCTTCTATTATCAACAGTTTCCAATGACTGGAATCTCAATAATTAACCCTTTTTCTTCTTTGATATTGAGACAGCATTAGAAACAGATCGTCTTCTCTATGCAGAAAACAAAAAGCACCCTCCTAAAGCATCTCAAACAATATAGAAAGAATAGCTTTAGGACTCAGAGCCTTTGTGATGTTAGACACAGATTTTCAAACAGCTAAAGAAAGTAAGGGCTGAGTTCCCACCCTCGCCAAGGCCGCCTACAACTTTACAACTACCTGAAAGGAGATTGTAGCAAGCTGGGGGTCAGTCTCTGCTCCCCGTAACAAGTGACAGGACAAGAGGAAATGGCCTCAAATTGCACCAGAGAAGGTTTAGATTGGATATTAGGAAAAATTTCTTCACCAAGAGGGTTTCCAAGCATTGGAACAGGCTACACAGGGCAGTGGATGAGTCATCTTCCCTGGGAGTATTTAAAAGACAAATTTAGAAGATGGGGCAGTTAGGGACGTGTCTTGGTCATGAACATGGTGGTACTAGGCTAACTCAGTGGTTGGACTCAATGATCTTAGAGGTCTTTTCCAACCCTAACAATTCTATGATTCTATTCTCTGTTCCTATGATCTAAGTTTTTTCACAACCATCCAGAATTCCTGACATTTTTGTCATTATTTGATTAAATGCAGAAGAAAATGTTTTCCTTTAAAAAGACCTTCTTTGAACTATGGCTAGCAAAGTGATATGAGAAAATGAGAAATGAGAATTTTTTTCATACATGCATTGAGGCCTCAGGTTTTCCTCACCATTTCCCTTTCCAAGCAAAACCCTCATGATTTTTTTTTAATTATTTTTTTCAATTAAATACTTAAAATCTTCAGCTGTTTGGCTATAAATTCAAACCGTAGTCTGGTAAAAAATATTTGGAAGAAAAACTTAGTGAACATGCTGATGGTAAACACACTTTCGTAAGCACATTAAACTTTGTCCCATAGGATTGAAGAGGCACTGAACATAGAGAGCATTTTCATTTAAAGGCTGGTAAAGCTCTTGGTGTTCTTGCTATCAGTGCTCACCTAGTTTAGCTAAGTTATTGAATTAAAAATTAATGAAGGACCAGGTTTGAAATTCTGCCCCACTGCACAAAGCTTATAAATACCCTACAACGATACTGCATCATCATGATAAATTATACATGTAATGGTTCTGAAAGTTATGTAAATTCAAGAAAACTTTAATAAAGTTGTACTCTAACTGACATTGATTGTGTACAGTTGCAGACACAACTTAATCAACAGATTCTGAGCTGCAGTAAAAGAGAAATATGTATTCTCTTCTCTTGTTTATTCCCTGGAAGAATAAACTGAAAATCACCAAATTATCCTCCCTTCACAACTGTCTGAATATTAATTGCAAGCTTGAAGGGCAACAAAACACATTCAGCTTCACCAGGACTAGTAATTAATTTGAAAGTTTCAGACTCTGACATATTGTGTACACAGTGCTGAAATGATAACCCAGAGAATGTATTCCTCCTTTGCTGCTTATGGTCTGTGATCATTCTTGTAGATACATTCAGAATTTAAATTTTTCAGGCTACAGACAGAATAAATTGCAGACCTTTAGAAATTAATCCATGGCAAAAAGGTCACCATAGAACAAAAATTCTATGCTATGTGTAAGTAATTTTGGTGCTAAATTATTCATAAGGAATATTCCTATCTTTTTTAATGAAATTAAAAATATTGTTTCAAATCATTATGAAGAAAAATTGTGGTTAAACCACTATGTCAGTCAGTAGTTTTCAGTGGTTTCACTATTACACTATTACACTATTAGCCCTTTACAACTGACTCTAACAAAATTTGGCAACACAGAGAGCTCACAGAATGCTGACAAGCAAACTCTCACACTTTAGGGAAAATTATTACACTTTTTAACATTACATTTACTGAATCACCCCTTGGTAACAATCTTTTTCCCTTACTTTAATTATTTGCACAAGGTTTAGTCATTTACAAACACATTTTAAGGCTTAAAGGAGTGTGCTGACACTATTCTCTCAGGAAAGCATTTACCAAAGGGCTAGTAAGAGTTGATGAGGACAGATATAAGTATTCCAGTTTTCTCTAGACTTTTTAATTTCTTTAGATACAGAAGTCTATACCTGTGTAACGGGAAACTTGCTTCTTCCCAAAGCTCAGCCTCGTGTAAATTCTGCCAATACCTCAAAGCTTGCAGAGTCTGCAACAATAGCCCTTAGACATCAGCTTCACTGTGCACGTTATTGGAGAGTAGATCATTTTACTCATTAGAAAATAAGCGAAAAGAAATATGAAGACACAACTCGAATGTGCAATCCAACTCAGTTTTGATATACCTCTAACAAGTACTGGAGGACTTGGTTCTTGATTGTTATAATTTTCTGAAGAACAGTCCAATTCTCAAAATAGGGAAATATGCCCCGTAATTGGGGGCATAAATTTTAGTGTGGCCATATTTGTTTCACTTGCCCTACCCAGTCTGCCTAAATGCAAGACATTTGTCATCTGGAAGCAACAGACGTATTAGCATGATCTTCAGAGAACAAAAATACGTTATATGCAAGATGCACCATTTCTAATCTTTCTAAACATCAATGGCAGGCACAGATACTCGTTAATTATCCACATGAGATATTAGCTTTATCAGAGCACCACGTCTTCCCGCCTGCAATCCCCAGGGTGTATCACATAACACATTCAGGGTGCATTTGGGCACCCTGCATGCCACTTATTGTGGCCACAGGTAAACAGAGTGAGCCTGTTGACTGAAAATTGTAGCATTCAAGGCTACAAAGAATTCAGCATTCAAAACCTACACTTTTAAGTTATCTGAGGCAGAAAAAAATTTGGATTTGTTGTCTTACAAAGTCTAGTATCACCAAAAGTTCTTCAACATAACCATCATTAAACAAGGAAAAAAATAGATAAAAGAGAGAAGACACAAAAGCCTCATCAGATCATTTCATCAAACCAATCAGGGATCAGTTATAAGAAGATCCAGAACTCAGACTTGGACAGCATCACAGTTCACTTATATTCAGGTAATGACTTAAATTATCTTATTATGAAGCCAGAGAAAAACACATTGTGTCCAGAATAGAATATCTCCTAGGAGAAGAAGCATTCAGATACACATTTTTGGGGTTGAGTCATTTATCCTTCTAGAGGAAAACAGTCAAATTGGGCACACATCACAGAAGTTCTTAAATAAATGACAGTAAAACTCTTATTGACATTTTTACAAACCAACTCCACTTTCACCAGGATATTCTTTAATGTGATGTGCCAAAAACTCCCTTTAGTAAAATCTTCTAAGGAGACCTCCCTTCTTGCAATCATGCGGAGAAGCAATCATTCCCTTATTCTCTATGGTGGACAACTGGGAGTTTCAGGCTAACACCTGCAGTTGCCCTTTCCTTGCCCCCTCCCATGGGCAAATGAATACAAGCCACTAAATCTTTTCATCTTTATCTTTAGCTTCTTAAGGAAAGCTAGTTTCACCTGATCCTCACAAGACCTGGAGTCAGAGTGGAGCATTTCAGCATTCAGGGCTGCTAAAGCAGAAATTCAAAGGGTGTTCCTCCCACCTCTTCAAACCTAGCCACCAGCAACTCAGTCACCTCCGGCCTGAGATGCTTTATATAAAAGTACTGGCACATCAGTATGACACATCAGTACTATAATGCCTCTGGTGATTGTTTCTAAGTTTTGAGATCAGAAGTGCGAACAAACTTTTGATAACTGAGTGTCAAAAATAATCAGAGTAAGAAGTATGTTGTTTGTAGTCCTAAATGATAAATTCTTGTTCGTAAATGCTCAGCAGCTGATACAAATTCTCAGATGGTCAGCAATACCTTAAATTCCACACCAAATCAAATCAATTTCTCTCCCTACCAGTTATATGTGTATTAATTGCTGGAGAGCCTGGGTGTAAAACTCAATTTTTCTGGTGGGTAGAAGTATTCTCATTTTCTCTCCATACTTGCAGACACTGTTGTAGTTTGTTTATAAACCTTATCTCTTTCTCTCAGACATGCACATTGAGATTCACATGTTGTGACTCTGAAAGTGTCTTATAAAAGTGGAACTAGGGGAGGTGGGATTTCAGATACCTTAAAGGTGGGGAGAGTTGAGCAATGCAAAAAAAGGTGAAAAATAGGAATCAATCGCCCTTCCAAATATAGAGGTAGTACAATTCAGATCTCTAGTGCTTTGTAGAGATAGTTCCAAGAACTTGTTTTGCAAGTGTAAGGCTTTTCCTCTGTCAGCTTTTGACTTTACTCTTTAATTTTCTTTATTTTCTCACAAGTGCCTTGGAACAAAATATTTGATTTCACGGTGAATGGAACCTTTTGTGTCAAGCTAAATTAAATGTTTCAGTCTTTCATTTCAGCAAGAAATATTCCTTTCATTACTGTTTGAATAATTCTCTCCTTTTCTCTTTCCTTTCCCCTCCCCTCAATTTTATAGTCTGATTTAGCAAGGCTATATCTGACATGACTGCACAGATTGTCAGACATTCCTCTCTTTCATTGACTAATTTTTATCAAATTTTTCAGTCATAGTTCAAAGCTGCTACATGAGTTTTGTGAAAATTGGTGTCTCAAAAGACGGTAGACACCATATTAGTACTCCCACTGAAGAAAAGGCAGACAGAACTTAGTATTTGGCAACTTAGTATTTGGCAATATATGCTGGGCTGCTCAGCATATATTCACTATCTGACCAATTTGTATGTGTTGTTATCTAGACTAGCCATAGGATGTACACCGTTTCTCACCCAGTAAGTAAATTAGAAAGTAGGTTGCAATTGACAGAAACTGGCAACAGTATAATGATAGTCTTCAGGAACACAGAAAATATCTAGAAATATCCCAGTGCTGAGTTTGTGGTTCTTGCAGTGGAATGGGAGGGTGTTGTGTGAAACACAGCATATAAACCCATCATAAATCAGGCTTCCATTGCTCCTTTGCCTGTAGACTGGCTGCCAAAACAAAATTGACTGTTTACACAACTTCCAAATTACACCCACCTCAAATGTTGAAAAAAAGAACACTTACCGGCTGGGAAGGTTGGGGGTTTTCACTTCACTGTACTGTCTCTGACTGACAATTTCTGTGGATGCTACCAATAAGACAGAAAAGAACCCCTGTAGGACTATCTTCTCTGCAGAAGCAGCAAAAGTCATTTGTTGTCCCACAAGTCTCAGGCTCAGTACTTCATACCTACAAAGGAATTTCCAGACCCATTCAGTCCTCCTTCCCATGAAACCTTGCTGCACTGATTTAGGGATTGGCCTGCATTCACTAAAATTTCCATCTCCTTATTTGCCCTTAATAAATAATTGAGGCTGGCCATTATTAAGGAGACCTCCAACTGCCAAGTGTGAAATATCTGCCTAGAGGGCACAAGATTAAGGACAAGTTCATAGCTCACGTAACATATTCAATTTTTTTAGATCCACCTGATGAAACATGTCAGTTTACTAAGGAAAATTATTTGTGTCTGCATCTGTATCCAAATTCTTCCCATGCCAGGTTGGAATTACATGGAAATGTAAGCTCTTTTCTCTTTATTGAAAATATTTTCAGACTATATATAAACCAAGGTGTAATGGAGGTCCCTAGCTGATATGTTCTTGAACTTATAATTCTGCTGAAAAAAAAGCCAAAAAAAAAAAATAGATATAGATATAGATATAGATATAGATATAGATATAGATATAGATATAGATATAGATATAGATTAGATATAGATGATATAGATATAGATGATATAGATATAGATATAGATTAGATATAGATATAGATATAGATATAGATATAGATATAGATATAGATATAGATATAGATATAGATAGATATAGATGATATAGATATAGATATAGATTAGATATAGATATAGATATAGATGATATAGATATATTCTTCCTTCTTGGATTCACAACAGGACCAGGATCCTTTTAAAAACTGTTGCTCATGTAAGTCTTACCAAAATCATCCCGTACACCTATGAACTATAAAAAAATACAGATCCTCAGCTTACCCATGGACATAATTGTGCTTAACTAACCTCACTTGGGCTAAGCAACACATCACATTACCCTATGGATAATTCGCGTAATATTTAGAGTGCTACTCAATGCAAGTAAGGATGCAGACTTCACAACCTAGTATCTTTTGGGGGGCTAAAAGCCAAGAAGAAAACAAGGCCAAAAAATAATTTACATTATATTGGCATATATTTATGGATTCAAGTGACTAATTGAAGGTCTAGCATAAAAACACACTCATGATTGGAAATTGATTGTACTTTTTTCAAACAGAGCCAGAGTTTTCCTGGGGTTTAACCTGTCATTTGCATAGGTTAATTTTAAATGGCAGTGCAAATTTAGCTTGAAAAGATAATTACAATATTTCACCTCTTTTCATCTCAGGTTATGTAAATGAGACTTTAATCTTTTTGCAGTTCATATCATATTAATAAGTTTAAAAAAATGATTTATGTTATGCTGTCAATCACTTGATAGCAGTGGACGCAAATGAAAGCATGTGGGTACAAATCAGGCTAATTTCCAACTACTCTCTTAAGTCTTTCTTTTTATCTATAGGGTTATGGCACATATTCTAGATAAGAAAGTGAACAGAGAGATAGTTTTGACAGGTATCTTGTTAGATTGATTTGTCATTTTTGTCAGTAGTAAATTAATTCACCTCTCTGATAAGCAAACTGTTTCTTAGACAGTTCTTTATGCAGTATTTCATTGTCTAAGATTCCACAGCTCTGCTCAGGTTCAACTACCTCTCACACATTATTATTCCTAAAAGTCTTCCTTACCACACTCTTTTTTTTCCACAGTGAGAATAAGGCTTGAATAATTTTCTTCTGGTTTCTCTCTTCCATTTTCTTACAAGTTCAGAATTTGTCCCAAAAGTAGTACAACTCAGCTGGAATCAGGATAGTCATAGGCACTACTGACTTGGCTTTGCTTTCAACAGGCACTTTTATTCCAAGGATATGAAATGGACAGAAAGAGCTCCAGCTCCTAACCATCATGATCAGGTGACACTGTCTTTTACCTGTATGTAAACTTTGTTCTTCATTTCACAAATGAAGTATTTTCTGGGTCTTGGGGCCATCAGCCTGTCCCAGCAGGAGTCAGTACTGGGCAGTTACAGATTTTCTTACTGTAATTTGATTTCTTTGTTCTACAAACTACAGACATGGCCTGTTTCCTTCATGAGAAATATTGCAGAAATTATTTCCCGCATAAAGCTTAGAAAACACCATCTCCCTCTCTCTCCAGAAACCCTGGAACAACTTCAAAGCAGATCCAGGCAGTGAAACATTTCTGTCCCACTGAGCCCTGCATTTATGCCCAGGAGATGGCAATATGGCCTAGGTAAGCTGTGTCTCCATACACAGAGCTTCCCTGTGGCACTAAGGAAACCTGATGAGATCTAACACCATAAAGAAATGTAAGTGATTAAATGCTCAAGACCAAGGCATTTTTTTATATCTCTGTTCCTTTCTATTGGACTTCAATGTACATCTGTACCATCAGTAGGCTAATAATTTCTCATTTTGCTAGAAAATATTATCTTACCGGTTAGAAAGTCCAATTCTTAGGACTTTTATCCCATAATTGTAGTTTCTTCAGACCTTGACTCACCTACCTGTCACCTGAGATAATTTTAACACGATTTTTACTGCATACATGGCAATATTTGAGAGTTAAAAAAAAAAATCCTCTGGCTGCCGTCAAGTATTTAAATCCAGATAATGTCCTTTCTTAAGATTTTTCAAAAGTCTTTAAGATTTTTCAGAAGTTCTCTAAAACTAGATATTCACATTGAAGTGCTCACATATTATCTTCCTTACCAAGTCAAACCAACCAGAATTTTAGTCCTCCTGATGTGTTGCAGAATAGCCCCCAATAACCATTGTCCAGTCCTTGAAATGTCTTTCTCATTGAAAGGAAAAGGTGGACTTCCTACAGCTATGAAAGATAACAGACACCTGAGAAAAGGGATCATCTAAGAGAAAAAAATTATGCCAACATAGTCTTAGTTGCTGTAAATAAAAAATAACTTTTATCAGTAGAAAATATGGCTTATGGTTTATGTATGAACATTACCTAAGCCAGCCTTCATCTCTCTCCTACACCAAACTCAGTCTTTTTGCAGATTTCAAAGTGTTTTCTGTATCATTTTATAGATTTCAAAGGAAAAAGCAAGTAGAAATGCTGGTATGAGAAAGTCTTTTTCCAATATCTGATCTGGATTGAAAGAAAAATCACCAAGTACATTCTTGCATGTTTTAAGGGTTTTTGACTGTCATTACAGACTGTATTGGGATATATCCAAACTACATTTGTAGTTTGACATTTGCTTATTACAGTGCCCCTCTAAACTGAGCTCTCTTAAAATTTTCAGAATGGTTTTTTAATTGATGTAATTTAATAAAATGTACAGTAATGTTCTGCTTCCTGACTGCATGTGAGGAGGCTTCAGGTAATTACTTTTCCTTAGTTTTCTCCCACACATGTACAAATGCATGCACTATGCCTCCCACGTTATCATAAATGTGCAGTGTAAAATTACTGCACTGACAAGGAAATAGAAATAATTAAGTCCTCTTCTTTACCACTAGATCATCCAGGTCACATTCCTTGTGACTTTCAGTGTAATAAAGTACTTTGACTCATTAAAATCAATAGGACTACAGCTGGACATAGTTGATAGTACATTTGCAGAAAAGCATTTTTCCCCAATGAGAATATGGATCAGATTCTTTTGTAGTTTCTCTTGTTTTTACTGCTACTCACATGAAAGCAATGCCAATTTTGAAAAATTAAGTAGGGCTTTCCTTAGCTGCTACTCAAATAAGGTTGGTTTGGGGTTTTTTTATGAAGGATAAATAATGTTTGTTCACTTGGCTTTGTCTTTCAGCCATGCAAAACAATCTGGTTTGTATGAAACATCTTCTAAGGCCCAAAATTCAGTGTAGTGAAAAAAATCTCCTTTTCCCTTCTCTTACAAGGTGAAACAAAGTACAAAAAATTAAAAGTTCAACTTCGGTAATGACACTAAAATATTCAGGAATGTAAAAAGGAGAGAGCACAAACTAGAACTTTACTCCATGACTTGCAGTGAAAGTGTTTTACAGTAAAAGGTTGTTTTACTCTTGGGAATTCATCTGCTGTCTGGTTTTAATGTGTTACATAGTCTACTCCAGAGTAGTAAAATAGTAATTCCAGTACTGAAAGCATTTTTGTTATTTGTTTTTTCTCTAAAGAACAAATTACCAGTTTTCACCTGGGAAAAGCTCCCAGCTGAAATGCTCAAACATTCAGTGGATCAGGTTTTCCAAAGCAATGTTCATTCTTACTTTGTTCCTTTTTTCAAGACAAAATTACTGTTGCTGAGCATTATATCAAAATGCAATCCTGCAAAGTAAACAATCTATTCTATAGCAGACATTAAGAATAAAAAAATTAAGCACCTCATTAATAGGTTCAGAGTCCCCTTTTTTAAAATAATAAGTCTGTGCCCTTTATGCTTATCAGTCAAGTTCTTTTTTGAAGCCAATCAGACTGTAGGTAGCACATTGAATAGTCACACAATAAGCAGCTGTCACTTTACAAAACTAATATCCATTAAACAAATGGCCATAAGTGCATCAATCTAATGTAATAGCAAGAATGTCATTGAAATAGAAAGTTGTCACAGGATCAATGTCCCCTGCCTTGAAAATAAACATTGTGCTTTCGACTCAGCACTTATCAAGCAGCAGGAGAACATTATCCTGTGATAACATCCTATTCTATTGACATTATCTGTTAACTAGAGATACTCCGTGAAATATCAGCTTTTCTCACTTCGGATAAAATAAGCACTCATTTTACATCTGCTATACATAATTATTTGGTGTGCATATTTCCCATAACCTGACTTTAAAAATACAAAAATTATTTAAAAATAATTTAAAACTTACACTACTACTTATATAGCCATAGAATGGTCTTTAATGAGCAAGAGGCAGTGAAGCATAGACTTATAGCTATCTCCAGATTGCTTTCTACTGCTGTCAAACCCTTCCCTGGCTATTAATTATTTTGTCATTTGCTTCTCACATTGTCAAGCTATGATTTTTCCTTGGCTATCCCCATGTCTGAAATACTTTCCAACATCCAGTCTGACTGTTATACTGTCTACGGACTTTTTTGGACAAGGAGGGTGGGGTGTGAGAAGCATTTTTTGGTCTGATTTTGAAGTAAAACTTTTCCCAGATCTGTTTCAAATAAGCAAGTACAGCAGGACCAAATTTTGACTGATAAATCAAAGATTACTGATCCTAGGATGAAATCTTCCTCCCATTAAGACCTACATGCATCTCCCTTGGAAGTCAGCAAATTATTGGAGCACTGCCACTCTACAGGCACGTGATGGATTTCCTACTTCCATCTGTCCTTCACAATTTAGATACTAATTTCATAGCTGAGGCTGCTATCTGGTACATTAATTATTTCAAGGCATCATCTCATTCACAAACTAGGATTTTGGCCTCCACTATCCCTTCACCCTCTCACTCAAGTGTCTAGATATTTACTGACAATCATTGCCTTTATTTTACCCTTCTTTTGTGTGATTTTTTCACTTAGAAAATAAAAACTCTTAATCTTGCTCCCTGAAAGTATGGAAATCGCATAAGGCATCATGTAGTTTAAAAAAAAAAAAAAAAAAAAATCACCTAGAAGAAAATTGCTACCTTATTGTGAAAAATAGGGTAATTAGTTTGCACATTCCAAGTGAAGTGTTCTTAATTTATTGCAAAACTGCCACATATTCCTATATTTGATTAACAAATAAAAGGGCCATATCAAATTATGTTAGTCTTTTGTCTAGGAGGAGTAGCTACTACACAGTTTTTTCCCATGGAGGTGAAGTAGCTGTTCTGCTACATAATAAGGTTTGGAGTATTGAAGTGAAACAGTTTTCCTTGTTGAAAGTTTAATGTCAGCTCTATTCCTTTGCATGCATAATGTGTTTCCTACATACTTGTCAATATCAGGGAAGAAACAGTTGCAGGAGTGGTGAATGTGAGGAAATTAAATTTTAAAAAAGGAAAATCAAACCAAAAGTAAGAGGACGTCTTGTATAATGAAGAAAATTAAATTTATGCAGCTGGCTAACCATGCTTCTATCCTGCTATATGTGGGCAGGTTGTCTCATGACAGCCCATCACAATGCCACATTGCTTTATGTGCTGCAGTTAAGCATGTTTGGCACAAGGATTTTGCCCTAGCTTTCTTAGGCAGATTGGAGCTTTCCTGTGAACTGGCTTACAGTGTGCTGTGAATGTTTTTGCCTTTCCTTCAAATCTCCATGACTGCTTGACCATTTTTGGAGCTTTTCTTAAGCCTGCACACTCCTTTCTTCTGTCCTTTCCCACCACCTACTCCCTTTCTTCCACTCCCATCTCAAACAAGCTATTTTGAGGTCATGAGGCTCCACAGAATGTTTTTCCTAGAATGCTGATGTCCTAGACTAATTTCATGACAGAAAAGGTGTAGGCCTACCATCTGCATCTCACAATTTCCATTGTGTCCACACTTCCATGTCTCTTTGTTGGACTGTTTCCACTAAAGATCTCCAAGTGTCTTCAAAGAGGGAGGGAAAACAATGCAGGAGCAAGAAGAGCCCACAGTGTCAATGGGTGAATGGTAATATTCCATCCCTTAGAGCCTCCAATGAAGCAATGCTCCATGGCCAAAACAGAAGTCAGAGGCAAATATGGAGCATCCTGTTCATACAAGAATCTCCACATATCTTGAATTTGATCTTGCCTTTTTTTGTCTTTCCTTGCTGATCCATCCTCACTATTTGAGCATAATTTTTACACTCTTGCCAAACACTATATTTACTGGGTAGATTCTACCTGAAGTTGAAGCTTTATCATTGGAGGTTAATTACTGAATATATTTCAGTACATTTCTAATTATTCTTCAGGATGGACAAGACAAAGTAACGGGTTTTGTTTCACAAGGGAGGAAAACATGCTCCCTCACTAAGGCAGAAGGAAGAGGGTGGGTGATGCTGGAATCAACCCACAAATATAGCAATCTCATACCCCGTGACTTATTCATTATTCTGTCATGTCCCAGTGTATTCACTCCCCTCAGCAAGGCACTAAAGAAACCAGCCTGATTGTTACATAAAGCACAGCAGAACTATCCAGACATATGGGAGAAGAACATTTAGATGTTTCCCAATTCACAGAACAGCAGAGAGGGTAAAAATGGTATATTTCAACTTTTTCATACATTAGGATACCATAATGTTGTACAAGCTAATTTGTGCATCCCTCCTGGGTCTTATTACCACACAGGTACTGCAGAGAAGGACAAAAGAGTAGCTAAAATCAATTGCAATTACATATAGGCAAACAGTTAGGGGCAAGTTCTGCTTGCCCTCTGTGAGAGCACACAGTAGGTATTACAAATATAAGAAATACCTTTATTCCTTGACATATTTTTGCTTGGTATCTCAGAGCTCATGGCAAAATTTAGCATATGAGCAATTTTTAATATAAACTAATATATAAAATGAGGTCATGGCTGCATTTTTGTTGCACATGGGGTTTTTATTGATATTATTATTTTAAAATCGGTAGAAAGCTATTAAAAAACCCTGAAATATTAATTAGGATTGTAAAGGAAGATCCCTGTGAAAATATTTTCATTTGGCTTTGGCTGGGTGAGAAAAGGAAAAATGGTTTGGAGTTACTAAGTTTCTCAGTGGGTTCTAAAACGTTGAACATTGTTAATCATGTTATGCTGCTTCTTTCCCAGACAGAGTTGCTTCTTGGGAAGTCCAGCTCTAAAACAGCAAATGGCTAAAAGGCTTGGCCAATCTTGCCTGGCTGCAAGTCTCTTGTGTACCCTCTTCAGACCGGGGATTTCAGACAGGGCTTCCCACATGAGGTTAGCGCCTCTGCCAAACAGGCTGTTAGCTACTCTGACATAGATCTCTCAAACTCTTTCTTGGATCTGTTCTACTTTATAAAATTAAAAATTCATTTAACCACATCAAGAGGCAGCCTGAGTTTGTATGACAGTGATTAGAGCATTTTCAGATGCAACAAATTGATGTTCAAGTACTTGTTCAATGGATATTTGATTAGTTATTCAAAATGGAACAGCCCCAACAAGGGAAATGGATCCCTGGAAACAGTGTGGGACAGTAAAGGCACTCAGATGACTGAAGTCTGTAATTAGAATGAATTGAGGGGAATTCAGGTAGCATCATTTGCAGGGAATGTCCTAATGTCTGACCATTTCCTATTGGTGTGTACACATGTGGTTCTCACTGCTTTCTCATGTGTAAGTTTGAAAGGTCACGTCTTAATATTAAAAAGGAAACAAAACAGCCAAAGAAAATTCTACAGCTTCTAATCAAGGTCTGCTAGTCACTAAAGTCTGCCCTAACTCCAGACCACACTTCTCAATATTTTACTGTTAACAGAACACCTACAGAAAAATTCTCTATCCTGTTCCAGCAAGTTTATCATATGGTTTCAGTGGTTCACAACAACTTTGTTCAGTAATCAATCATGATTACTAGCTATATACAGTACACACAGCAGAAGATATTAATCTGGGACAGTCTGGAGTAGCATGCTAATTAGTGATATGCTGAAACAGCATTTGGGCATGGCTCCTTGAAATTGCAATCTTTCCATTGGCACAATTGCCTCACCCTAAGTATCTCACTTTACAAATGATGTATCATTTTATAAAATTAATTGGCCTGTTATATCAACACAGTCTGGAAGAAGGCTGGTATTATGTATTAAATCTGAATAATGTTATGCTTCATATTGTATGCTGCATTGCACCATGTCTCTCAAATATCACCAGATACTTTTCACTTTTTAAATCAAAATGGGAGAGCAATAACTCTCTTTTATATGATTATTGTACTTTATAACATAGGATACATACTAGGATCCTAGTAGTCTTTTGCTGCAGTATGTATTAATCATATCTGTCCTGATATCAAAGAATTCTGTAGCCCTATTTTTGAAGATGCTGGGTCAGTCTGAAGAAAGGAAATCAGAGCAAGGATGAGAAATGAAAACTCCAGCCCCAGTGACAGATTTCAACATCTACCCTCTCAGGAAATGCCTAAAAGTCTAACAATGTAAATATAGTTAAGTCTGATTCATTGGTTTGGTTTGATTTCATTTATCATCTCCCTGAAACAAAGGCTGGTCTTTAAACTACTAAAGAAAATAGCACAGCACAAGTAGTCATATCCCAAAGGTGCCTTTGGGCTGAAGAATCAAGAAGTAATCAAGAAGCTCATTTTCTATGTAGAGAAACAACAGCTTCTTATGCAGGGAGTGGTTATATACACTAAAATATTTTCCTTGTGGTAATGGCTATTGGCCTGGATTTCTTAAAAAATGTGTAAAGGGTGCCAGAGCAATTTTCCAGTAGAATTTAATGCAATATCTGAACTGGTACTATTATATTACATCCTAAACTGCACTGTGGTATTCATTTCATTCCTTTACCAATGGCTATGATAAACCATATTCAGGACAGATTTGAGCTCAGGACTTCCTGGTCATCAAGAAACATGCATTACCAAAAGAATTACATCTTCTCGAAACATATTAGAGGACACGAGAATTAGAGCTCATAAGTAAAAATTTTACAGAAACTTTCTGAACAGGTAGTCTTTTTCCTTGATGTTTGGCCCATTTTCTGCAAGACAGAGGGAAAGAAGAGTCTTTCAGTTTTAATTCCTGTCCTTAGCTTCCTTCATTCTTTTTTCCAGAAGAAGGAAATTTCAAAACTGAGACACCCATTTCAATCTTTACCCTGTCCCTTTTTTTTTGGGCAAAAATTAAATTTCCCCTGAAATCAGAAGGGTATAATCAATAAAGATGTTGAAAAAATTCTAAAGATTGAAGCAGTTGAAATTTCATTTTTCTTCTAAAATTCTTAATTGCAACTGTATCAGTTTTCTCTATAGGAAATATGTAGCTAGAGAAGTCAGTTACTAAATCTTACAAAGCTTTTGCTATTTCATATAAATTAAACCCTACTAAACTTTAAGTTGAGTGCTTTGGAGAAAGAGTCTTGGACATTTGAAGTCATGGTTCAACATTCATCGCTACTTAATATATGTATTGTCTGACCCACTGGCAGGACAAATGAGATTGGGATCAAGTGCGAGCACATAATTACATATTTCTCCAGTCACCCACACAGCAAGCAATACAATGTTTATGCCAGATCTATGCCTGCTGTGGGAGGACAGGGGCTAAATGACTGGACAAGAACTGCTGAGACAGCAGAGTGAGGCTATACTCTTTCTGTGCTTTGCATTTGAGCAATTTTTTATTTGTTGCTCTCCACTCAAAAGCCTGACTTACCATTTGGTGGAGCTGCAGCCTGAGGCACTCTGCTCTTCACATCAGACAGCATACACATAATCAACAAATTATTGCTCTTCAGCATCCACTGAGATGACCACCTTTGGAGAGAAGAGATACCAAGTCCTAAGGCACGTTCAGTCTCTTTTTATTGAGACCGTTAACAAGGGGCAATTGCAATCAGTTCTGACAATGCCTTTAGTGCTGCTGATGCCCATCACTGGAAAATGGTCTGAGAGCAAAGCTGTTGACAGAATTCAAGCAGCTGTTTGAGAACAGATAATTTCAGAGTCTAATTTCATTTCAAGGTCAACTCAGCCCCTTCCTGATATTTGTCCTATGCAATTTTTATACAAAAACTCTGACACGGATTATTCCATTTTTAAGGGTGAGTTCTACAGTATCTGCCCGCATTTCATTAGACTGAAGGCAAAATCAACTTAGTATTTTTATGCATCTCCCCCATCTTCCCCTAAAATACAAGTTTTTCTAGGAGTGATGGAATTGACTGAAGGAATCCTGCAATTTCTCAGTGTGATTAAACATGAAATCAAGACTTGGTCTTCTGCATAGTAACCATAGTGTAGACTATGGTTATTCACTTGTACACAAGTTAACGTATTCAAACGGTCCTTCAACATGGTTCACTGTGCATGAAAGATACAGCTTCAGCAGCTGTGCACTTGATATAGAATTCAAGCAACAGCCCAAGGATTAAAGTTCCCCGAATTCATTATCTGTGCTCAGAAATACCCAGTCACCTCCAGAAAACGTCTGCCTACTGAACTGTAAACATGACCGTCATGGCATTCTGAAAAGATAAGCTAAATACAATAGAAAGGATAAAGAATAGCTTCAGTTTTACAATATTGGGCACTTAAGCAAAATTGGAAGTGCAAATCTCATCTAAAATGCAAGGGTTGAAGAACACAAAAAACACATCACCAACAACTTTGGAGGGTTTCTGTAATACTGAATTAATTGTAGGTAAATAATTTCTATGTAGTAGTTGCTAATTTTCTGTTTAAGTGGCTACTCTAAGATAAAAACATAGATACAAAAGATGACTTTTTGAAAAAATTCAGACAATAATAAACAGAAGAATGATTTCAAGGTACTCAACTCCTAATGCTTAGAGTGTCACTGCTTCACCTAACATGGTGACAAACTTATGATGGGAAAATCCTACTAAGTGGCTAACCATCTGCATTTCCACAATATCAGCAAAGCACAGAAAGCATCCATTCCCTCGAGAAAACATGGGAAAGCTCCATTTATTATAGGAAACATGAAAAACACCTTGAGTAAAGAAAACCAAAATAGTAACACTAAAGTAGAGCAACTTAGTAATCTGCTTCTTCCTTATAACTAAACAACCTCAGCATGAAATGGTGGGATTGAGATGAACATGTTTTTTTCTGAATTAAAAGTGGTATTTTCATAAGTCTTTCATGAAAGTATTGCAAAAAACCATAAAAGGCCAACAAACAAAAATTCCCTTGGTCTTTGGCTGTCAGATGAGTGACTACTGAATTGATATACTATATTTTCAGTTTATTCCATGAAGAGGTTTCAGATGCTATATTAAAATTGTGTTCAAGACTTTTTTCAAAGGTGCCAGTTAAAGTGTGGTACTCTATTTTCCATGAAAATCCATTTTATTTTAGTATCTACAGATATTTGTTTATATGGCATGTAGTCTATTGACACTGAACATAAGGGTCTGTAGGAGAGGGCATTTTGCCTTATAGTTCTCATAATAGATTTTTTCCTACTTTTCATACCTTAATCATGTGCTATGTTCCTAATAGCCTTTCTTCTACCAAAAAAGTGCCCATAAGCAGTGTGTTATTATTTGGCCTATTGCCCAGTGTTCAAAAGTGTTCTCACATATTAAAAATGTAGACAACTGAATTAATTTAATAGGAATTGATTATGAGTCACTACAAGATTTTGAAAATATCTACCTACCTACCCAGCAATTTAGGAGTCTAATTTTAGACTCTCCCTCCTCTGGGCAGGGAGGATATAAAATGCTTGTAAAAATAGATTGTGTGGCAAAGAATGATGAAGAATGCTCGGGTTTGTTGGGTGCTGAGATATATGCAGAACACAGCTGACACTTTGCTACCAGGAGGTTCTTGATGAAGTGAATAAGCAAGTGGACAAACAAGAATTTCAAGCATTATATCAGTAGCATATTGACCAATTTCTGCATTTGAGAAAAACTCAGTTTTAACTGAAGATTAAAAAGTTTCCTTTTTTCATCACAGAGAACATTCTCCCCTATTTGCCCCTCCAAAGATGAGCAAGAAAAAGACAATTCTTTTTCAAATCTGAGATAATATTTAAGATCATAACCACGAAGACACAAATACACCTGCAATCCCATAGACTAGGAGATTTACAGTTAGAGCCATTGCTTATAATGTGAGAAAGGGAGATTTGGGATTTTGATGCAAGGCCAGAATGGACACTTAACTTTGAGTTTCTTATATCTCCAGTAAACTGTAAATATGATAGGGGATTCCATTGTACCTGCATTTTTTTATGCATTAAAACAATTTCAAACACTTGATCGACAGAGACAAAAGAGAACACAAGAGTAAATTATTTCTGACGAAAGAATAATGGGAGATCATAATACAGTATTTTCTCTACATATACAAAAATGCATGTGGGCTCCAAAACAATACCAGTTTACTCATCTGAATATGAAATTTGGAGTTAGACCTGATTAAAACTAAGCACAGATCCAAATTATGAACCTGCTGGGGTATGTGTGTTGCACTGACAGCAATGTTAGTTGAATGTTACATTCAAACTTGTATTATATGTTTCACTTGGAACTATATTTTACACAGCTATATATCTATAAAAATAAGATGTTTTCAAATATTTTTATAAAGCTTTTATTGCTGTGATAGAATTTTTGTAACCTGCACCATGTCTTTATTATCTTGAGGAAGGGAGCTATAAAACTACTGGGTTTAAAATCAATTTATTCCCAAGCCATCTTCCACTAGCAATTGCAACCTTGCTCACTGCTACCTTCAGTTTGGTACTTGTGTTTCTGTACGAGTTCCTGCAAAATGTACTTTTTCCCCCTATTCTCAATTACAGGTTTCAGAAAGAAAACTATGCCGACAAACTGACACTAGAGAGACCTTTTGGCAAGTTATCCCAGATGGGGTCAGCTTTGTCTCTGAAGTACTTAGAAATGTATTGTACATGTCTCTACTGTGACAATAACTGAGAATACAACTGCTGGGTATAAAATCCATGATCTTCCCTGATACTAGCCTTCACAGTGCTCAAAATGTGGTATACTGAAAGCTTTTTGCAATGAAGTGGCTGCTGGAAGTGGAAGGAACGGGAATAGCAGTGTTGAGGATCTTATGAAACTTCCCAGAAAGGGATCCTCATAGATGCATAGATAAAATGGAAGATGTAAAAACGTGGTATTCTACCCAGATGGTATCTACAACACTTCAGTGATAATAGGCAGGAACATCCCAGATGACCCTGCCATACGCAGAGAAAATGCTTCATTTCACAACAGCAGTGTCATTCTCTGCGGAGGGCGGAGTGTTCCACCCGCTGTGGTACTTGTGCAATTGGTTTAGATGATTTGTAAAGAAAAGTCTATATTTGGCAAGTCATCCATCTACAATTATCCAATCACGTTTTAAGAAACACAAAAAAGTTTGTGGTAGAAAAATAAAAACACATCTCCGTTTCAAAATTTAGCTCGCAAGCCTGCTCTAAGGCTCGAATTTGAAGCAGGATCCTCAATCCCAAATGTCAGTGACCCATTTCACTAGGGTAGTAGATATTCTGTGACAAATGCCTCTTTCTCCCTGCTTCCTCTCATTCCATTTCAAACCTGAGATAACTTCCTGACAATATTTTTGACAAAAGTTACAACTCTGTTCTTTCTCTCTTCCATTTAGAATGCCTCCACACAATACTAGCTCTGCTTTGAGCCACAGAGTTGAGCTCACATGTAAGCATTTTGTTGACAGAGACATAATAAGCAGTTTAGAAGAATTTGTTTAAGAAGGAAGGTACACATTTAATTTTCATACTCAAATACTATGCTTCTTAAAAAGTCATTCCAAAGATTTCAGGTTGTTTCCAGAATAGCAAATAACCTTCCTAAACTAGTAAAAAAGTATCAACTTTGTCTTTGTTGTGAAAGACAAAGTGAGATATAAACAGAAAGGGCATGGCAGATGAAGATGGATCCATTTCCCATGGAGTTCTCTACCCTCCTGTTGGCAAGACTAGTTTGTTTTTTAGGATTAACATCTTGCCAAATCCACCAAGATAATAACAGAGTATTAAAATGCAGGCAGTTACCCCTTCAAAATGTTAAACATCTTGCAAAATGTGCTAAGAAATGGTGATGATAGTTAATTCTTACCTGTAGAGTATAGTACAAAGTTCCACTGATATTCAACAGTGTGAGTAAATTTCAAGTCATTGCTCCTGAGCATGACTTCACCACAGTCAGATGTTTACTCTGTTCTTTCAGATCTTAAGTGTGCTTGGGAAAAGAAAATTCTGACACCAAAATATTCAAGACAGTTTTTTCAGCTCAGTTTTTTTTCTTTATTCTTGTTATTCCAAACTCTATTATGAACTTTTATAGCAAAAACACAACGAAACAAAAAACCATAGTCTAACCCCCACAAACTAGAATGCTAATTGGCTTTAACATGATACAAATTAATGACTTTGAAAAGATCGCTGTGTTTAATAGACTTTATATGAAGAATTAAGTAAAATAGTTGTCTGATCTTTCACGTACTGGGCAGTGCTAACTGAACCTACACATTTTTGTCTTCTTCCTCCCCTTAATAAATTTCTCTAGAAAGAGAAATGAATACAGAGAGGCCTGAAAAGAAATTCCATGAAAACGATTAAAACTGAGGTTTTCTCAAAAACTCTTTTTGTATTTGGTGAAGAATGGTGGAAAGACGAGCAAGAACAAAATGTGAACTATATCACTGTGGGCAGTGCCCAAAGAGACAGAAAAGGCAGCGACAACCTAGAAAGCAGTGAGAAGAGAAAGGAAATTATGTCTCAAATGCAAAGTTTTTGTTTGATTTCTTTCATTTATGAGGAAAAAAATAAGCAACTTATTAGATATGAAATGACAAAACTCTTAAGGTGGTAACTTCCAAGGGACCCAGTGAATTCAGGAGCACCCTTAAAAAAGAACATTCTGTAAGTACCACTGAGAGAGGCATGAACTTCTGACCGGTTACAACTTTTAAAATAATTAACTACCTTCTCTTGCAATGCCCTAGCAACCTCACAGCCCATCACAGATCCAATACATCCTTTTATTCCACTGCAGAAAACCATCTCTCTTCTATCTGAATGCAAAGATACAGAGGATAAAATCAACCTACATGATATAGGCAGAACCTTTAATTATACAGAGAGAGAAAAAGATTCAGTCAAGGCTCATTGATCCTGAATATGTAATACTGCCATTCAGAATTACTCCTTTCAGCTGACAAGTTTACTTCCCCTAGTAAGTAGCATAGAGAAATGTTACAACCAGTGTTCTCACAGGTCTCATTTGTGGGGATCATAAGGTCAGTATGCAGAATCTGGATTCTCTCATTATCTCTTATCCATCTAATGCCTAATATTTTCTGAATGTGGGCTGCTCTTGCTCTGAAGGCCTTTGTCTTGTTCTTTCTAATGACTGATTTTATCATGGGGCAAGGCCAGGTGCTTCCAAAAAAAATACATCTAGGGAACCTCCTTGACCAAACAGGGGAAGCTATTGGAGTGTGTCACATCTTCTCTGCCCAAGACCACTTCCTTCCTTCCAAAGCTCAAAAGATGGCCTCTATGTATGCCCAGGACACATGTAACTGTACATATTCAACAGCATAAAAATAAGCTAGAGTAGATGACAATGACTAAGAGTTAAATATCTAAAGGTATTCTCACACTCACATTCTCACTTTCTCAATTTTTCAAGTTCTTCTTTATAGATAACTTCTTGAAATTCCACATATTTGTGCATTTTAACATTTTTCTCCCTATTTAGAATCAGATATTTATCTACCCTTGAGATTAAATAAATCAAACTTTTTTCAAAAATTGTTAAAATGGCAGAAGTTTGCCAACATAGTGTTCCTGATTGAGTTACAGTCTGTATGAAGTTCCTGGTGCAAGCTAGTAGCCACAGAGGATCATGCAACTTAAATATGTGTAAGACATACCATTTTATCCTGTATTTCTAAATTACAAAGCTTAATCACAATAAAATAAGTGACTGAGCAATAAGACTAAAGCAATATCTCAGTTCAGCTATTTTTGTTTAGATACTTAATTCAGTCATTTTTGACAGCTGGCTGGCAACCTCCATATCTAAAGGCAAGATCTGAGCCCTGAGATTATTCTAATGACTATAACCTCCCAGCCCCACCAAACACACTTCCTGTATACTCACGAGTAGGTCCTCTCCAATAGCAGTAAAAGACTACACCCTCTAAAGTGAAATGCTGGTCATGATTTTCATGTCCTACTTCCTCACCAGTGCCCTCACCAGGACAGGGCAAAGTTAAGGAAACTAATTCAAGGTTTAGTCCCTCAAGAGGATGAAGTCATGGATGACAGTACTTAGAGAAAATCTCATTAAAGTGAAAAGCTTCTATCCACAACCATAAACATAACAACAATTAGATACCTATACATGCTGTGGCTGTTGCCATGAATTGAGGTTTCAAAAAGCCGGAGAAGTCTACAGAAACCAGCAGCAATTTTAGAGAAGTCTGCACAGAAAAAAAAAACAAATGCGCTCTTTTTCTCTCATGGAGCTTTATTTTTGTTCCTATTTTGTTGTCCTGATTTAAAATGAGATTCATTCCAACAGAAAATTTCTGATTGCTCTTTGAATGCAGAGAAACAAAACGGAACAGATTAACAAGGTGCTGTGCTGGTACTGATGCCTGTTGCTGGTATCTTTTGTCACAAAAGTATTTTCAGAAAGCAAGTAGAATCTGACAAGTCGTCAGCATTAGTCTCTTTCTCTCTAACAGTATTTCCACAGATTAATTAACTCAAATGTCATTCTCTTATAGCTGCATGCACTCTACAGAAGAGTACTTGGTAGCTGCTGTGTGTTTTGGATCAAACAAAGCTCTGCAGGGATACAGTCATAACTCCTGTAAATTACTAATTGCACTGGAATGTTACAAAATGGCTTTTCAGATATATTCTGGGAAAAGCCTTAGCCCAAATGCATTTTCAGAGCAAAAGATTCACCATGGCCCTTTCTTCACCATTAGAAGCAATCTGTTGTTGCCTTTCTACACATATTTTGAGAACAAAAGAGGTTACCTTTTAGTAGACATGGGGCCTTTACTTGGGCCATTAACACCTCAGTTTTTATTTCAGAACATTCATACATAGGGTACAGGTATATAACTTATTTAGCAACATAGTGTGGCATTGCACCCTTAAAAGGAGCACTCAAGGTTTGTGGATGCTTCTGGTCAAATGTCGAGGGTCCAAAATAAAAGTATGGGATTTTATTAGTAAATTATACACTTGGCATGGAAATTGGCATGGTAGTCCCTTATCTCCTACTGTAAGCCCAAGCAGTGGTTTTTGGACAAAGGGGTAGGGTGAGAGGCAGAGGGGGAGAGAGAGAGAGGGAGAGAAAGACAGCGAGCTGGATTAAAGTGAGAGAGACAGGAAGAGAAAGAAAGGGAAATTACCAGTCCTGTCTCTAGCATCAATCAAACTGGTAGGGTGCCCAGAATCCTAGAGAGCATTCATGAGGGTACCTTTTCACAGATAAGTTTTTCCTGCCCTGGAGACAATTCTCTCACTTTCTATTCAAATTAGTTATCATGTGCAGTCTGTTCTTCTATGGTTCAGAGAGCTTTGGGAGTCGTTGGTTGTGTTGATCCCACCCCTACAGCCCATATTTACATCTCAGCCTCATTCCTACACCTGTGCTATATTGTGCTGTGCTTATCTCCAGGAGACAAAATAAGTATGTATCCCCCCAGAAAAGTGCTGTCCTACCTTCAGTTGCCCCCCCTTCTCCAGCCACACCCTCTTCTTTCTCACAGCCTGTTCTTACCAAAAATCCTTGGCTGGCTCCAAGGCTCCCCAGCTGCAGGTGTTTGAGACATTAGCATCAGCCACCTTATCTTCTAGGCTTCCACACATGGAAGTTGTTATGAATAACTCCTGCTTGTCTGATTATGTAAGCAGCACATGCACACATGTCCTGTTGTGCAGTCTTGAAGGTTCAGTCCTGACACCAACCCTCAAAAATCAGGCCCAAAAATTATTCTCTACATTCAAAATATCTGAAAGATATTCAGTAACTTGCATAAAATTTGCTTTGTACTCTGTTCAGGCAAATCCTCTTGTACTTTCAAAAACATAAATGTGTCTTCATCTTCAGGCAATAAAGCAAAGCAGAAATAATGTGGCCATGCTGGCCAGGATGAACCTAAAGTGCTAGAGAATAGTTCACCAGGCTCAAATGCTGCAAGTGTCTTTATGCAAACTTTTGTTGCCCTTTACTGACTTTGGTAAATCTGAGTCTTTCTTTGCCCTCATCAATGGATCTCTGCTCCTTAATGTCCATCCTCAGTGACAAAAGATCACAGTCATTCTTTCAAATGCTTTTCCTTTTTTTCCCTGTTTTCCTTGCCATTCTTAAAGTAAGTCCTTTTTTAATGAAAAGCAATTATCTGTGAGCATTAAAAGGTAAATGACACCTCGTATAAAACCTACATAGATAAATTGGTAAATATACAAACAGGTAGCAAAAACACATTGAAAAAAGTATTTCATATTTGAACCTCACACAAAGCAACTCTGAATAATAGATTTATTTTAATAAAAAAAACTACCCAGTATGATGCAATTACTGTAGAAGCCAGAAGGATAAAAAGTCCTCTGAATTATCAGCATTTTCTGAGTAACTACTAAACTAACAGTTAAAAGGGTCTGAATACTTTCTAGGCTAATATAGAGAGGCATTATGACAATCCTGCTCCTAAGCTTCTCTGAGCTTAAATCAGCATGGGTGTATTAGAATAATGTCACATAATTTTGTACATGAAATGATCATTTTGCTGTTACCTGAAGGGACACTGTAAGATACACTGTAGTACTATAAATGTAAATATTCGGTACACCAAGTGTTCCATGAGAATGGAAACTTAATGATGTATATATTACAACATCACTGCTGGAGTTAGGGTAGTATTAGCATTTTTGTGATAACCCACCCCACCATTTCCCAGACATTTATAACACAACTGTAAAAATTTACTAAAAGCTAAAATTTAACATATCAAGTCCATCCCAGGAGCACTTTTTAAAGGAGACAGCCATCTGCATATTTTGAGATTGAAAATGTATATATAAATGTTAAACATGCTTGTTAGTGTTCAATTTAATGGGAAAGAATTAATAAAATGTTTTTAAGAAAAAAAAATCGTAACAGCGTAACCTGAAAGTGTCAAGTTAAAATAATTAATGAACAATTAAAATAAATTTTCAAAAACAGTTTATGAAGTGTCAAAGTAACTGCTAGGAATAAAACCTGATGAAAAATGACAAGATCCTGAATTTCTTCAATGTTTCTTTATTTTTCTGTGTTTCAAAGACCTAATTTTCAACCTTTTCTGTTTGAGGACACAGCACTGATTTTTCCTAGTACAGCTACAGATTCACTTCCTGGGTTATTGATATGCTTTTAAAATACAGGATACACTCTAAGTAAGCTGAGCCATGAAAGAGTTTCATCTCCTCAAGCATGCTTTCTCCACAGAGCTCAGCATTTCCATTCCACAGATTTAGCTCACCCTGGTGGCCACCATGTCCGGCTCAAATCTCAAGTAGCTGTGTAGGAATCAAGGCTTTCACTTCCTTGATCCAGTACCTATAGGTGTTGAGGTTAGTTCCCAGGAGACCTTTGTTTGCTCAGATTATACCTAATATGACTAAGGGAAACAGTTTTTCCTATGTCTGCACCTGTATTGTAAAGCTTTGATACTCACTTATATTTCCATTGATTTTTCTGTTATTGCTGCGGCACGCATTTTGCCTTCTTGAATATAAATAAGGTTTATTGCTAAGATCTAGGTTATTGCCATAAGCGGTTCTAAAAAATGTAAACTATTCCTTCTTCTGTAAGAGACTGGGAATGATCTGAGCCCTAACTCAATACACATTTTTGCTCAGAACAATAATGGAATTATGTAACATGGCCCAAAACTGGGAAATTGGGGGTGGGATGATTGAACACATGCAAATTTGAAACTAGGATTTCAGAACCACCTTACATTTTGTTTTCAGAAAATCAAGTTACCTCTCTGTAGCTTCATTTTTTTTTGCATAAAAAGTTTAAAGGAATCGTAATATTCTCCCATCAGCTAAAAGTATTGGTGTAACTGTACTTGGGGGGGAGGGGGGGAGCAAGATGATCTTTAAGGTGCCTTCCAACTCAAACCATTATGACAAACTTCTAAATTAAGTTTTTCGTTCTTTAACATTCTCTATTTGTTTTGGAGAAAGATGACTGAGAAGCCAAAGCAGCACAACACTTAAAAACAGGAGTCTTCCAGATGGATCCAAGTAAAAAAAAATTCAATGGCAAAAATCAATTGTGATGGCAACAGTATGCATTGATGTGCATGAAAAAAAATCACAAGTTCTTGTGCAGAAAGATGAAAATCAGGGCAAGAAGTAGTTACTGACTTGAAGCTGACTAAATCCTTTCAAGCAAAAAGCAGATACTCAGTGAAGTAACCATGAAGCTGGGAGCAGCAAAAGCACAACAGCTTTGAGGATTATGATCAGACTATCAAATAGTGATGTCTACTTACTTTAAAAGTTTGTTTGCACTTTGCAATCAGCCATATGTTTTTTCTCTCCTTAACAATTTCCTGTCCTAGCACTCAAAATCCATGGCAGTTTAGCTGAAACTTCTGCCTATAAGTCATGTTAAAGTGTCAAGAAGTGGTTGCCATAGAATCTTTCAACAGGCAGCCAGAACAGACCTTGAGTGGGGAGGACTTTTGCATAAGCATTATAGACAAATCATGGCCAAAAGCATTCTTAAACCCTTCTCCAGCAGCCCTTTCCTGCCTACCAAGTGACACTGGGCCTTAGACATGTGCCTAGCCTGTCTGTAGAAGACCAGAGCTCCAAGTGCAGTTTAAATTCAAATTCTGACCTTCCCACCAGACAGGTTATCTTTCCAGATAACCTATATATTGGTTCTCCAGTCTCAAGTCATGCCAGCTTTGATAAAATTGCTGTTTCCAGGTTCTCAGATGACTTTTTTTCTAACATTTCTCATTTTCCCTCTTCCAGCTCCCTTTGTAGATGCACTGAATAATAGTGTTGTACAAGCCTGGAGAACTCTCATGAGAATCAATTTGACTAATACATACACAGCATAAAAGGGGGTATTTAACCAAAAAAAAGGATGTTTTTTCCCCTGAACTAGAGAACAAGAGCAATCATTTCAGCTAGAGTTTCTCTATGGCAGTTGGAGAGAAGTGATGGTTTCCCCATGGATTAACATTTCCTGACTTTGCTCTTCACACAAAGGTTACAACTACTTATGTTATACGCAAGCTATGCATAATAATTAGAAACAGGGCACACTGTCTAAATCATCATACTTGTTAGCATTTCAATGCAGATATCATTTTAATCCTTGCATTTCTAATGTCAACAGTAGCCGCTTAGAGTTGTCATTGAAATCTTTAATTTCTCTCCTCTTCATATTGCATCTCTGTACACACATTGTTCATTGATTATGGTTTGGCATTTCTTCTGGGTTTTTATAACCTTGCAGTAGATTTATGCACACAAGAACTTAAACTGGCAATCTAGTACATGTTATACAAGAGAGGTTATATTTGAATGAAAAGTATTGAAGCTACTATCCTATTCAGCAGGATTATATAGATAATAAAGGTCAGCCGTGATACATACTGTTATGTTAACATGCAAAAGAATGTGTAGTAGTAGTAGTAGTAGTATATGATGGGAAGGGTTTATTTATCATAAAAGCAGGTCATGCTTTAGGAATAACTTTAGGATAGCAGTAGACAGTGATAGTGGATTATTGTAGGCTTACAGGAAAAACTATTTTCATGTAAGATAAAACAATCAATTTAAAACTGGAGTCAGAATCCCAAATCCTAGCAAAGCAAAGAAAAATACCTGAGGAGCTTTAGAAAAAAGCTTTCATAAGGGCTTTGAGCTGGTGTGGTTGTTTCTATCAGCAGGTTTCTTGACAGTGGATCTATCCATTCATATTAAACTCATACTGGAAGTCCTGACTGTGACAGTGACTTTGGCACATCATGCATCAAGAATACAAGTATTTTCTGTGATGTCCCATAGTCAGTAAAAGCCAACTAAATCAGGACATTCCCTAATAACTAAAAATAAACATTTTTAGTTTTTATGACCAATAGTTGCCTCCCTCACAATTCTTCCAGATTTTCTGTAGTTTGGAAAAGAAAGGAGAGAAGAATTTCTCTTCTCTGTAGTTTCCTTATGGAAGGTGATGTGTGTTACGAGGTACTTAAGGCCCTGTACAAGTCAGTTCTGGAACACAGTTCATGCATTACTTATGAGATTTCACTGAAATGTAAATCTGAGTGATTTTCATTTGTTCCCCTGCTCTTAAATGCAACAACATTTATTGAGTCCAAGGAGTCCTTCTCAGAGCTCAAATTGTAGAGAGAACTGTGTGGTGTGGTAAAAATTATTAATAAAAAATACATACATGTCCAGGCAAATAAAGCTACTGCGCTAAAAAACTTCACATTTGTCTGAATTAATGTTTAATGCATTTGTAAAAAGCAGTCCTGCTTTGTAGGATAGAGCCACAAAAGTGTCCTGCAATCTACTAGCACTTATGATCACAGCATGGGTCCAAAGAGGATTGTCAGAAATGCATGATCCGTGTTTGATAGATCAGAGGAACCGTACAGAGTATATTAAACCCATATTATAGCTGCTAAAAGGAATGCAAAAATATTTCTGGATTAGCTCTAAAATTAGAGGTTAACATATCATTTGATTGGCTTAAGCACACAGCATATTAGCAGTAGGTATTGAAACTTGCTAAGAAAACTCAGTTATGACCTACAGAAACCAATTACACAAGAGGGAACTAAAAAAAAATTAAAATTATGCTAATCATAAAGTTTTTTAAGTAGCATGTCTTTCTAATACAATAAAATAAAAATATTGGAGTACTGTGATGTGTTCTACCATAACCAGTTTACATCCATGGTATTGAGAACAAAGTACATAGTTTCTTAGGCAGGTTTAAAAAATGCCTAGTAATTTATCTGGACAGTTTTATTGCATCTCTGAGTTAATAAGATATGTAGCATTTAAAAACAATATAAACTTAGCACCCAGGTAAAATATACTTGCTCTAGCATTTTTTCAGATGATTTTACAAAGGGTTATTTCAGTGATATTGCTGTTGTTCCTGCATTTGTGTCCAGGTAGGAGCACCATGATCTACCAGTGCAATGGAAAATATTTCCAATTATCTTCACAAGATATTTCCAATTTCAACTGAAAAAGACATTTAAAAGGATTTTTTGTATCTAAAGACTAGAGATACCAGTTAAAAAGTTAAAGCATTGAATTGAGTAATTACACAGAATTTTAAAGTGCTAATATTTGAAGTAAATGTGACCCCAAATAAACACGTTAGATGCAGACACCTGTAGAAATGCAAGCTCAAGTTATTCTCCCTTGAAATATAAAAAAGGGCAGGGGACCTTAGCATAGTCTCAAGCTTCTTATACATACACACACATGACTAGTTATAATCTGAACTTGAGACTTGAATTCTTTCTTATTGAACAAAAGCTTAATCCTCCAAACTCATTGGGGAAATAGCCTTAAACAGGTGAAAATAAAATACAATTAACAAAGAAGTGAAAGGAGATGAGGAGTCCTTTGAGACTGTAGAGGGGGAAAAAAGGCAAAACAAATTAAATTTTCCAACCTGGATAAATCTTTGTAGCAAACATTAAAACAAAAAATAATGAGAGGAAGAAATTAAATATATCCAAAATTATGATTGCACTAGAAAACACAGTACAATAAAACTTGAAACCAGCCTCTTGGGAAAAGATTAAAAATAAGAATTGTAAACTATACAAGAAGTATTTTGTAGAAACTCTGTCTTGTTCAAAAATAAAGCAATCTAACTTATCTTTCCAGATGCAATTTTCTACAGTTTAATTTGGTAGGCTAAGTAGTGGTTTTGAACTTTTAGCTGATTTCTGTCTAACTAGCTTTAATTGTTATGTTTACTTCTAATTGACATTCAGCAATTCCATGAGTTATTCACTATGTAAAGAGGCTCAAAAATATCTTGAAGCCAGAGCAACCGGCTCAAATGCTATTCAAAATTTCTCAAAATATTAAAGAAAAGGTTCCAAAATGGCTGCAAACTTTTACTATCAAAGGAGGAGCCCAAAATGACTTCCAATCCACCCTTGTAGTTAATGGTTCCCAAACAAGAGAAGCAAAGCATGCCACCATGTCGCCAAAATTGTTTATGACTGAACTGTATGATTTGTTTGATAAGTTTGTAAGATAAGAGTATTTCCCAATATATGTCATGTGATTAGGAATGTGCTTTTGTGCATTGTGCAAAATTCACTTGTGTGTGTGCACACACAAACACACGTGTGTGTACAGCAATTGGTTTCAAAGAGCCAAGGGACAAAGACATTGAACATTTCCAAAAAAAATATATGGTGAAGTCTGTCAGACCAAGATTCCTGCCTACCTGATACCCTAGGATTACAGTCTCCATAAAGGCAAATTCCTATTTATACAACAGAACTGGCAGAGTGTTGAACCACTGGAATATCAAATCCTTTATCATTCATTTGGTAGCTAGAAATTAAGCTGAGGTCTCCAGTTTATACTTGAAATCAGAGAAAGAAATGTCCATGGGTGTCTTTGTTCTGGCTTCAGTGTGCACAGTAATGCAGCAATGGAGATGCAGTCACAGATTGGCAGCCGTGTACTTCAACCCCCAGTTTGAAATTTAGTTATTAGTCCCTGTGTTGTTGTATAAGTAGATACAGAGATACAAGTATATTCATTTTATTCTTAGTGTGCTGCAATCACACCTACATTTTACTTTGTAGTTATACCTTCAGGGAATAGCTTTCAGGAATATTATGCTGGGAAACTTCCCAGGAAAATGTCATTAAATGTCTGCATCTTCTCTCCTATCCCTCTCTTCCTCCTGAAATTTTCTCCTTCACATCAAAAGTCTACTGTTACTTTGAAGTAATAGGAATCAAAGACAAGGGAGAAAGCTGGCTCTATCAGACCCAGTGTTGAAAAGTTCCTGAGGATGTGGGAGAGATGAAAGAAACTGGAATTGTTTCAATCAAAGATAAGAAGTTGGAGGTAGGAATGCAAGGATTTTTGCACAAGTCTGTGGAAAGATGGGGGGAGGTATACAGATATTTACACATATATTTGAGGGGTGAAAGGAAGTAAGATAGTACAAAGTTTCTGAAATCTATTTCAATATGTTAGTCATTAAATCCTTGCTTTGCCTCCTTTCAGTCAACTTCTTGGTACTATTTCAAAAATGAATCCAAGCTTAAAGAAGAGAGTCATAGAAAATATCTGCAAAGCCCTTCAGAGTGAGTACAATAAATGACAGCCTTCTGGAGTGACAGAAAGAGATGTTGATATGTTTAAGCATTTCGTCCATTCAAACCCTTCTTCAAAAATATTTCAATCTTTATCAGTTCCTAGAGCTAAAAAGAGTGGACAAATAAATACAATTCTTAAGATTGCAACACTTTTAGGTTTAAGAATAAATGTAATTTAAAATATTCTTTTAATGCGTATCAGTTTTTAGTAAGGGGAAATCAAAGTCAGCAAACTCTGAAAGAAGATAACCAGTTTGGCTCTGAGAAATTCAGGGCAACTGAGAGGCTCCTCTCAAAGACCCAACATACAGATGTCATAGAACTGACCTGGAAGAAATACTGTCCAATCTAATATGGATTTCTGCTGGGATAACTCCACTTTCTCTGCTTGCCGATTGCAAAATCCACTCATTGCAATTCTATAAATATCCATTTAAATCAAAAGGAGGTGTAGTTGCTAATATCCAGACTGATGTCGGACCCTTGAAGAATTTCAGAAGAGAGAAAACTTTTTCATTTTCTCTTCTTCACTACAGGAATAATTAACAAAGATGAGAAAGGACAA
The DNA here is from genome assembly GCA_013398275.1 of Promerops cafer. NCBI lineage: Eukaryota > Metazoa > Chordata > Aves > Passeriformes > Nectariniidae > Promerops > Promerops cafer. The sequence goes on from VZSE01000421.1 coordinate 317,642, forward strand.
CAATAATAATAAAGCCTCAGCTGTGTCTCCAAACATATGTGGATGACTCCACACTCCAAATTCACTATCCCAGGCTTCATCCAGATATTAAAGCAGAAAGACAGAGATTACATTTCATTGATAGGAACAGACAGAACTACAGATCTGCCAGTCATCTCACCATCTGGGCTTGTATGAAGCAGGGAAATACAGTCGGGAGCACAACTAGTTCCCCTAGCCACAAAAGCAACATCTTCTCTTGGACCCGCACGCTGGTAAATGCTGAGTACCTTTTAAACAAAACAAATGTATGCATCACAGCAAAGGAGAGGAAGTGGAACTTGTACCTTTATGCTAATCCTTCTCCTCCAAAAAACAGCAGCTCTGGTTTCTCTGAATCACTTAGTCCAGAAATTGATTGAAAATGAAGAAGGCAAGCTGAAGGTCAGCTGCTCAATGATATCAATTGAAAGTGATTCCACCAGCTTCTCGGTAGACCAAGTATTGAATGTCATATCTGTAAGTCAATATCAACAACAACAGCATGAAACTTTAGTGTTTTGTGGAGGTATAACAGGAGGAATAGGTGTTGAGCAGTGGGGGTAAGGAAAGCAAAGAGAGAGTTCTAATTATGCATATCATGCATGGATCCTACACATTTTTGCACCTTTATTCCGATTCTATGGAATTTTGTCTTTAGGGGGGTTGAGGAGGGGAGGGCAAAAAAAACATAGGACTACTCATCACAGTCACAGAGAAATCCTGTAAGTTTGCATTATGTTCAAAAAATAAGAAAGAAATTCATAGATGCAGGAATATGAGAGACGTAAAGCTGTGCTACTAATTACTCCTTCCATGAGCAACACCAACCTGGAGATCAGAGTTCCACCCTCTTTCCTCATCACAGCCTGAAACAGAATACCCAGTTAGAAACTAAACTGAGAAACCATACCATTAAAAGATGAGATGTCTATTCTGCTTGGGACCAAAAGGGGTAACAATCATTGACTCCCTTGAATTCATCAACCCCCAACTTTCCTTCCATTGGATTCTCTTCACAAACTTCTGCTGACATCACTACATAGATTGTAGTGATCTGCTCCTATAACCTGGAGGGCAAGAAACACCATGCCCAAAGATCCAAGCCTAATTAAATTCATTCATATTACTGCCATTTGATATTTTGTAAGAGGAATTATAATCATCTTCTGAACAAATATAGAGGCTGTTATGTGAGGATTGCGGGGTAATTCATCTTGGAAGGGATCTCAGGACATTTCTAGTCCAACCTCCTGCTCAAAGCAGAGCCAACTCTGAGTACTGATTCCTGGAACCTGACTCTATCTCTTTCATGACCTCTCTGGCACTGGAAGCTGATATTAAGTGTCTCAATATCTACTATGCCATCTCTTCTCCAAGTTGAACAAGCCCAGTTCCCTCAGTCACTCCCCACAGGACAAGTGCTACAGCCCACCCACCATCTTCAAAGTAGTTGAATATTAGCTTCTGGATGGAAATAGGACACATCAAAAATTCCTTCATTCATCCAGTAACAACTTAAGGAAGAAATACTATAGAAAGGTTAGAAATTAGGTAAGATACATTTTTTTATAGTGGCATTATGATCTACACTGGTGAAGTTAAATACCAAACTGCTATACTGAAAATACTGCTACAGAATCTCTTATAATTCATAAAATCATAGGAAAAGTCAGGTTGGAAGGTGATCTAGTCCAGTTTCTGCCCAAAAACAAGGTCAGCTGTGAAGTTAAGGTTTTAATTCTTCAGTCATCTATTATCATGGGCAGCAGATGAAGAATTCAACCTTATTTTCAAAAATTCCATTTCTTGCTAACTCACATTTCATTATAGGAATGAAAATATTTCATTATGAACATGGAAATTGTAAGGCAAGAGGGAGGGGAAGCCATCTGTAGCAGAATACACTGCTCCTGTTTACATTCTCCCATCAGTTTGTTTACAGTGAACCCTCCTGAACCTCTCCTTGTTAGATAGGATGCCTTCCCTTTGTGTTAAGCAGGCTTATGCTTAAAGTCAGAATGAGCAGATGGAAATAAAACTTTTAACAACAAGAGTGCTCCTCCATTGTACTTATGATAACAAAACAGTACAAAGTGTCAGCAGTAGGCAGAGTCTCCTGCCATCTACAATATTAGATATATTTCTGGTTTTCTTCAATCCAGAGTAGGCTGTTTCTGAGCAACTTGAAACATGCAGAAAATGATTTTTAGAAAAACCTAGTCAACTGAGGACAAAATTCAAAGAAAGTCTTTCATTCCATGTCCTATCCTTTTGTGTATAATAAATACAAAAGAATCAGTCAACCTACAGCCTTGGTTCAGAGGTAGTGCACAAGTACAATTCATTTATGTCCCCACTTGCTGTTTTGCAGTCAGGGCACCTTAGGAACAGGCAGGAAGAGAAACAAATGCCTCAAGCAGGCAATTAGAACCTGCTTCTAGCCAACCCCTCAGTGTTGAATTCAGACACAGCAGCTTGCACAGCAGTTTCTGGACCCTGCTTCTAGATCTTCCTGAACCCCAGGGATTGCTAGAGGACTACTGGGTACTTTGAGGGGCATCAAGATTCCTGCTGCTGCCAGGTAAGGCTAGCTACAGGAGACTGAAGTCTCTAGCAAGCTCTAGCAGCTTCTAACAAGATCTCACAGCTGCTCTTGGTCAAAGGTTGTTCTAGTCTTAATCAGGATATTAGGAAGGGTCAAGCACCCTTTCAGCAGGAGCTACGGAGAGGTGTGGAGTGCATTAGTTTGTGGATAAAGGGGTGTAAAAAAATTTTTATGTGTGCCTAGCCAGCAGTACTGACATGGCATAGGGAAAAGTAACTGAAGCAACTAGTCCTGCTATCCTCTGGTTACTGAGGACTGCTTGGAAGAAGCAGGATCCACTCAACATGTGGAGCAAAAGCATCTTTACCAACAGGCTGGCCAGCCTGGTAAGGAAACCTTCAAAGCAGGAACGAGGGGGCCAGGAAGCTGGCAATAGCCAATGCAGAAAGGAAATGATGGGTGGGGTTGGCAAGTGTGCAATGTGATGTAGACAGGAAACACCTCAATCTGACCTGAAGAGGATGCCTCAAATCTATGCAAAACAATGAAGTGCCAAAAGGACAGCAGACTGTTTTCTCTGAAGTCAGTAAGCTGGTGCTTCCCTGAAGTGCCTGTATGCCAGTTTGCAGCATGGGGAACAGGCTGTGACAGTAATTAGATGTCTGTTACAGGGCTACAACCTCCTTTCATTAGACTTGTGGGGTAGCTCACTCAAGTGCTGCAATGGGTGAACACAAGCTTATTAGGAAACCTTATTAGGAATGGTGGATCCAGATGCATCCAGAGGATGGTGAGGAGGGAGAATTGCCCTTGATGTGAAAACAGCTGATGGGTGATGAGCCAGCTGACAGCTTGTAAGTCAGAATCATTGGGCAGATCAAAATCAGTAATATGAGGAAATACTGGATTTTCTGGCCTTCTTCAGACAGCTGTAATAAGCCTCATATCCACAGGCCCTCATGCTCATGCAGACTTTGTCCATTTTTCAAGGATCATTTCCCTCCAAACTCAAGAATGGTCCACCCCAATGTGCAGAAAGTCAAACACAGGTATCAGAGAGCTCCTGAAAATCTCAACTATAAAAAGATAGTAAGAGGTGGCAGAAGGGACAGTTGGTCCGGGAGGAACACAGAGATACGGTCGAAGTGTGGAATGGTGGTGTTAGGTACAACAAAACCCATCTGGAGCTGAATGTGGCAGGGAATCTACAAGGTAGTCAGCCTCACTTCAATCTCTGAGAAGGTAATGAAGCAAAAAAATTGGAAGCATTTTCCAAAAATATGAAAGAAAAGGAGAGACTAGTCGGTATATCATTTATGATGACATTTTTATATTGACTTTAGCAAGGATTTTGACACTTTCTCCCATAACTTTCTCATAGACATATTGATGAAATACAGAGTAGAATACTGGATAGTAAGCAAAGTGGATTGAAAACTGGCTGAACTGGCAGGATCAAAAGGCTATGGTCTGCAGCATAAGGTTCAGGTAACACCAACCCCTAACAGTGTCCCCCTGGGGTTGATACTGGGGCCAGTGTTGGTTAACATGTTCAATAGTTACCTGGAACATGGGCCTGACTGCACATGAACGAGAGAAGTGGCTGGTACACCAGAAGTTGCCATTTCAGAGCCACCGCAACAGCCTGGACAAATGAGCCAACAGAAAGGTCATGAAGAGGGAAGAGCAGGTGTCTTGTATCTAGGAAGGAATAATCCCAGCCATCAGCACAAGCTGGAGGCCAACTAGCTTGGAAGCAGCTTTGCAGAGACTCTGCAAAGGCGGGAATGAACCACTTGATCATTAACCAGCAATGTGCCCTTGTGGCAAAGGCAGTCAGCAGTCGCCTGGTTTGTGTTAGGGAGAGTATTGCCAGAAGGCTGAGAGAGCTGATCCTTCTCCTTCACTCAGCACTGGTGAAGCCACTGAGTGCTGGGTGCAGCCCTGGAATCCCCAGTGCAAGAGACATGGACACAGGTGGAGCAAGTCTGTTTACAGGCTGTGTGGAGTCTTGGCCCTTGGAGATACTCAAGATCAGATTTAATACATCCCTGAGCAACCTGCTCTAGCTGACCCGTTCTTGGAAAAAGGGAGCTGGACAATCTCCAGATATCCCTTTCCACCTCAACAAGTCTGTGGTTCTGTGATCAGTTTGGTCACCTTCCCAAGCACACAACCGAAGTGCAGGGGCCTTTCATTGCGTTCATGTAGGCTTGTGTTCACTTGATGGGAGCACTCATCTGTTTTAGCTACGTTACAAGAATGCATTCATATCCATAACAGAAAAGGATCATGACCTATAAGCCCTGGAGTGCTGTAGGAACATGTGTATGCCGCACTGCGCCGCAAACGTTGGGAACTGCTGATGGAGTAGATTCTTCTAGTTAAAGAGCCTAAGCAGGGACATTATAATTAGCTATGGACTCAAAGCTATATTTGCTGGCAGTAGAACATGCAGGAAGAATTACTCTGATTTACAGTAATTTTCCACTGAGGATTTCAAACTTTACCAAAAAAAAAATTTATGAGTTCATAATATAACAGCAAAGATGAGAAAACTCCCTAGGAAAGTTTTCTGTGCTGAAATATTTTTGTAATATTTTTGCATCCTTTCTTCACTCTGATTACATACAAGACTGTATTTGCTAACAAAAGGATTAGGAAAACTGAAAAAATATTGTCTTACTCTCTAGAATCAGTGATGAAAAGAAATGGCTGTCTAGTTTGCAAAATATTTCCATTTTTCAGATTTTTTTTTTATTTTGCAGTTTTGAGTCAGAAAAGGGGGAGAAGAGAGAAAAAAAAAAAAAAAAGAAAAAGAAAATACCACTTGAGTCTATCCTGTTGACTCTGCCACCTGCAAAAGAAAGTAGAGTTAGGTTCATTTTCCTGCTCTGAATTAAACAAAGAACTGGCTTGAATTTAAGTCTTAAGTCTGCGGTTAATGCTCTATGGATTAATTTAGTGGACTGTGTTAGGCAAACATACAAAAGTATATGGGGCTAATATGACTTTACTATGCCTTTACAATATCAAGCACTAAAATAAATCAAAAACTGGCACACTTCAGCTTCTTAGCAGAAAACAACTGTTGTATTTTTTAACATTTTATTGAAAAGAGAAAAGCAAAAAACCCGAAAGGAGGTATTGCTAGATGGGAGGTTGCTTGTTTTACCATGGAATCTTTTCTATCACCAAGCACATTGTACAGGATGATAACAGTGCTAACAGAAATCTTTTATAGGAAAGCAAACCATTCTGTGGGATGAACTAGGTTAATTTTAAGAACAAAAGAGAACAAGACAAAATAAGTAGTACCAACAACATCAAAAAGGTAGAACATATAATACCTGTTCATGAATCCTACACCACGTGGTACAGTTACATGATACACATACACATACCCGCACATAGGCACCAGCCACATCCTGCATCACTCCTGCTCACACAGACACACCAAAACTAGCTTTAAGCTAACTATATAATTATTGCTGTCAGCATAATCACAGCATCTCAGTGCAGACAGGAAGACCTACTGGGGAAATTTACTCAAGACCCATTGGTAATCTCTTCCAAGACCAACACTCCCAGAGCAATACTAATAACTGTATTTAAAATAGAGCATTTAACTTCATACATTGGCACAAGACATACTTATTCAATACTACTGAAAAATGTTCTCTAACACATAATTCATCATGGACAGACAAAAGGAGCAAATTATAAAGCTGGCAAAGAGGCAGCAACCTTGTAAATTTATACCACTTTTACCATCACGTAAGAAACATCTATCTGCATCTTTGTTCAAAGGTTCCCAGCAAAATATTTCAGAAGAGCAGTCTCACCTGGCTAGGAAGCAGCCACAGCAGAGGTCAGGGAGCCTGTAAGAGCGAGACACTAATTTCAGACAACCACACATCCTCCAGGATCCCTTTTTACTCAAACTGTCTGATCAGTCTCTGTCTCTCTCCCAAGTCCAAGATACTCAAAGCCCCAAATGCCATGACGGATCTCAGGACACAGCAAGAGCCATGAAATTCAAGCTCTTCAACCTAGCTTTCCCTCCAGAAAGGAGAGAGGTAAATGGATCGACATCTAATTGTTTCAACCACCGTGTTGTTTAATCACCAATTAGACCTCATTTCTCATCTGCTAAGTTCAACCTATTGATTTCCAGTCGCACACTCTTCTTGTTTACTGTAAAGACAAAGGCATGCCTCCTGTCTGCTCAGAGGAAGCAGTAACTGTGGCCCCATGTGTACCCCAGGAGCCCCATCAGCACACATCTCTGCCTGTGCCGTGCCCAGATGCCCATGTCAGGAGCAGGGCATTTTATTGCAGGCATAGCTGCACAATAACAGGTCTGAAAGCTTCAGGCTGAAGCTGGCTCAGAGCAAACATCTGACTATGCAGATACTACAGTCGAAAGCTGCCCTGGGGTTGTGCCTGCAGAGCTCTCTGCTCGCATTAGTTTTCTGACTTTCTCAGACTTTTCTTAGAATAATTTTACATAACAGATTGGGAAGGCACTTGGGGTAAGTGCAGCTACATAACCCTTTATATAGGGGTTGTATAGAGGCCTCTGTACAGCATAAGTACCAAAGTAAAAGCAACACTCATCTTCAGTGCCTGGCTGTCAGCTGTTCTTGGGTGAACATATTTTTAGCACTTTGGCAGTATTCCTGACACTCAGGCACCTTCCTGAGAAAGTTTTTACACTATTGTTTCAACAAAATGTTTTAGTTTCAACAAAATAGTAATTCCTGACAAAAAAAATAATTGTGCATTCATTAATGCCGAGCAATTCTACCAGTTTCTTAAAATAAGCAAATGTAACTGTATCAGAAGCAATGAACTGCAGTCATCTGCATAGTCGAGGAAGGAAAAAAGGCAAGAAGTGACAATGTAGCCAACAAACTCTAAAAAAGGTTTGCATTTATTGCCTGGCTATTTTATATGCTGACCAGTATAAACCTACTGTTTTTGCAACACATTAATTCATCTCAGCTACATACTGTACATTTTCTTATTGCTGTGATATGAATGGGTCATTCTTATCTACTGTTTCACAGTTTATACATCTTATTGATACTACAAAATCAAATTCTTAGCCAAAGGTTGGCCTGTCACTTTGTGGAAAGTAATCTATACAAAGATATGCTTCTGTTAGCTTATCTGTACCTTTCAAATTAATCTGATTACTTCTAAGCTTCCCTAAACTATTCAGAAGGAGAAAATTCTGTTAGAATTAGGAGTTATGATTTTTATGTTATTCTAATGTGCTTAACAAGATAAATCATTACAGAATTCAAACACTTTGGCAACACATATCGCTGGCAGGGGAATGGACATTAAAATGGCAGCAAAACCAGTTTCTCATGCTCAGGAGACACCCTAGAGGGCTGTCCTGGAACAGAACTTTGGTTCTGCATGGGCTTAAGTCAGATAAAACCAGTTGAAGGAAATAAAATAGAATGTTGGAGAACAGACATTTCAGCAGTTCCTATGAAGAAATTAAAAAATTACAAACCTACCATCACAGATAGCTGTAGAGACACGGGCTGATTAACGAAAAAATATAGTACCTGCTCCTGTGTTTGGCTAGATGCTGAAAAGCGAAGTCCATTTATTTAGAAGAACAAGACGACAAAGATACAATCTGTTTAGAACAAGAATGTAATTTTCAGTTGCATGTCCACTTTCAGCAAGTGCAGTTGCTGCAGGAAAAACAGAAATCGAATCACACTTGCTGCTAAATACATATTTAATTGCTTATGTTTTTTTTATATTTTGTTTTGCACCAGACTGTTTACTCTGCTCATGATGATGTGGAATTAGTGTTGTTAAGTTTTCTGCTTCCTTTAAGCAGTCTTAAAGTGCCGCCTAGTGCACATTTCAGGCAACATACCCACCTAACAAAGCAGTGCCAAGGCTGAGCGTGCAGAATATTCTGGCAGATTTTGTTTCATGCAAAAACATTTCATTATCTCCCTCCAGTCAATTTCATCAAATTTTAGGGGCTGAAGTGGATTCTGCATCTCTGGGAATGTGTAGTAGTAGAAGTTAATTCAGTAAGACCCTGGATTGATGTAACATAAGAAGTTGTACTAGTGCTGTCTAGCCTTCCAACCTGCACAGCTGTTACAGAGGAGGGAGAGCTTGTCAGGGAGGCTGGAGCACTCTGGGACCAGCTCTCAGCAGCAGCTCCCACCAGGACACTTGCAGTAACATCAACCTAACCCAGCAGGCTGGACCCTGCCCAGGGGCCATGAGCCCCACAGTGAACATCCTGGCCCCAGACCTTCTGTCCTCTACTCAGTACGACTGGAGGAGTCCTATGACTCTGTTTGGACTTAGGAAAACAAACCTTAAGCAGTGGATTGATCTCTTCTGAGGCTTTGGAAGAGAGTGCCAGGGCCTGATACCCTCCCTGGAGTCACAGCTGTCTGCATCAAACTAAGCAGCTACAGCAACAGATATTGCTGAAAACTGCAGTTATTTAACCACACACAGACATAGCATTGTACATCACCCTAAGTGTTCGTGTTTTCCTTGGGAGTGAACAAATCACCAGTGCTCTGTGGCACAGTGAAGGAAAAGAAAAGAGGGATTGTTCTTTTTTTTTTAATCACAAAGATAAAGATCTGGGACTTACTTACAATCCTGTCAAGAATTACATTAAAAAATCTGAAATTACCTGAGCTTCTAGCTTGAACCACAGACTTCTTTCTCCCTTACAAAACCATGTACATTCAAAATGAGCTCTGCTTTTCTTTCACTAATTAACTTAACACTGCAGTGGTATGAAAGAGCTTGTTTCTCAAATGCTTAAATATTACTCTTGATGTATAGGGATCTACCTGTCTTTTGTGATATGTTGTGATAAGCCAATTTCTTCTGCAGAGCTTTTCTGCCAATAAATTGTAGTGCAGGAAATCACAGAATAAGCTGATTAGGAAGCGACCCACAAGGATCCTCATGTCCAACACCAACCCTTCACAGCACCATCCCCAAGAGCCACACCACGTGCCCGAGAGCATTGTCCAAACACTTCTTGAACTCTGCCAGGCTTGGTGCTGTGACCGCTTCCCTGGGGAGCCTGTTCCAGTGCCCAACCATTCTCTGAGTGAAGAACCTTTTCCTAATATCTAAGCTAAATCTCCCCTGACACAACTTCAGGCCATTCCCTTGGATCCTCTCACTGATCACAGAGAAGAGATCAGTGCCTGCCCTTCCTCTTCCCCTCACAAGGAAGTTGTAACTGCAATGAGGCCTCCCTTCAATCTCCTCTTCCCCAGACTGAGCAAGCCAAATGACCTCAGCTGCTCCTCATACAGCTTCCCCTCAGGGCCCTTCACCATCTTTGTTGCCCTCCTTTGGATACTCTCTAATAGCTTGCTATCTTTCTTATATTGCAGTGCCCAGAACTGCCCCCAGCACTCGAGGTGAGGCCTCCCCAGTGCAGAGCAGAGCAGGACAATCCCCTCCCTTGCCTGGCTGGCCATGCTGTGCCTGATGCACCCCAGGACAGGGTTGGCCCTCCTGGCTGCCAGGGCACTGCTGACTCATGTTCAGTTTGCCATCTCTCAGGACCCCCAGGTCTCTTTCTGTGGCACTGTTTTCCAGCATCTCATTCCCCAGTCTGTACATACATCCAGCGTTGTCCCATCCCAGGTGCAGAATCCAGAACTTGATGAACTTCATGTGATTGGTGATTGCTCAGCCCTCTGATTTGTTGAGGACTGTTTGCAGGGCATCCCTGCCTTGGAGGGAGTCAACAGCTCCTCCCAGCTTTGCATCATTGGCAAACTTGCTCAGTCCTGTGCCCAAGTCAATTATGAAGACATTGAAGAGCACAGGGCTGAGGATGGAGCCCTGTGGAACCCCACTAGTGACAGGTCACCACTCTGATGTCACCCCATTCACTGTAACCCTCTGTTCCTGACTTGTGAGCCAGTTGCTCACCCATTACATGAAGTGTTTATCCAGCTTTGTGCTGTAAATTTGGTAAACTGTTACAACATTTTCAGTTGGATAATTATCAAAAAATATTAAGAGTCCTTCGGTCATCACTATCACAAATAAACCTGAAACCAATTGAGGATCAATAAATACATCCAGCTGGCAAATCTCAGTGACAATAATTAGAACAGTAGCATCTGCTTTCCCCATCCTGCCTCACAGAAATCACTTCAATATTGCTTGTTTAGAAATTTAGCATTTACATTGATGAGATGAATCTAAATTCCCAGGCAGAAGTCACTGTACATATACATCAAGAATATTTTAACTCCTCTTAGTTTTCTCTTCTCTTTGGAATTAAATCAGAGTTCACAGTATGCCTCTGCCTTTTATTAATTTGTGCCTAATTACTTATAGAGCTATTTTGGTTTGACATTATTCCTACTTGGATTCTGTTAAAAGATCTTCAACAGCTGTTCCAGATCAGTGTAAGCATTATTTCACATCCATTTTATCATCAGAATTAATGAAGAGAAAGAAGCACCTGACTTACTGTGTAGTGCAGGGCAAGTGGTTTTTCTCCCTGCTTAGTTTCTACATCAGTACCACCTTCAAAAAGACTTATCAAGAATCACTTTTTTCCATTCATACAGCACTAATCATGCTCAAAAAAATGCCAAGAAAATAACCAGCAGTCTTATGTGTGTCTTTTAATGCTGTATTTAAAATTGGTGTAGTGCAGAATCCAAATATTTTAAAGTGTCATTGGACTATAGATAACAGGACCCAAAAGACCATTAGTCCATCTGGTCAAACCAAGACAATAAGACTTTGTACTAAAAGATTTGAAAACACCCAATAATGTCACAGCAAGAACTGCTATGCAGTAATGAATTAATTTATTTATATTTGCCACAAGCAGCTTGTTCTCTCATTCTCTTCCCTGTAACCAAATTACATATGCAAAGTAGAATCTGGTCAGATTGTTTTTCCCTGCATACATATATACATGCTGCTGTGTGCCTATTTTAGAGTAGTCAAGGTCAAATAACTATACTTTCCATTTGAAGCAGCAACTCCCACTATGGTTCCTGTAGAAGATTATTAAAAAATCTCTGCTGAAATAAACCTTACTTTCCTGAAGAGCCAAAGTGACAGTGACTGATGGCTTTCTTCTGAAACTTGTGCTTGGTGGAGTACTGAAAGGACCCAGCCTTTAAACACCTTCAACCTCTTAGGGGTTCAAATTTGGTTAAGGAAACTCAGAACAATATCACTGAAGGGTTGCTTGCAAGAAATCACTGAAGCTGTCCAGTCCAATCTCACCCTCCAAGCAGGATTATCAGCAGAACTGAATCAGGTCATCAATAAAAAACACCCCAAAGATAGTCACCTGGCTGGGTGCCTCACTGCACTCCTGGGAAATTGACCCTCCCCACGCAGAAATCATGGTCATTGCCTCCTGATAAATCATCTGTACCTTCTGAGGAATTTTGGTTCTCTCATTTTCATAACCCCCCATACTGAAGTATTTATAAATATCTACTAGATCACTCCTTAGTCTCTACGTGGCTGTATACAAGCCCATCTCCCTCAAAGAGCACATATCCTGCAGTCCATCTTGGTGGCCCACTGACAGACTATCAGTAAATAATTTATTTATTTACTTAATTGAAACATGGCTGTGTTCTGAATAAAACTTCCTAAGTCGCTGGGATTTATGTTTAAACATGCTGTAAAGCTGTAAACTCCAAAGCTGCATCATCTGCTGGGCAGGACAGTACAGAGAAAGACAGAGGGTCTTTCAGATGCTATTGTGCAAGAACACACACAGACAATTCATCCTCCCCACAGAGAATACTGTACTGTAGCTGAAATGACTTCAACATACACCTCAGGTCTAAACTAAAACTCTTGCATGTATCTTGTTAGCATTCCGTATGGTTGTGGTTTGGCCCCCACCCCTGGATCATTTTGATTGGAGTCATATCACCTTACACAACTGAACAATGCACTATACCATGCATTAAATTGCTCATATCTTAGCTCTTTCTAGGTATTGTCAGGTTACATAATGTCACAGTCAACTACACCATCCCAATGGATCTTCGTAATGACTCCAGGTAAATTTTCAGTAGGTCTGGAAGAGGATTGACCCTCTTGAGGGGATGGAGCCATATGAAAGGTCAGTTAGCAGAAGCATGCTTCTCTTGACACTATTGTTTGTCTTGGACCAAATATTTAAAATTTCAGGATTTACAACTAAAATCTAAAGAAAACACATCAGCACAATAACCACAGCCACAGTTTCATTAACAAACTGAACAGCTAGAAATTAGAATGTGGAATGTATTTCCAATATACAATCTAGTGTTTAGCTCAGAGCAAGAGCAGCAGAGTCTGGCCTGCAAAGTACCCCTCAAATACCACCTAATGCTTAGGCCAACATAGGATCTACTTCTTACTGCTCTCATGTCAGTCACTTCCTTTCCAGTCACTGGTCTAAAAATTGCCTTTTTATCCCTGAACATTTTGACTTCAGAAAACCACTTAAATAGCTTTAGTTCAGGACTGTGTCAGCTCCACTCTAGCCTGAGCTACATCATATTTTCCTCAGTCAGACCTTCTTGATCCAATGCATCCAGTTCACTGGTTGTTTTGACATCTGCATTCTGAGAGCCATGCTATTCCAAAATGGCAACAAACGAAACCAATTTAAAGAAAAAAAAAACAAAAACAACACAGACTGACAAATTAGCATACTGCTAGAAACAGAGAGAATCTGCAACAAGATTTGTGATAGATACCACATCTCAAAATTTTGTGTTAAGCATTGAAAGATGGAATTCTATTCATAGGTTATGTGGTCCAATTCCTAGCTGCTGTTCTGTAATTTTGCACATGCATGCAAACAAGTGAGAAAACAATATTTTACTTTTCTCTCCCAAAAGAAAAACATTTTAATCCTGGATCTGAAAGCACCAATGTACAAAGGCTGCTTAAAGGCAGTGATAAAAACCTAACACCTACCTGCCAATATCTGTGTGCAGATAACTCAGCCAGAATCACCAAGGGTTTGGCTTAGTTTTAATCTAGCAACTGTTTTAGAGGATTTCCATTACTTTTACACAACTGCAAATGTTTTCCATGCATCATTGCATACCAGCAACATTTTCCAATGTCTTTCTTTAATAAATTTTTACAGAAGACCACAGCAGGAAATTCTGCATGCCCCATTGGGCTAGCAATCATTAAATATACAAGATCCTAATGAAAGGCAGTTTAGAGTACCAGCAAAGAACTTTTCACACATTGACAATCAGTTTCTCAGCTTTTGAAAGCCTCATAAAAAGGCTTCCAAGCTGCCATATAGTATTTGCAACCAAAACTAATCCTTGGCAAATGTCTTTGCAAAAAATAACTACAGAAGATAATAAAGTGGTTAAAAATGGAGTCACACCAAGAGTAAAAACAAACACTAAACCAATCCTTTTTAGCCTTCATTCCTATTTCAAATTGATATGACTCACTCTTCCACATCATTCTCCCACCTGTGCAAACTTGGAGGCAATATACCAATTTTCAGTCCTTCAGCACAGACAAATATGATAACAACTGTCCTGTACTCAGCCAAATTTCACATCTCAGCATTCAATAGTACAGAACCCAAATTTAGTTCAGCTGAAGCCTAGTACAGACTGACACAGTAGTATTTTGACATTCAACTATGTTTTTCATAAATTTATGATCAATTCATGAGTAAATCTCATTTCATAAATAAGACAAGGGAGCACAGTTTCTCAAGGCTCTTGCCTTCCCTTTCCCCTTGGCTGCACAGAGACCTGTGACAGCCCTCGGGGCAGCAGGGCCATGATTATGGTCTGGACATCAGCGATAGAGAGCAGAAGCCTTTTACAAGGGCTTGCATTTCACTGTTTTTTGACTGCAGGAGCCAGTCAGCAAGGCACACAGCAGTGTTAACCCCCTCCAGCACAGAGAGAGGAGGGGAGAAGACCTGCACCCAGAGGGGGAATGCCAAAGGGCAAGCAAGGCCAGAGAAGTTGAATGGAGAGCATTTGGGGTTGTTATGGGCTGGGCATCAGCAGGGCAGCTGGGGCCATGCTTGGCAATGCACCAGTGCACAAATCCAACCTGGCAGGAGTAATAAAAGAGTCAGAAGATTTGGATCAGCATCAAAGGCTTTATCACAATCCCCCATCCAAATCCTACCCAAAAAGTATCTTGGTGTTTGGAAGGAAACTTAAGATGATACTTGTGGAAGAAGGCCTTGTGGCAGCTGGACTACCATGCTGCACCCTCGGTAAAAGTCAGTCCTTCCCCCAGCCCCAGACAGCAAGCTGCAACTTTCTCAGAGAAGACAGTGGGTTTGTAGCTATGTGATATGACTCAATACACAGCCAAAGGCAATGGCACATATCTGACCTATTTTAAACCACAAAATGTGGAAACAACTCTCAGCAAGAAAATATGAGCTTTACTTTCACAAGCAGGGAGGCCAAAGTAGTCCAATTATTTACCACCCAAGATGCTAAGAGAAAAATACTCACTTCCAGTGCTGTTACAGAGTCTCAGAAATATTCATGTCTCTAATTACTTGATGATGTTCCTAATACTCTTCACTAATGCTCCCCTCTCATTTTTTTCCTGGTCAGCAGCAAGCTCAAACTACAAGTGTCTTGAACTGACCCCATTTAATATAGGAATTTTTTTTTCTCGATTGTGTTACATTATTTTCTTATTTATTTTGGAAGTAATATATTATTTAAACATAAATTAGTTGAGATCAGAAAAATGCAATGTTAGAAATATTAGAAAGACAAATGTATGTTTAACTTTCAGCTAATTTTTAATTTGGTAGTTCCACAAGAGAAAGGCTTTTCCTGCTGCCTATAAAAGCAAGCAAAATATCACTAATGCAGAAACAGTACATTGCAAATGTACAGAAATTGTTTCTCTAATCCTTTTAGAGAACTACCCCCAAGAACTCCACATAAAAAAAACAAATAGACAAACTAAACAAAAGGAAAAAAAAACACAAGTAGAGCCTTGTTTTAAGCATTTTTTACTTAAACCTTTTCCAAGTAGCATTTTTAAGTACAGGGAACAAAATTTTTATGTGGTGCATTTGTAACTTGCACTTGAAAAAAAAACAATGGCTACGTATTTTTTCTTGTCTTTCTCCCTCTCTCTAAGGAACTTGTGCAAGAATCACCTTTTTAGCATATCTGCTGAGATTATTGGCCTGGTCATGAAAAAAAAAGCAAAATAAAAGCACAGATGTCTGCCACTAGAACTACTTAAGGTAGCACGAGTCAGCCTCCAGTGACATCTATGAAGATGTCCTTTCAGAAAAAAAGGAAATGTTTGCTCCCTCTCATCACTGATTTTAATAAGATTCATTGGCTTAGACAGCTATTCATGCACAGCAGTTATGATCCCCTCAGACTTTCACTGACCTTCAGGGAATTATAAAAGAAGGAACCAATTTCCATTCCTGGAAAGGAGAAGGGAGAAAGGCAAGCCCTCTCTCACTGCGTAAAGGTAAATACTTCAACAGAAAGAGCTCTGATGTTATAAAAGAATTCCTAACAGCAGGAAAGAAGGCATCAAATCAACTGCTGTCATTTCAAATATTTCCTACAAAGGAGGAAATACGCTTTAGTGCAAAGAGATATCCAGCAGTGGATTTTTATGTAGCATGCTCAAGAATTAATCTCCACGTTCAACCCTGCACTACTACAGCTGAGTCAGCACCATTCTTTTAAATGACCTGATTCTGCAATCGCATTATTAATATCATGAAAATTACTTTCCTCTCTGCTGTTTTGTGCTATCAATGGAAAGCCACAGAAGCAAAATGCATTAGCTCTCACAGGTCTCCTCTAGGATTATTTGCATCAATACAAACTGAATTAATCATGGAGACATTTGAATAATCACCAGCCGTGTGATAGTGCCAGAGCTGTGTCAGGAGCTGTGGTTCTCTTCTGTAAAATGTTGCATTTTATTTGTGTTATTGTCATCTGAACCGGGCATATTTTATCATTCTCTATCAGGATGATATCTTGCAATCTGCACTGTTATTCCTTTTTATTTCTTGGCATATTTTATATACACTGCCTGCTTTGTGTTCCCTAATGTTCAATCCTAAATTTAAGTGGCACATACTTAAATTTATGAATCTGAAGAGGGGAATTCATTACAAGAAATATCAGCATAACTGAGACCTCCTTTGTTCTGAAAGACACTGACTCAGCCTTTGATTTGTAGCGTTTTGTGTAACTCTAGGCTTTAACTGCAAAGAGGAGAGCAACTAGAAAACCAGAGGATTGCTCTGATGGTCAGTAAAGTTTAGGTCTTTTTTCTGAGCACTGCTATAACTCAAGCAGACTGCAAATGTTAAGAGTAAAGTACTTTGGAAAAAACACTCATGACAAAATTGACCCGTTCTAATCCTACTGGATTGGTAACCAGTGGGTTCAAGGCAATTTGTGGAGCCTGTTTAGCAGGCTAAATTCTAAAAACTTCAGCATTTCTAGCAATATATTAGTAAACATTTTAAATTCAAAAGAGAATCAGAATTCTGATAAAAGTGCTATAGGGTTTGTCAACATATTTAATCTGCAAAACTAATTTTGAAAGATACTTCATGAAACAAAAGCAACCAGACTTCTCACAAGACAAAGAACATACTAGGAACTCATCAAACACGGTGATATACTGCTGAAAAAAAATGTATCTCCCTCAAAAATAGTACATAAATATATATGAAAGAGATCCAACAGGCACAAGAGTGACAAGCAGTCTTACACACACACAAAAGCAGGAGTCAAACAAATTACTTCTACTGGAAATTATCATAGAAACATACATTTATGTCCCTGTTAAATATGATTCCAGCAAGTTTTAAACTATGAAAGAAAAATATCCTTATCAAAGAGAATTCAGAATAGCCAAAGTGCCACATGGTTGCCACAGGCTTTGGAAGAAGGACAGCCACAATCCCATCCATCTTGCCCACCACTTTTCTGAGTCCTTCCAGCTTCCAGGCCCCTGTTGCAGCATTATGGCAACATAAACATGATTTCCCAGAGACACAAAATTTCATGATACAAACACCCTCTAAGCAAAACTATGGAAATAGTATCACCATACCAACAATAATAAAACTGGAACAGCAAAAAGCAGCAATGTACTAAAAAACATCCAATCAAAGCAAACATTGACTTTCAGTGGAGTAAATATATTCATCTCTGCCTGAAAGGAGACAAGACCTGTCATTTGGGAGGGTAAAGGCATCTCGTGAAAGTACCATAACCGATTTATCCAAACATTCAACTGGGCTATTTTTCATTAATTTTCTTCTGAAATGTGTTTTTTGTTCTTGTATGTGGAAAACAATGCTTCACAGAAGTCCACATGGGGGAAAAAATCAAGTATTTAATCCTACCCTGTTACTGTACAGCTCCAGTTACCATAACAACTTGCTGTAGCTCTTCTCATAATAGGCTTAGGGTAGCTTGTCCATAAAACCATTTT
This sequence comes from Promerops cafer, assembly GCA_013398275.1. Taxonomy (NCBI): domain Eukaryota; kingdom Metazoa; phylum Chordata; class Aves; order Passeriformes; family Nectariniidae; genus Promerops; species Promerops cafer. Next base: position 335,730 of record VZSE01000421.1, read on the forward strand.
GTAACTGGAACTACAGCTAGTACACTATTCTGCATCCATGCAGCCCCTCTGTTGCCAAGAGTCAAATTTATTTCATTTTAAGTGTAAATATAGTTCACAGTATTTGAGATTTTATGGCTAGAAAATCCAGACTATAGGAAAGATAGCAATCACTTATCAATGTGGCATTGCATTAATCATTTAAAAAAACCCCAAAACACAGCTTACTGCTGTTCATCAAATGCTTCAATATTTCACTATGCTTATAACAGGAATAAAGTATTTTAAATACGTGTGAATTTGTAGCCGTATTTTCAGCTACGTCACTGGTTCTTTTACAACAAATCTGTAGTTCTTCCATTTCTAGATTTGAAAATTAAATGTTATTTAAGGCTGCACTATATATCAACTCTTTCTCAGGTATCTTTTATCTCTGTTCTTTGAGGAAGTACTCCAGCTATGGAAAATGACTGTAAAATCTGCCAAAATGCTGTGGGTAAAGTTGGAAATCTGGTACTAATTTTTTTCTCTCCATTTCACAATACAGATATCCTTTCATAACACTTATTGTTAAATATCAGCTTCCCTTTAGCATAATTTAGGTAGGAACTGTTTGTACAAAGACTAAGATGGAATTTGATGTCAAGTACTAGGTTGAAAGATCCTCAAAATATCTTTTAGCTGCTTTGAATACTAATAATTCTTTAATTAAATTACACTATCTATTCAGGATAATTATTCACAGTGCTTCAATGCAAGGGAAAGTATGTACATCCAGGCTGGTCTGCTATTTGGTGTTCCCAGCTGAGTACATTGGAGTAAAGGTGCCAGGCAAATGCAACTTTCAGATGTTAGGAGCCTTCTAGACACCCTCTACTGTCAGGCAGGGTAAAAGACTAAATTTAAAGCTCCAGAATTTTTTCTCTTGAAGGACAGAATAAACCTTTTTCTCCAGATGACAAATTTAAATACAGACAGCTCCACATTTTTTGCTCTGAAGAAAGCCTTAAAACCTGCATTTAAGCAGGTCATAAATGGGAACTCACAGGTTTGCCCCTGTAGCTGATAATCAAGATCCATCCACATCCCCAACAAAATTTTACTTCTCTGGCTCAGGCCCTTGGAGCAGGCTGCACTCTAATCCTGTATCTGGTTTTAGTGCAACAAGTCTAGCAAATTTTTACCAATACCAGGAATCTGCCCATTAGATCCAAGACCCAGAGGCAAAGTAGACAAGGAGTGGTGCCCTCTCTAATTCTACAGGATAACTTCCACAAGAACTGTGTGAAAGGCTCTGCCCTGGTTGCAGCCTACTCCCTGCGTGAGGGGATTCTCAAAACGCGTGTGCAGGTGAGAACCAGGATGAAGGTGGTTAGTAGCTGTACTTATAAATATGAAAAATCCTCACAGTTTCACTGGTTTTCCATGCAATTTTCTGCACCCTTCATAAGACATTTTCTGTACCTTGTCGACTGTTACAACAAAATTAGAGTCCGTTTGCTGTTATTTTGTTTCCTTTTTAAATGCATTTCCTATTTTAAATCCTCCCCAGCAGAAGTTTATTTATCTAATCTATACAATTCTATCCAAAACACTTGTATATGCAAAGTTCTCTGAGTAATCCAAATTTGAGGTGTGTTATTTTATGAAGTTTGAACTTTAAATCATTCCTAAATCAAAGCCAACAACGTGGCATATTTGGACTTAATTTGGTGTGCAAAGACCATTATTATCTAGTTAGCAATCTCTTTTCAATTTTAAGTATTTTAAAAAGATCACTAAGGGAAAAATTCTGCAGTGTTTCAGTCAATGCCTGCAAGTCATTAGCTAGAAGAATGTCTGACCTTAACTATGGATAGAATTTTGTCTGTTTAATTAACAAGTGATGAAAACCGCCAGAATTTTTGCATATAAGCATCCTAAGTTGCTCTAGTCCAATTGATTAGTATTTCCTGAGCAGAAGTGGCAGGCTAGCAAACACCACTTTGCAGATGTCAGCTCAGCTCTGGCATCAGTAAAGTCTCTACTAAAAACTTACAAAGGACATCTAAGTACAATAATCAGATCTTTATTTTGGATCCATTAAAATGCTGGAAGTTGCACTGTCAGTAAAACCAGCAAAATGGATATGAAAAGCAATTATTTTTACCTTTAAATAAAAGTGTTCCTGAATCTTCCTTGGAAAAACAGCAGTATCAAATTCTTGGAAAATCACTCATCTGTTCAACATGGTCCAACTTAATACTACAAATTCCTCAATATGCATGGCTAAACAGCCTTCTGTGGAGGGAAATTCAAAGTGAAAGACAAAGAAGAGGTGATAAAATGACATAGTACTACCTGAGGGTTACCACTGCCTTACAATTTTAGTTAACTCTATGGTCAAGTTAACAGGTTTTTACTTTATACAAATTAATGCCCTGTTTCTATTTAAAAAGATCCGTGTCAATCACTGGCCAGTCCATTTAGATGAGGGAACAAATAAGCATTCCTCTAGGAACACATTGCAAAATCCAAAGCTGTTGTCCAAGACACTGCTTTGTAAAACACCGTCTGAGCACAACTTGCAGGCTGGGTGAGAATCAACTTCCTGAGAATCCTATGCAAATGCAGGATTTGGAAAAATACATGGCAGCTGTGAGGTTCTGGCACAAGGAATGGTGGAAGCCCAAAAGAGTTTTAGTTAGCAATAGCCTTAGAAGGCCTGGAATACGCAAACACAGAAGCTGCTTCCTGTCCAGTAAAGCTAGACTTTCATACATCTTCATCCACCTGTCATACATACGTACAAGACAGTGCCAGAGAAATGCTTGCCTCATCTCGACCCTCCTCTGAAGAAGCCTCAGTGGGGGCAATCACTAAAAAACAAGAATGCCAGAGGCATTCCTGTCCTGAGATGCTGTAACAGATATATATCTACAAAACACATTGAGAATGAGGTGCAAAGCCACATCCAAGTACATGTGCAAAGTCTGCTCTATTGTCATAGCATGAACAGTGAGTTTGGCCAAGTGAGCTGATCCTTTATGCTCTTCTAAACACAGGCTTTTTGCTGTATCTCTTACCAAGCAGCTGGATGTTGCACCAATTCATAATACCCTGAGTATTGCCACTTGCAAATTACTTCCAAGGGAATGAGTACTCAGGAATTTGTCGGAGACCTGATTAGATGGTGAAATGAATCAGTGTTAGAACCACGGTAGACTTTGATCAGTTTAAAAATGGCTTGTTTGAACATCTGAAATCATTAGTGAGGTGCAAATGGGAGTGATTTAATATAGTGTTGAGAGCAATTAGATTGGAGTTCATTTTGTAGTGTCTATTGAGAACATTATTTTTATCTGGTTTAGAAACATTATAATACTTGCATAATAGATGCGACACCCATTCTCCTTGAGCATTATTATAAATGTCTTTCCAGTAATATTCATACATGTGAAAGCAGCACTAAAAATAGTATTTGCTCTTGATCTTTTTCTGGGAGAAGGCTGAAGATTTCGGTGGATCAAATACTTATTCTGCCTTCCAAGCTCTTTAGACATTTATCCAAAGATCTACTAAAGCAGTCAATGCAGATGGAAATGAAACTTTAAGACCTAGCTCTACAAGGTATTTATATTGAATTGCTTTAGAAAAATCCAACTGCACATATTAAAAAAAAGCACCTTCCTTACAAAATGCCATTAATCTGGAAGCTATGCTTCCAGTTCCTCCCAAAATTTATGGCATTACTTTTAAAATAAAACCTAGTAAAATGAACCACCTCCAGAAAGATCCAGTTCAGAAAATATAGTGCTCAAAGTCCCAGAGTTTTCCATAATTTATCAAATTGATTTCTATGTGAAATTCTGTGGTTGTTTCCTCTCCTCTTCCCAGCAGCTCTGCCTTTCTCTCCAAACATAGAAATTTAAAGATCTTTCTCATATCATTTTGCAGTAAAAAACAGTTGGAAATATAGCTGGTGTAATGGTAGCCTGTAGGAAAAACATATATACATATTGACTGTAGTGGTCTGAAAATCAAAAAATATAGCTCAAGAAGTGACCTACTGACAGACAAGAGGGTTTTCAAAGTATGATCGTTCCACATAGGTTTGTATCTACTTGCATGAAAGTAGGTCACATTAAGGGCCTGAGCCAAACCAGTTCAAACTCGAGAAGTTACCAGTATCTTGGAAGTCTATACACATGGAATAAAATGTGCCGTTTAGAAACCAGCAGTAGGTCTGCCTCCATGTGATTTATGTGCAAAAGCAAAATTGTGCAGAAATAGACTAGTAAATGGAGGGCTTTAGTTTTTTCCTAGTGGCTGTGTTCACTGTGAGTCATTTCTAACACTCAACACCTACTAATAAATGGATCACTTCAGGCTTTAAAGTTGTTTTCCTCATAGTACCCGCATGTGATGTATAGAATTAATTTTATCTTCATTTATATACAAAAATTTGAGGCCTAAAATATGCTCATAAACAGAAATTCTATGACAGTAAAGGAAGCCACTATGCCAAAATACAAAGTTCATATAACCAGCTTTTTCATTCCCATCTATTAAGTCTCTTGTTTACTCAGGCATTGCTGAGATATTTTTTTCTGTGCCATTCCTAAACAAAAAGCTACATCTTCCTTCTGAGAAGCATCAGTAGTTCATATCAGTGGCATGAGCATGTTCCACACTGGTTCTGGATGGGGATTCATCCCAAATCAAAGGAAAATTGCCTGTTTCTCAAAGTCCTATTCCAGGTTCCACAAGTAAGTTTTGGGTTTTCTAGGGCAGCATTGACATGGGAATCAGCTTTGGCACATTAATCTTCACTATTTAATATTGCAAACATCCTTCATCTGCCAAATAATTTATGCCTTTTACTGATGCTAAATCCTTAGAACAAACATATTAACTATATACAGAATCAGTTTCAAATAAAATTATGATTTCTGCCCCAATGCCAAGTTTTCACTCGGGAGTTTAAATTTTTTTTGCCAGGCAAAGCAAAAACTGCTGTTCCCCTCATTAGTACTCCACAGTTATTGAACAATTACTTCTCATTCAAATACTTCCTAAAAACTCACCTTGCTGAAACATGTGGATGTGGGGGACTAAGCACATGATCTTTCACTAAGCTTCATTCATCCTGCATTTTCAGTCAGGAGTTTTATAGGAGCCACATAGCATAATCTTTGTCATACGTTTTATAAAGCACAGAGTACACTAGTATTCAATAAAAGGTTAAGAAACAGAGCAAAACTAATGAGAAAAAAAGGGGTTGTTTCAGTATCATAGGAATTTCCAATGTTTATTCTTATTGGTTTTCTCTCCTGCAGGCCAGGATGACATGGAAGACAGAGCAAAGCAAGGCAATTCAGCTCATGAGTTACATCTAGTTCCCATGAGGAAGCTGATAAGAACATGATTAAGTGGAATCATCCAAAAACATTTGAAGTATGAGTTATTTTTCTGAAGCAAAATATTTCACTGTGCCTGTGCAGAATTGTATATATTTTTAAAATTCTGTAGAAAACTGACCATGTTCAAAAAGTAATAAGAATTATACTCGTCTTCTGCAAATGGCCAGATGAAAAATAAACAAACAAGCTCTCAATGCAATTTGTCCCCACTAAAGAGTTTCATTGTTTGGGGAAGGAAAGGGTTGTGATATTATTTTATTTTAAACAATCACTCCTTCAAGAACATCAAGTCACTTAAAGCAGAACCATTAAAATAAAATATAAAAGAAACCAAGCTGATTTCTGCCCTTATTATAGGATGGGTAATTACACAAAACCCAACAACAGTGAAAGCGAGATCATTACAGAGGGAGTTAAATAGAGAGAAGCTCCCAGAGGAGCACATAACAGATGTGGATGGTATATTACACCATTGTTATCAGGCAAAACTATTCTCTTTGCTTGTAAATTAAGTTAATGTGTTAGTATTAATACTTAGGGATTTGAAAAATAAACCAGATTTCAATTACCATCACATTTCTATACATGGTGAGGATTGAGTCCCTTGTGTCAGGATGCATCCTGCAGAGTATTAGCTACTTAGAAGTGATTTCTCTGGCTTTTTACCTCCACTGCTTGCAGGATAACAGGGCAAGAGCATGGGAGAGAAGGAAGACTGACATGGGTGGCAGCAACAAAAATTCTGAAAAATTCTGACTGGCCCCTCACTGAGACCCCATGTAGGCTCCCATCACTACCCATGCACTAACAGGGCTAAAGAAAAGCAAACTTAGGGCAGGCCTTAGAGCAGTCCATTCAAAATATCCCTAGGACTGATCTGAACAGACAGTGCAGAGCTAAGGGCTGTGGCATGTGCACGAGTAAGAAGAAGCAACACCCAAGGGCCCCAAGTCTGACCCAATCAAAAGAGAGGGAATAAATGCATTTCCTCACCTCCCCTGCTGCAGCATCCACAGCTCATTTGTGTTCTCCAGTCTGACCCCCCCATGGGCCTTGCCAGGGGAATCTCTTTGCATTTGGGTAGGACCCTGAGCCTTTATATCCATCTTTCCCTGCATAGCTTCACAGAGAATCTCCCTGTGCCAGATCCAAGTGATACAAACCAGGGCAGAAGGTTCCTCAGTAGTACAAGGAGCCTTCCTCGCACCTCTGGAGCAAGAAACAGGAGACTTGCATAATTAGTTAATTTAGACTCTGTAATGAGCACTGTTTTATGTTCTGACATTAAAGAATGTAGGAATCATTTAAAACCTGGAAGGCACATTCACTGTTGGTGCAAACAGCTGACTCCAGTGACATTCAGCTTGTTTATGCAAGCAGCGAATTTGGCCTGCATGTACTTTTTGCTCAATGCTTCTGTCAGACAATGCAGAACAAACAATATTTGGCTTCATCTCACTCTGGGCAGATCAACTATTTGCACCCAGGACTTTTTTCTTTGCCTGCCAGTTTGAATTTTCCCCCAGCCCAGGCTTTGATGTACCTTTATAACAGCTGCAAAACACATTTCATGCCAAGGAGCAATTTGCAGGCACAGCACTAGACATTTCAGAGCATTGCTAGTTATTCATACAGTATTTTTTTGGCAGCTTTTCGAAATATAATACCATAGAACTGTCGTCTCTCACAGTAACAAGTATTTTCATGCATTAGTCTTTTCTGTGAAAATAATTTATAATTTTTTACCACAACAGAGAACTCATCCTAGCAACACGGGAATTTTAAATCCAATAGTTTATTTTAACAGTGCTAATTCTAAAACAGTCTTAACAAAAGCTATGTTGACATATGTGTACAAAACATCTCAGGTAACAGAAAGGATGAAAAAAAGAGGCAACCCCATAAAAGGCACCTTGCATCCTCCACTGCATGGTTTAGCTGACCTACCTTTCCCCAGGGAAAGAATGCAATGCCTGATAAATCATATACATGCTGTGAAAGCAAAGGCTCATTTCTCTGTTCCTGCTTTTTCCGTACAAAATGTACATAGAAATACTTTTAATTTGGATAATAATTCCCCATAAGAAAAGATTTCTGTTAAGCAAACATAAGTCTTATGTACCTCATTTACTTGAAACTCCTAAAACTAGGCTAGGAAGGACTTGCACTCTGTCTGAATTTATGAGTGATTACATGGCAAAAATATGGTAAATAATATTTGTTTTTAAAAACCCCAAATGTATCTTGCCCTCATAGTTTACTATCAGCAAAAAATAAAGCTGTTCATATTAGCTTTGCTCAATGAAAAGAGTTTCCATCACAGGCTAGATTCTGGAATATGAGAGGATTACTTTTTCTTAGTTTAGTTGCCTTTTAAGACCCAAATGTATCTCCTACAAAGTTGTCCAAGGACAGTTTCATCACAGAATTTAAATTCCATTGATATTCAGCTACTAGTAATCCACTCCTACAGGCCAACAGCCCCAGGGCACCATTGCTAGCCTTCTATCTTTCTCAGTTCAGCAGGCACATCACTGTTTTCTTACTTTGTGTTTCACATCACAGGCAGACTGAGCCATCACTCTGAGCTACATTTCCAATGTAGAAATCAGACATTCAAATCTCATATTCTGGAAGACAGCCATCCCTGCTCACCAAACCCTCCTGTCTCCTTCACCTTGTCAAGAAGTCATCTCATCAGACTTACAGGCATCCTGATATTCTGGCTTTTAGGAAAGTACTAATTCATCCCCAGGATCTGGGCTGCAGGAGCTTCAAGGAGAACCTCCAGAGAAGAGCCACCTGCAGCAAGGTTCAGCTCACCAGCACAGGTCCCCTCTATCCTGGAAGGCAGGTCAGCCCTGCTTCTGCAGGAAGGAGTGCCTTGCTCCCATCTGCTCCAGGCCCAGAATCTCTTTGGGAAAGAGAGAAAAGGATAACCCCAGCCAATTCACCACTCTGCTCCTGCCCCCTCACGCACAGTCCCCAGCTGCCAGGCAATTTGATGTTTAGCTGGCAGCAAGCATCTTGTTCTCTCAGAGAAAGTAAACTAATTGCCTTCATTATTACTGCTGTTTCTCGTCCCGTTTCTGCTTTGTGCCACTTGGCTCTTTTGATCATTCTTCTCAAATATACACAGACTTCAATCCATTTAGATTTATCAGTGTTGTATTCTGCAGGTTATTACTCTCTCAGAAAGCAAGTTTCCTCACAGTGTGATAGCGTTTGGATAAGTAACGAGTCAGTGTCTCCCTTTGTACCTTATTTACTTTTCCCCTCCCTCCACATTTCAGTTAATAAAAAATATGGATGCAAAATATAAGAAAATCTTATAACATAAGAGCTCCTGCACAAATATAAAAGAAGTTAAACACCATCACCTAGGAAATCAATAGCAAAGTCAGAAGAAGATCCAATCTCTTGATCCAAATCCAACAGTCTCAGAAAAGTACTTTATGTCTAACATCATGTTGGTTTCATTTATGACATATTTCTCATTGCTGTTGCTTGAACTACTTTCAACAGGGAAAGCAAAAATAAGTGAGCTCTCCTTTATTTTCCTGGTTTAGTTTTAAATTAAAAAGAACCTCTCATCATCCCTAAATCCTATATTTCAAAATTTAATTTTCCTTAAAGAAGAAAAGATCAAATGTACAGCAGAAATTGTGGAATTTTTTTTGTTTAAAAAGCGGAATTTTTTATTTTAGAAGGAAGGAAAATATCAACAAGTATTTCTCAACTGTAACTTGCTAGACATAGATACAAAATACAAGTATTTTAGTCCAATTTACTTGACAAAATATTAAGTACATAAGAAAAATAGTCAAACCCTAAAGACTGATTTTCTAATATTTAAAACTTTACTTAGAAGCATTTTTGGCTATTTGGTAGGTGAAAGAGATACACATACCCAAAATGATCAGAGCACATAGTGCAGCAACCAGGTAGCTTTCAAGTTGTCATTTAAGAGACCCAGACAGCAAAATACACAGCCAGCAAGGCAGCTGGATGCACAGTTTATTTCCAGACCCTTTTCTCATAATAAAGACTACTTTTCTGTCATAGCAGCAACATTCATTATTTCCAAAGCAGTGAAACAATGAAAATATCATCACACTGTAATTGGCCTGAGGAATGCTGGCATGTCAGTTCTTTCAGTCGGAGGAACACTGTGGCTCATTCCCCCAGTGATCCCCAACCAGAAACAGCTCTGCAGCTGAGAGCTCCTACACCTTTGTTATAGCTATTACTCTATCCCATCAGGGCTAGATATCCTAAAATGGAGTAAGCAAACTCAAAACTAACAATCAGTCATCCCTACAGGATTCTACTCTGGCTTGTCACAAATTGTGGGGTTTACGAGCAACTACAATTAAATCATTTTGTGATGAAACTGTTATTAAGAGACATGACAGAAACAAAACCAGCAGCATAATTCAATTTGTTTTCTCACTAAAGATACATTGTTGATCAGCATTTTTCAAATCAAGGCCTTCTACTCTTGTGTCTCGTAAAAACAGAGGACATTTCTCTAACCTCATTAAGTTCTCAACAAAGACCAGAAGGAATACTGTCTTCAGTTTTCAAAAGATGACATATGGTGTGTTCCACAGGATTGTCAGAACTAATCTCTGAAATCTTCACCTTAAATTGGCTGACAACTGTGCTAAGCTAAAGTTATTTTTTTATTAACCCTTAGGAATACAGATTGCCAGCAAATATTAAAACAAGTAACCTTTGCAATTCGTTTTTGCTGTGGATCTGAAAGGCTCAAGGCATTATACGTGTACCAGCCTTCAAAACATCCAGTAGGAAAGATGCTAAAGCCACTTTAAGGTAGAAGCATCAAGCAACAAATAGAATAAATAGATGGCAAAAGAAATCTGCAGCTCAAGGACAGAGATAATTTCGCAGTCCTAGCTCACAGCTGCAGACAGTCTTGTCATTAAAGGAAGTTATTTCCTAAAAGTTTTCCAGACCCACTACAATATCAGCACCAACCAGTTGAAAGCTTCTGAAATCTAACATTTTTACTTTCACAGAAATACACACACAGACGGCAGTCGCTTCAGTTTTGTTGACTTTATGAAAGCTCTTCTGGCCGGGAGTCAGAAAAATACTGATTCCAACACTTCCAGTGATGTAAACCAAGAATTTGATGACACCTGGGAGACCTCTGCCTAAACAGAGAATTAAATTGCTATTGTCTTGAGCAAGTACCTAAAGGGAGATGCTCAAAAATATTAAGTAACTTCCTCCACCCCTCACAAACCTATAAAACATCATTCCACACTTCACAAATCCCATGGAGAAAGCTGATTAAACACTAACATAGTCAGCTATTACAGCCAGCAATCATGTGGGACAGGACTTTATTAAAAGGAAAGTTTTCCATAAAGTACAGAGTCACCAGGTACAACTTCTCCTTCCATCATTTCAGATGGTCTCTTATAGATTTTACTGAAGTCTGTTCCTAGCATTACCCTGTACAGCATGTGAGGCTATCTAAAAGGATCAATAAGATCTGTGAACACTAGCAAAATCTGTTTTAACAACACATCCAGACTAATTTTTCTCAGAAACTAGACAATATAGGCATTCTTTATCTTAGTAGTAGAGAAAAGGAAAGCTCACATCTCTAGAAATCATTTCCCTTTGCTGATTTCTTGATCAGACACGAGATCTTCCCTCAATTCCATCCAGAGAAGTTGCCTTAATCCCTCCTAGATTTTCTTCGCAGTAAGGCATATTGCAACATACTACTGCTCCAAGGTAAGGTATTTTTCTCATAAAACATTTGACTAGAAGAGAAGAAAAGCCTTTTTGGAAGCAAGGAATATATATTGTCCCCAAGATATTTTTGTGTTAGATTCCTACATATTTTTATCTCTAAACCTTGCTCCTCACAGCTTCTTCCTGGCTGTATTTCCATAAACAGCTACAAGCCATACTTATTTTTGATCTGCATGTTCATTGTGCTTGACTGTAGTGTTAGAAATCACAGCCCATCTGGGTATGTCTTTTTTCTTTATCTGACTACTGTTTACAAGAATTTGCCTCTGCATATTCCCCAAGCTGTGAATGCGGTTATTCAATCATGATACATAAAGATCATTTCAGAGATAATCCCAGATCCAACAAAAACTACAGGCAAAAAGATAGGCGTTCCTTTCATGAACAACAAAGAAAAAATCTTCAGCTGGTTTTGTTCAGGCAACAACATCAACTTGCACACAGTCTTTGGGAGACATCTCTTGGATTCTTGTGAGTAGAGTCATCAGAGCCAGGGACTCTCTGGCATGCACCAAACATTAAGCTTGCAAGCTCCTCTAGGCAGAGAGAAAGAAACAAAGAAAGCATTCAAGTCCCTCTTATATCACACACACACAATACACAAGTGAAGGAGCAAAAATAACACCAGTATAAACTCTTCATCTAGCAGCTCATCACCTCCATGGGAACTGCTATAGCAAAGGTTTCATGTCAGCTTCATATTGATCAGATGAAAATCAGTTAACCATTTTCTCCTCACAAAGATTCTTGTCATGAAACTGCAAGCATCTTAGTGATATAGAAGTTTCTTGCTCTGTAACAGAAGAGAAGCTTTAACTTCAACAGTCCTGAAAATTAGGCCACCAACTGCATTGTGCTGCAGGCTATTTTCAAAACTCACTGCATTCAAAGGAATTATAAATGTCTATCATTCAAAATCTTTTCTGTTGATTTTATGAGGGGATTTTTTTTGCAGCTCTACAGTCATAATAACATAGGTATGCCTAGATTTTTGCAAACTTTATTTCAATTATTCCCTAAAATTAATGATCTTTTGCAGTAGGCCAGTGTAAGTTCAGAATCTGTAGACTCTCTTACAGAGCTCTGAGAAGCATTCTCAAAAGAAATACAGACATTACTGCAGAAATTCCCATCATTAGAACACATGAAGTGTTACACCTGAGAATACCATAAGATTGTCAGATCAGTCACAGTTGGCCTATAATTAATAGCATTGCACTGACAAGCATATGCATGTGCATATATATTGAAATTTTTATATGCATAAAACAGCTTTATCTTGCATAATATTCAGAACATATAAATTAATATGTAATATAAATAATTCTCTCCTACAATGCTAATGATAGTGGTTTCCAGTTAGGCCTCATATGCAGTAAAAGCTTATGCCTTTGCCAAACCATGTATCAGAACATGCCACACTATCTGTGAAGCATTGGCAGCCAGCAGGCCCTAGGTTTGCAAACATCTAGAAATCCAAGCCTGTTTTACACCAGCTACGTTGGCAAAAGTGTTTTGCTTTTAAACTGAAATCTTGACCTTTCCAGGGCAAAAACACTTTTTACTCTGCATTGCCATTTCCAAATATAGGCAGAAATAGTCCTTTCTGTAGCAGGTTTACAGTAAGGCATTCAGTGCATTTTCAAGTGAAATACAAATCTATTTTCCCAAGCAAAGCAGTGAAATTCCAAGGCTAGGGGAAATGGTTACGGCTGGCTTTCAGTAAGATGATGTCTGTTGTGTGAAAATATGTGGCTGGCCGGGATCTAAGTGCCCCAAGACATGTTTGAGAGAGCCTCCAAAAATCATAAAGAGTGATAAGATACTGTTTCAACAGCACCTGTAGGTCCTAGCTCACACCACCTTTCCTGCTGGTGTCAGTGGTGGATAGGTTTTACCGTGCCAGATTTGTGGGTTCAGACTCCGCAGGTGTGTCCAGCCCCGTCTCTCTAGGTGGGGAAGCAGCTCTGTAAAACAACAGTGCAGTCCTGTGTGAACACCTAACTGCCATAAACACAGACAGCCCAGCACCAGGGGACACTCTTGTTCCTGCCTCATCACATTTCTGCACTTCAGTGTTTTATCAAAACGTTCATCTTCATGACCATAGCCTATTTAGAATTCTCCTAGCTGGCTGCAGAAGAGCAGGACTTGACACACATCTGCTGCCTTCTCTTGACTTTTGATTCAGCAAAACTTTAATAAATCCTATCATTGAAATAATCACATTAACACGAGCAGTTGCTACCACTATGTTGCTTCCTCTCCTTGTATCTCCATCAGGTCTTTTTAACACAAAGCATCTCTGAGATGAGGACTAATTATTGCTTTGTGTTTGCACTCCAACATGATTGAGCCCTACTTACAAGCATTTAAAATAATAATTGCATACTTTTATAAATTGCCACAGAGACAATTCAGGCACAACTATTTTTCTTCAGTGCATGTAAAAAAAAAATCTCACTTTACAGTCATTTGGAAAACAGGATACAGCACAATAAAAATTTGCAATTTTATATAGATAGAGATATAGAGATAGATATACATTTAAATCCCTGTCTAAAAACTTCAGGACCTAGGATGAACTTTTCATGCCTAAGCCTGTTCCTATCTCAACCAACTCTCTAGTGAATAGAGAAAACAATTAAATAAAGCTCATGGAGGCATCCTTGAAATCTGGTTTTAAGACTATATAATAAAAATTGCATAAAGTTTCTTTTCCACTCTTTGGGATTTAATTAACTTAATGTTTGCAAGATATAACATCATTTAGTCTAAACTAGACACCACATCTGGTCTGGCCTCAAGTATCAGGGATACAACCAATTCCACAACATTTTTCCAGGGAAGCAGATTTTTGCTTGTAAAATAAGTTAAAGTATTAGTAGCTCCAGGTTTACCCAATACATCATATAAATGATAGCATGCATTAACGTGACGTGAGCTTTCCAAAGATTTCATGAGAGAAACATTTCCGTGTTCATGCACCAGTGTGTCAAATTCCTTTCTAGTTGTAGCAACATTCATTGTTCGCTCCATCAGACTATGAAGAGTTGTGCTGGGTTAGTTTGGGGTTCTCATAAAGCAAAGAACTTGAGAAAAAGTGGATACTTTGATCTATGTAAATATTAAACTAAAGAAAACGATGATGAGACCGTTAAGGTGATACGGGTTATTACATTAACCTGCCTCAGCAACTCATGAGGAATGAAAGCTGGGCCATGAAACTCAGGTGTAGCTGTTTGATGTGGATGAAAACCAACAATTTAGAACTGATCACATAACTCACAGTGTGCAGTGTTAATGTACAACACCTATATGAGACAAAAAAGGCAAAAAAAAATATATTTTCTGAACTAGCAATTGTTTAGAGAAATGGAATTTAAATCGGAATTCAGCTTCTTAAAAATGCCAACTCAGAATTTGAACAGATTAACACGTTATTATTGTACTTAATACCCCAGTATTTTCTGGGAACAGGAGTGTATTTGCTTAATTTCCTGGGATGTTATTAGGACATTAAAATTGCATGGGAAAGCATGGTTGTGCCACTCGTACACATTAGTAACATCATCATATGAAGATCTTGCACATGCCACGTACTTCTCCGCCAGAGAGAGCTAAAATTTAGCTGAGCTAAATTTTCAGTTTATGAAATGTTCCATGGAATACAGCTAACCCTGGGAATAAGTCCATAATGAGTAGCACAGATGTGACAGATAAGAGGTGGCAAGGGGCGCGGCGCCGTGGGCCAGCCCCGCGTCCCCAGCGCTCCTGAGCGCTGTCTGCCCGTGACACCCCCAGCACCGCCCGCAGGCAGAGCAAATTAAAAACCCGAATTTAAGCTGAAGGGAAGCACAAAGTACAATATCCCTGCAGCACATGACTCATTCAATATCACTACCTCCAGGCCAGCAGTGTTGGGGAGCATCGCTACAGGCAGATTTAATGCCATCTTTAATACGCCTTGCA
The DNA here is from genome assembly GCA_013398275.1 of Promerops cafer. Lineage (NCBI taxonomy): Eukaryota > Metazoa > Chordata > Aves > Passeriformes > Nectariniidae > Promerops > Promerops cafer. The sequence continues at coordinate 350,876 of VZSE01000421.1, forward strand.
TAAGCTTATTTTTTTTAATTGGCTATAATGAGTGAATTTTTTTTTAATTACAGTAGTGGAGCACAGTCTCCAGAACTCCAAAGAGTTTTTCCAAATAAAAAGTAGCTCTAATGATGGTTAAAAAAAGCTCTGAGCTTTTTTAACACGGTGAAATAAGGGAACTCCAGTGTCATTTGAAAGTGACACCGGCTGCAGAATATTGCTCTGTCTACCCCAGAAAGAAGTTATGGAAAACCATCAGGAAAATTTTTTCCCAATTCAGAGTCACATGACTAAACACCACTTAGATTAAGTCAAAACCAAAAGTTATTGATTTGCCCCTGATTTTCAACATGCTAATTTTGAGGTGTCACATGGATAAACAGAATAAACAAGAGTCTGGCTGGGTACAGCACTGGAGTTGATTCTCTTCCTTCTCACAAGTACTTTAAAAAAATAGGATTTTCAATTTAGACAATATAGCTTAATTTCACAAAAACTTATATCCAATAATAAGCAAAAGGAAAAAACAATCCAAAACACCACATCAACAAATTGTGGACAATCAGGAAACAGATTTTTTTGCTCCCTTCCTGTACCCACCAGAGTATTTATACTCTTTGTACAATGTGACAGAGCAGTACTTTAATAAGTAGGAAAATATTGATTTAAAAATATATTTTAATAATGAATAGGTATGACTAGGATACAAACTCACCACAAGTGGTGGCATCCAAATTCTCCACAGGAGAAGGGAGTCTTCACAGATGATTGCTTGACTTTTGTAGGAGGTTAAAGAATATGATAGACCCCTTTCCTACCCACATATTCTGTTCTCCCTGTTATTCTTTGTTTGGTTATCATAACTGATAAAAACAAAGAACTTCAGGTTAAACAGCATTCCCATTATAGAAGTAACATTCCACATATTGGGATTAAGGCAACGAATACAGGCTTGCAGTCCTCCAACTTTTAAAAGATAGTACCTAGAAATCATGAGAATGGGTGTGAGCAGATTCTCACATAGAGACATATGCACACAAGAGACTGAAGGTGATACCTAAAACACCACATGACTTTCAGAATTAATAGGATTTGACCCTTGAAAGAAAGAAAGAAAAAAAAAATCTGGAGAAAAAAAAGTGTGACTGTGAAAATACAATACCAGGCTACAACCACAGAAGCTGCTCTTGATGACTGTTATATTCTCTTCTCTGTGCATATGACCTGTAGAGTCTCTCCAGAGACACTCACCTCCCTGGGGGGGTGTAAGCTGCTCTCCAGACTGAACAGACACCCCTCCTCTGTGTGACCGACCACGTGTGCTGCTTCAGGAGCTTCATTTGAGACACACAGATCCAGAGAAACCAGAGCTGACTGTGCAGGTAAGCTGCTTTTGGGGCTTACACCAGGCTACCTTCAATCTCCTCTGCTTTTACCTTCCCCATTCCAGCAACCATCAAACAGGGAAGAATGGAAAAGGAGAAAATCCCAGAAGCTTACAAAAGAAAAATTAACAAAATAGCAAATCTATATCTGCACTAAAGCAGGCAGACCCTTATTGCCAGAAAGGGAGGAGCCTGAGACAAGTTCAGCCATCCTCAATGTTAGGAAGCATAGGTTTCTTTGCTGTCTAAAATCCTTCCACTACAAGTACTATGAATAAATGCTGTATTTTAAGAATCTGTTCAGATGAAGTGCATGGAAATTATTTTTGTAATCAGATTCTGAAATGTTTGGGGTATTTTTTTCCACATTGATTCATGAACTAATATAGGCCTCTTCAAGTAAAACTTCAGGTATTCATATGTATTACTCAGCAGACATTAGGAAAGCAAAAAACTACCAAAAGACAAGCAAATTTTTACTGAGGTACATCAAGAGACCCTTAAAAATCAATTTCAGCATGAGATGGAGAGAGTTTTAGCATTTTGAACAAACTTTAAAATCCCATTCTTGTGTTGTTTGCAGAAAAAAAACCTGCAAACTATTCCCTGCAGCCAGAGAGTCTGCTCTGCTAAGAGTTTTATGAGACTAAGCATAATTTAAAATGGAATAGTCTTTTTTTTCTCCATATAATTTGCTGTTTCTCCCCGTTCTCTGTCTATCCCATAACTTTATTTTTTAGAAGTAGTTTTCCTTTGAATTGGATTTTAAATGTACATCATTACAATTCTGTTAAGTAAGACTGCAAGCACAAATGTTCCTCTCAGTCAGGAAAAATGTCTTGTGACAGGTAAAATTTTAAAGTTGCTTAGTTTTCAGGTAGCATCTTTGCTTAGGTTTTAAAAAAAAAAAATTCCATGAATCCTGAAAAATCCAGCCTATAAATGGATCCACTTGGCTCAAGGATCTCCAATCTGCTGTTGACACAATAATCCTTTATGATCCTTCAGTTTCCAACTTGTGCCACCTATCCAATCTCAACTTTGCCATTTTTAATCATTAATAATGTTCTAGTATTAATCATTCTCTGACAGTAAATGAATGATGCATCAGCATGGATTTTGAAGAAGAAGGTTGAATCTTTATTAGCTGCAAGTTAATTCCTCCTCTTCCAAAAACCTGTCACCTTACTGTGCCTAGGCTGAGTTAGATGACCTCTTTGAACAAGCAAGGAATCACAGCTAGCACTAATAAAGCAAATCCCTTGGCATCTCTCCCTCTTATGAGGATAAGAATAAATCAGCTATCCCCTAGGACTCTGTTCATTATTTGCCCCTGGAAGCTGGTTTTCTCAGCATACCTTCCCTACAAAACTTGTAAATTGATAAGATATATCCCTGTAACATGATAAACCCTATTTGCAGTTCCCTTTGAAAAAAACCTGTCCCTTAAAATGCATGTAATTACATAAGCTGTTCTCTTTTCTTCCAGATAGTGAAAAACACTTCAGGCCAAAAATACACAGGCAAACCAGGCATTAGGGTCTAGGCAATATCTCCACTGTACAGGAGAAGGACAGGCAGTGCTAGCAGAGCAACTGTGATTCTCAGGAGTGCTCAAATGCAGAAAAGACTTGTCAGATTGCCAGTGGCTGCAGGAAAAAGGCCTGGCCCCTTCCTCTTCAAAGTGTAAGGAGAGTTATGTCTCATAAACAGCACATTTTAAGGGCAAGGATACAAGGTAACTTCAGCTAGGGACACATTTTAGGTACTGCAACAGTGATGAAATATTACCATTAATACCTAAGCAATGATCCAGCATGCATCAAATTCCACTGAAACACCTTTTAATTCCAAAGTACTTATCTTTATGCTGATCAACCTCTATTAATGCAGGGCGTGGTCAGCATTAACTTCATTTTCAGCATTTACTGTGTTGTACTATTCCCTTTTAATAACTAGATTTGAGATGCAGCATAGACTATATATCTTCAGATAATATTTTGAAAACTACTCAACTTCAAATTATATTTTCTGCCTTTCAGGGCTCTTTGTAGGTCTAAAATTAGACCTACAAATCATTATATTGCTTTGTTATGCAATCACAGATTTCTCACACCTCTCTTTTCTCTGCAGGTCATACACATACAGTGTTACAACCATTCCCTAAAATGGCTTGTGCTTCTGTTAAAATGTGTTTTCCACAGAGAAAAGCTCCAAATTGAGAATAATTTTAAAACCCACTGAAAATTAACTTCTGTCTTTTGATTAAAAGGCAAAATATTTGAGCAAATATTTACTACTAAGTTGTCTCCAGGTTTTCTCAGTGAAACTACAGCAGCCCCACCAGGCAGGCAGCTTTAGCTTCTGGCAACACCCCTGCACAGGTTTTTCCCTGATGGGCTCTGCAGCAGCACAGCATCTCACCAAGGTGGGCAGTCACCAGCAGCACATTGGTTACCAGAGGGCAGGCAAATCTTCTCCATCACTGTTTGAGTAGTAAAACACTGAAATGATATTGCTGGAGGAAAATGAGGGGAACATAGATATAAAGGTCAAAGCGCACACACTGACATCTCAGAGAGAAGAGAAGACACTTTTACCTAAAACTATCTTAATAAGGGTAGAATAGATACCAATACTGTTTGCAGTTCACATAAATAAAATTGTGCATAGTACTTGGTAAAGTGGTGGGTGTTGAGGTTTCACTTATGCTTTCAGTGGGAGAAAAATGCAAAGTCAAAAACCTTTTGCATGATAGCTTCATAAAACACAGTCAAAACCCCTTTGTACAATAGCTTCATAAAACACAGTAAAAATCCTTTTGGAAGATAGCTTCATTAACATTAAAAACCTGTAAGAGTATGACATTCCTCTTGTACAGGGAACAGCTACAAAGGTAGTAACCCTCACCTCCTGAACATCACTTTATGTTACTTGATAGCAAACCCCTGTGGAAAGCACATTAAACAATATTAGCATAGAGCTTCCTGATCACAGAGAACAGAATCTCCTCACAGTGACTACAGCAAGTAGAAGAAAAATGATGTCACAAAAGGTGACCTCTGAACAGTTTTATAGAGAGGTGATAATATAAAGCTATTCTCCCAAAATAGAACAGCACAAGAATTGTAGTTACTACCTAAGGAGGATTAGTTCAATTCTCCTACAGAAAGGAGAAAGTATTTTGTTTAAATTTAAGAAACTAAAAATTAAGAAATATGATTACACTAGGAAAAATTCAGTTTTGTATGACCTTTCCCATTGACAACAAGGTATGAGTAATCTATAGAAACACCAGTCTTGTCATATCAAGCAGTGCATAGCAGCATTAATGCTGAAGACCTTCAAGACTCCCTAATGACAAATGGTTGCATTGCAGGAGCACTAGTTAGCATGCAGAGTGCCAAAATCCCTCAAGAGTCAAAATATTCCCAAAAATATATATCACAAATTTTGGAAAGTTTTGAAAAGTAAACACAACAGATTTCCTACAAACAGATCAAGCAATTGAAGGCAATCTTCAATTTTATTTAGTAATGGAGTTGATTTATTTTTTTAGAGGGAGTAAGAGAGTAAATTCATACATGTTTTAGTCAATAAAATGATGCTTTTATAGTCTATAGAAATGCTAAACTTACAAGCTTTGAGGATTTATACATAAATAAACATGAAGCTCAGAAATAGGCACAGCATTCTTTCATTCCTGTTTAAAAATATTTAGAAGCCTTTGAGCCAAGCTGAATGATGGCTTTTTCATAAATTCAAGTATTCATATTTTCCTGAAACTTTAACATTAAAATTTTTAGTTATTTATATATATACTTTTGCTTTTCACAGTTTAAAAAAAAAAAAAAAAATGGCAAGAAACCCCTCATCAGGATGGTCCTCCTAATTTTCCCTTTAACAAAAGAGCTTTCTTAAGGGGTGTTGGGAGTGACAGTCACCTCCAGCATGTCCAGCCCAGGACTGTGTCCCGGTCCCTGGGGCCCAGCCCAGTGCACGGGAACTCGTGTCTGTGCTCAGCCCGAGGGATGCGGCTGCTTCTTTTCCACTGGCCCGTTCAGCCACTGGCAGGGCCGCACACACAGCCAGAGACACGGCTGACACGGCTGCTCACACAGGCTGCCACAGACAAGGTGCTGCACGTGTGTCCTCCCCAAAACACAAACCAGACGGCCAAGTGCCCTCCTCCTCTTCGCTGGTAGAGGCAGGAGGTCGCTGGTGAGAGCACACACACGCCTTCCAGCATCCCCCAAGTGCCAGCACAGCCCCTCCGTCCACCCAACATCCCTGCCCACGTCCTGGGCCCTCCAGCGCTCCGCACAGGTCCCTCCAGCGCGGCTGGTCCTGCCTGGGGTTTGCAGCGAGCACACCAGGCACAGCGGCTGGGGGGACACTCGCCACCAGCAGCGGCAAGGGCCAGGCACAGGGGCTCCGACTGTGGGCGCTGAGCTGCTCCTGCCACCGTGGGGGGGACCTGGCCTCCCGCCCGCTCCCGTGGGGGGCACAAAGGTGCCACTGGCTCCAGGGGGTGACAGCACAGGCCAGGGGAGCCCTCAGCCCCACTCTGACTCCAGCTGCTCCGAATCCATTCACACAGCACCGCGGCAGCTGGCACCTGGTCTTTGCAGCACTCCCACGCAGGGATTCTACAGCGAACCTTTAAGACACGATCTGATCAGAGGATCAGACAGACTGTGATCAGTGTAGGGTTCAATCAGGCAAACTTACTGACCAGCTTTGTTTTACAAGGGACCGACACCTTTTTAATCCCTTTCTGTCCACATCCACCTTTCCCCTTTGACTCCTTTCCCCTGCACGTTCCAGTTCGGGCAGTACCAACAACCCTTTGCAACATCCTGGACCCGCAGGTTTTACAACTTTATCAGTTTTAAAGTGCCAGTTTGTTTGCAGATAGTTCATTAATTTTTTTTGCTTCTTTTCTTTGTCCCATTATGTTTGTCTGCCAGGTCTGTCTCTGTGGTTGTTATTGCTTCCCTCTTCTCCTTTTCATCACATTTGACAAGGTCCTTGACCAGATAATCTTACAGAAAAAAGTGTTCCCATTTTCCCCACACTATCAGTTAGTTTGACATACCTCTACATACACCCACATAGTCTTACAAACTGCTGATTGAAGTGAAATCAAGTAAAAAATACACTTCAGAAATATGCAGGGATAAATAGCCATGGGAGCCTTCCATCTTCTGATTTTGTTTCTGGTGTGCTCAGGCAAGGACTGCATTCATACTCTTGCAGAGGACTTCTATTCCCTGCATTTACAAAGCAGCTCCATTTTATTTCAATGAATCCCCCAAGAAGGAAAGTTATACTCAGCATGAGTAAAGGGTGCTTTCAACTCAAAACACAAAGCACATTATACTGCAGCAAACCAATAAGAGAAAAGAAAAAAAAGTCTAGGTGGTCCACAAACCAAAGATAAGCATGTATTCAACAATTCTACTTTCTTTGAGAAGGAGGGAAAAAAAGTTACGCTTTCTCCAACTTCAAGGAGAGGCTTGCAAGCCAATGCTATAATTGCTTTACTCTCTTTTTAATAAAACCACTAAAAATGTAGAAAGCTTTTGGTAAAATGTAGCATAACTTTGAAAGAAAGGGTACTTTTTCTTTCCCTCATATTTCAATATTTACATTTATGTGCCCAGCTAACACTCCCCACCTTGCAAAAATGGGCAACGTCAGTCTTGGGAGTAGCACTACAAAGTAGTGTTTTAACTCCCACAACACCAACCTACATTTTTGCTACAAAATCCAGAACAAATGGTAAGCACTGAGAAGATTTTTTTCTAAATAGTTTTCATTTAGGAGTAGCAATAACATTCTCACCATGGGTGGAGAGGGAGCCTAACAATGTGGGGAATGAAAACACCTACTAAACAGAAGAGTAGCATCACTAAAGCTGGGGAAGCAAGCACATGAATATCCTTGGAATTCTCTACCCCCCCCTCCACAGCTCCAGAAAGATTTTATAGACTTGAAATGTCTGACCTCCTAAAGAGTCTAATTTAAACCTCCATCCTCCTGAAAGCTTTCACTGCCCCCCTTTTTTCCTCCTATAAGCTAAAGTTCAGAAATAGTGTCAGGAGGACACATGAAATTATGCTTAAAATATATTATACTGGCCAACAAAGAAATTATATCTAATGTTTCAAAATTCTTGGAATTAGAGGGTCTAGGGTGGAGCTTTTGTTAAGGTATTTATCCAGGTAACCATTAGAGGGGCTCAATCCTTCTAGGTTTTTACAATGCACAGAGCAGTTTACACAAATTTCAGCCTGAAAGAAAAGCTTCCTTACAAACGTGTTTGAAGTGTCCCATCTCCCTGTTTAACATGCATTTTGTGTTACAATTTAATCCTTTCATATGCAAAGAATTTGACATAGCACTGTTGGAAAGATTAGCCCTTTGCCCAGCCTCAACCCCTCCTAGGAAACGATACATACGCAGCAGTTCATACACATTACCCCAAAGTCATTTCAAGTATCAGCATTTCAGAGCAATTATACTTTACAAAAAATTCTGCAGCTTCTAATTGAGCCAGGCACTTTTCATATAGGAAAACACTTTATTATTTTTTCCCCTTTAAAGAACATAGTTTATGAATTCTACCTGCTTACTGATACATTTGACACTATTGGAAAAATAAGGCAGCTGATTTAGGAAACAAGAATTATTCACACTAGGGAGACCTATATCATTAACCATTTTTTGTTTCTTAATCTGTTCTTTGTGTGCTGTAGATAGAGCAATTCTGCCACCTAGAGCAAAATCCAGGTCCAAGATAAAAAAGATTTTGGTGAACATATACTGCCTGCTTGACTAATTTGAAATGGGAAAGATACCTTCTCTGGCAGATAATTACATGCAAATATTATGGGTTTATTCATTTATTTTTTTAAAGCATACTACAAAATATTTAGTCGGCTGCTTGCTATCAAAATCAGCAGCATTGCCAGAGGACCAGGTGAAATATATAATAAATACAGTTGAGATAATTTACATTTTTATTGGCCCTTTCATTACACACTTCTCCAAATATTTCCACAACTTCACATAGAAGTTATATGTTTCCCCATATAAATGGAAGATAATTCCCTTAGCAAGGTTTTTAAATTCAGAATTAGTCTGTTTGGTCAAATCAGAAAATTAAGAAAATTATAATCCAACTGAACATAAAAATTATTCCAGTTCATTCATATATATATACATATATATACGTGTGTGCGTGTGTGTATATATATATGTTCTATTTCCAAATACTTCTATTTTGGAGGCCAAAAACTGCTGCCAGTTGATACATAAAACACTGTTAGCTGGGAGGGGGAAAGTAAGGCAATGTCAAGGCGAAGTAATTCCTTACATAGAGCTGATGATCTTTAATTTATATAAAAGCCAGGATTTTAACATTTCATTAGTATGAATTAATGCCTCTACATCCAGTTGTCTTACAAGAATGAAGAACTTATGTCTTCTCAGATAGGAAACCATGGTTTTAAAGATTCTGATAAATTTAAAGCAATAAATCATCCTTTTCTGGGGGCTGAAAGGACATATGCTGAGCTCTTCCATGAGCATTTATGTCAAAGTACCAAATACCACATAATTTTTACTCTAGTGACTCAAACACTTGTCATTGTGGTGGATGGAGATTTGCTTGCAACTAAAAAGACTAAAAATATTATTTTCTTCCTCTGTTTTCTCTCTTTCAGTCAGGGGAGAACACCCTATAGAGGGTATGCAAGGTTAATTCCTTGGCTCACCAAGCATTGGCTGAAAAGTCAGGGACAAGAATTCCCTTCAGAGGTAAGTATTGGATATAACCTTCAGATCACAAGGTCTTTAAAAATTTGTTTCTAGAAGCCAGAAGAGTTTGCCAGATAAAGCCTCTGTCTTTCGGGCAGATCTGTTCCTTAAACACCTGCTACTCCTGAAGCTGAGACAGTGAGATAACTGAACCTTGGCATGACCCTTCCTGGCCATCCTCATGTGGTTGCTCTTACGATAAAAAAAAGCACCAAAAATTAGTTGTTTCTGGAATTAAAAATAGCCTCTGCTTATTGGCAATAATACGTTGCACCGAATGCACATAGCACACTTCATCTGAGGATCTAAGTGTTTTGCAAACATTAATTAAGCTCTGCACTGCTATTATGATTCACAGAATGTCATTATCACACCCAAGGGATGCAGGAAAGAAAGCCATTGAAGCAAAGTATAGGGAAGCAAGCCCTTGAAAGCACAATGATTCTTGTTCCATTTCAGATCACATCGACCTACATACATCCTAGGACAAAGAAAATAAAGTCAAGGATTACTCAGAACAGAGCAGTTGATTTTTATGTGATTTATGAAGCACAGATATACTTCTTAAAAGTACTGGTTTCTTCTGACCTTTCTTCCTTTTCTTGTCATTTGCAGGATTATGTATTATTAGCATTTCCCAGTCCTACTATTATTTCTGTATATTCTATTATCTTCCTAACCTTGAATACACTCACCTTTCTTTTCAAATCTGCTAGTCTCAACCAACTTCCAATCATCTGACCTTTGAGTATCACATTTCCTCCAAATACCCTATCCCTCAAGTTCTTTCACTTGACATTTCCCCTCCAGAAGTCAAAGAACATTTTTCCTCTCTCAACCTTTAGCACATTTTTCAATACTGCACCAATCATTGCTGACTCCCTGGGGAGCAAATAATTTTTTATTCCAGGAGTAAACAGGCAGAGTGGATCTTGGGAGCCGAGAGCAGTAAGCATTCATTGTCCATTGCTACATCCTTTCAGCTCATCTCCATTACAGCAGAAACACATTGAAGGACATGTTCTGAGGTTCAATAACTGGTGTGTTCTGTGTTATGATAGGTCTTTGTAGCATCAGTCATGTTATCAACAAGCAGCCAGGATGACCGAGTGCCTCTCTGATGTGCACGTGCACCAATGCTCAGTGTGCAGACACGAGGACTTGGAGGCCTGCACACACCTGCCAGGGCTACAATCTCACCAGGACCATAAAACATGGTGGGGTAACTTACACAGCTTCTGCAAGGGGTGGATATGATGGTGAGGAGCTGGAGTTGCCCTTGAAGCAAGAACACTGCAGGGAGTGGACAAGAGTCCTACCTAGGGATGAATGATGAGCCAGCTGACATCTTATGGGCCCAGAATCACTGCTTAGACCAAAACTGCTAATGCTGTAGTGAATGTCTGCTACCAACCACCTGATTTAAAGTACTGGATTTTTGTGGACTTCTTCAGGTAATTGTAGAAGTCCCCCATGCACTGGCCCTGTTGCTCATGCACGCTTTGACCACCCCAACATCTGATGGAGGGATAATACAGCAGAGCACAAGTAACTGAGGATGTTTCAGGAGTGCATTAATGATGACTTTCTGACACAAGCGATCAACCAAAAGTCAGCCAAAAAGGGCAGATGCTCTGCTGGACTTCATCCTTGCAAAGAAAGAACAGCTAGTCAGGGGTGTTGTGATTTAAACCCCACAGGCATCCCAGCCCCATACAGCTGCTCACTCACTACTTTCTGCAGAGTGCCGAGAGAAAGAATTAAGAGAAACAAAAGTCAGAAAAATTGTAGGTTGAGGGGGAAAGACGAAAGGAAAGGAAGAATAACAAAAAAATTGCAAAAGCAGTTGTTTAGCACCAGCCAACTAATGCCCAACTAAATCCCTGAGCAACAGCAATCCCTGGAAAACTCATTCCCAGTTTTATAGCTGAGAACAATGTTATGGAATCTCCTTTTGGTCAGCTGGAGTCAGCTGTCCCAGCTCTGTGCTGTCCCAGCCTCGTGTCCACCTCCAACCTCCTCACTGCAGCAGAGTGAGAAACAGAGTAGGCCTGAATAGTGTGTTAGCACTGTTCAGCAGTAGTGAAAATATTGGTGTGTAATCAGCATCACTTTGGTCACCAGTCCAAAACACGGCACTTAACAGGTATTTTCTGCACAAGTACAGAAATTAACTCCATTCCAGCCAGACTTAGTATGGGGAGTGTGAAGGCTGGGGGCAACCATGAGTTGTTGAGTTCAGGATCCAGAAAGGAGGGGACAAGGCAAATAGCAAGACCCTGCACTCCAGGGAAGAGTACTTTTGGTTTCCTCAGGGACCTGCTTTGAGGAGCCACATGGAATAAAGTTCTGGAGAAAAGAGGGGGGCAGCAGCTGTTGGATTTTTGTTCAAGGATCACCTCCTCCAGTCTCAAGATTTGTCTCTCCCAATGTGCAGAAAGGACTCCTGCACAGATAAACAGGGAATTCCTGACAAAACTCATCTATCAAAAGGGAAAAATAAGAGATGACAGCAGGGACAAGTGACCCAGGAAGAACACAGAGACACTGTCCAAGTGTAATGGAGTTAGATACATCAAAGCCCATCTGAAGCTGAATCCAGTGAGAGACACAAAAGGCAATATAAAAGGCTTCTACATGCATATCAGCAACTTAAGGAAGATTAGAGGCAGTGTGGGCCTGCTGAATGGGCTCTATAGGAGCTGTCAACACATAAGTCTGAGGTACTCAATGCCTTCCACACTGCGGTCCTTCCTAGCAAGATCTGCCTTCCAGAAATCTCAGGATCTTGAAATCAGTGAAAATGTCTGGAGTGGGGAAAGTGCTGTCAGTAGAGAAGGGATGCACCCACAAGTGCTGAGGGAGCCAGCCAATGTCATTGTGAGACCACGATCAATGATCTTCAGAAGGTCAGTGATTGAAGAAGGTTCCTGAGGACTGGAAGACAGCAAATGTCATGTTCCAGAAGGGCAAGGAGGCAGACATGAGAAACTACAGGCCAACTGGCCTCACTTCAAACCCTGGCAAGGTGGTGCACCAAATAATCCTGGAAGCTATTTACAAGGGCACAAAAGGTGATGAGTCAGCATAAGCTTCCAGAGCAGGACTCATACCTGAACAGCCTGACAGCCTTCCACAACAAAGCGATGAGCTCAGCAGGTGAGAAGAGTCTCGTGGATGTGGTTTATCTTTGCTTCATCAAGGCTTTGACAGTCTCGCATAACTTTCTTATAGATACACTGACAAAACAGACTAGATAAGTGGACAATAAAGTAGATTGAAAACTGGTTGAACTGCCTGGCTCAGATGGTTGTTGTGATCAGCAGTACAAAGCCTGGCTGAAGGACAATCACTAATGCATCCCTGAGGTTGATACTGGGGCCAGTACCGTTTAACATCTTCACTAATGAACTGAAAGATGGAACGGAGCGTGCCAACAGCAAGGCTGCAGATGATAAATTTTGGGGAAGAGTGGCTGATACACCAGATGGCTATGTTGCTTTGCTGCCATTCCAAGGGACCGCAACAGGAGGGAGAAATAAGCAAACAGAAACCTCATGAAGTTCAGGGATATTAAATTTAAAGTGGTGTATTTGGGGGGAAACAACCCCATGCACCAGCACAGGCTGTGCAGGGCAAATGGAAGGAAAGCAGCTCTGAAGAGAAGGGCTGGGGGATCCTGGTGGACAAGGAGTCAAACCTGAGTCACCCTGCACCCTTGAAACATTCTGGAAGCACTAGGCAGAGCCAAGCCAGCAGGCAGAGGGAGATGATACTTCCAATGGTGATACACAACAGAGGTGCTGTGACCAGCCCTGCACTCCCCAGTACAGACATACAGCATAGATGAACTGGAGCAATTCCAGCACAGACATCCTGTGGAATCTGTATCTGTGGAGATACACAAAACCAAACTGAATATAGCCCTGAACAACCTGCTGTAGGTAACCCTGCATTCAGCAGGGGTGTTAGATGAGACAGTCTCCAGTGGTTCCTTTTGATCCAAAAGGTTCTGTGACTCTGTGACCCAAGTTCTGGTGACTGAGTAAGATGTAAATAAAATAATTTTTTTTTTTTTTTTAAAAAGAAACTGACTTTACCCCAATATGTTTAAAACTCAACATACAAAAAGAGATCAGAGATTGTCAGACATTCTCATACTGCATCATTTTCATAACTGCAATCCACCAACAGGTTAAACCTGCAGACATGTCACCCACAGTAAGAGCTCAGAACGCTTTTGAAAAATTAGGAGGGCTCCCTGAGTGCATTGAAGTCCAACTAAGACAAGCTGCAAGACTTTATCAAGAGTAGAAATACAAACTACAGAAACAGAGACTATGCTCTAGCAGAATACTTATGCTAATATTGTCAGCTAATGAACAGAAATGAGGGCATAAGCTTGAACATTCCTCTCTCTTGTTTGTGTGGACTCCATTAATATATACAGGGTTTTAGAATAACATATACAGGGTTTTAGAATAACTAGAATACAGATGTGAAATATATAGAGAACACTACTGAAAGTAGTTTTGATGTTTTCATACCACTTACGTTTTACATTCTCAGTACTTTTGTATCTTTTCCATTCCCCCATCATGTCACTGTTTAAGAGGAAGGAAGGTGAAACTTGCTTTTTATAATATACTCTTTCCTGGATTTTCATTTTACTTTCCATTCACTCCTCCCCACGTCCCCCACCCTCTAAAATATGAATAGTTTAGAGTATCTTGAACAACGGAGGAGAGTGTAACACAGCTTGGAAAATCAACACTTCTTTGCAAGAAAAAAAATGCTTAGCTCTCAGAAGTTCTATCCCTTAATCTGATATAGTACTTTTAATTAACAGAAGCTTAACATTCATTCAACCCCTTGCAAGAAGCCAGTCACTATTGCCTTTATTTTACCAAACAATTGAACTGTCTAATTAAAAGTCACAAAACAAATAAGTGACAATGAGAACTAGATTTCAGCTTCTGAAGCTTAGCTAAATGTATTATGTTATCTATTTATATTCATTAGAGCAAAGACCTAAAGGCACTATCTTTGCTGATACTCACCTTCGAAGGGCCAGAAGACAAAAGAAGTCTCTCACTTTGAAGTGACAATTGACAAAACAACAGAATTTTTCACTTGAAAGATTTCATTGCTCTAAGGTATTAGTGGGAATTTATATAAGTACTTAGCCATCTATTTATTTTTACATACATATGTATATATGTATCTATTAAAAAAACCACACACACCAGCTGATGTTGAGCTTGAAGTAGACGATGTCACTTTGCTTTTAAGGAATATTCTGGGTTTTGGGGTTTGGGGTTTTTTTTCCCCCGTCACACTAGTGTGAAGATTGCCATGCTAGGCAGCTGCTATTTCATCTAGACAGGACCTGGCTGAGCTGCTCAGGGTTGAGTCTTATCAGGTACAGCCCTCAAATCACACAGAGCACAGCCAGCAGCAGCCCAGGCAGATCAAACACTAAGCTGGGGTGCAGTGGGAAACCGCAGCAGGCACTGCTTTATCTGCCTCCCAAAACAGAAAAAACAAAGTTCTACCAGTTCATTAAAAGCAGCTTTGAAAGTCCCATAGTTTTCTCAGGTGTTTCCAGAGCCACTTAAGATGAAGAGGGCTGTAAAAAGTTGTGTAAGATTCATGAAGCAAACTTCTTCTCAGTTCAGAGCAAGACATTACTGTTATGTGTTATCACTAAAAAAAAATGAAGAAATAAACACCACACCATCTCATTTTCACTAAAGACAGGTAAATGACTTGCAACAGTGCAGAATGTAAGTAATAATAAATTATGTTCTTCCACAGTGAAATTGCACCTTCTGTTTTCATACACAATAGACATTTTCTGTGTATTTCTACAATCCAGTTCTACAGTGTTGTGGAAAGAAAGTGCAACTAAAGATGATCAAGGTTTTAGTTGCACTTCCAGCAGGACTTAGCAAGAAGCTGACCATATCATACTAACAGAGATTGGGGGCAGAAGTGCAATAGAAACATTAGTAATAACCTAATTGGAAAACATTATTTGGAAGAAACTCCCAAGCTAACTTGCATGAGCTATAATTTCAAGCTGGCAAGTTGATGGAGCACTATTTAAATGTTTCCAATTTATAGGATAATATTTTAAACCAACATAAAATTCACAGGTGTTGATAAATCTTTTTGGTATCCATACCAGTAAGCTATAAATTTCAAGGAACAAGGAGGCTTCCAACTATAGATCCACAATCCAACAGTATTTTCCTGAAAAGTAATACCAACCTGATCTTTGAATTCCTGCCATTTCTATTATTCTCTGTCCCCCGAATTCTCCATTGCTTCAATCACAACCTACAGTACAGTACTGATCAAAGCAGGTGTCCCTTACTGCTGCAATCCCCTCTTTCCTTATATACAGAAAAGCATCCCAGTAGGACACTCAGATTTCCCCAAGTCTTCAGTAGGAAAATTGTGAATGTGCTGTGTCATGAGCACAGCACTACAACAGTCATTCACCACTGCAAGACCCTGAAGAAAAAAGAGGAAACAGCCAATGTCTCAGCAGAGCTCAGGCTGCACCTAAAGTGAAGGAACTATTTGTTTAATTTGCAAGAATTTCTGTTTAAATGAATGTTTGACTTCTCCCAGACTGGGAATACAGTTAAAAAGTAAAAGGCTTTTTCACAAAAAGCTAAGAAATTGAGCTGCCTGCCTAGTTTATGTAATTCTTTGCAGAGAAGTCATCCCCTAATGTGAATACTAATTTCCCTTGTGAAAAGGAGCAGCAATAATAACCAACAAGTTGAATGTTAGCATATTTGCGACCTAACTGTCAAATCAAAATGTGTGAATTACAGCGCTGCTTTCTCCACTGATGTTCGAAATCTAACATATGCCAGTTTACACAGTGCTTGGAGACAGAGAGCATCTTTTAAAGACATGGAAAACATACGCCCCCTTCTCCCTCTGGAACAAAAGAAGAAAATTAATGTTTAGTTGTAATGCAACAAAAAAATCAATCACAGCTCTTTGATAAAGGTTTGTCTGAGATCCCCTGGAAAACAGGACACTTGAGAATTCTTAACTACGGCAGATACAAACCCAAAATAGTTACAGCAAATTAGTGCCAAGGAAGGCTGAATTATTTCCATACAAATCTCAGAATAGTTTGCTTCCACAAGAAAGCTGAAAAATCTGTCAGAAGCCAAGGAAGATGATCACCTGAACCAAGAGGCACCACCTTTGCTTACAGATGTGTATGGTAAGTAAATAGCATGGGGCAAATATTCTTCACAATTTTGGCTAAGGGCATATTTAAGATAATCTAGAGAAAAGAGTGAATTGTGTTATTGGGGATCTTACACGTGATTTCAATAGCTCTAGATAACATGGGAAGCATGAGCAGCAGAACTGTATTCTCTGCTACACACCCAGGAACAAGGCATGGGGAAGTCTATAGTCTTTAACCAAAAATACCAGCTGGAGTTTCTGCTTTTGTGGAGCTCCCTTTCACAGTACTACTGCAGGATCATTGTTTTTAAAATACAGAATCTCCAAAAAATTCTCAAATTATTACCTTACAATGTTACTAATGAGGGTCTGAACAGCAGGAGTCTGGTCAGAAACATGGAGAAGCCCCATATGTGGTTTTTTTTAGTTTGCTTCAATGCTGAAGAGTATATTACATTGTCTCGATATGATGATTCAAAAAGAGCCAAGTTAACTTTTAAAAGAGAAATTATTACCACAGCAGTTGATGATTGCCTTGCACAACTGGCCACACTATAAATGTCTTTATCACTGTATTTGTACACATCCAATCCCAATACCAATGTGCAAATGCAAGTTGATTAGCAGCTCAATACCAAATTTTACCCGAGGCTGCCAGGTCTCTTTCCTCACATCTAAACTACATCTAGAGCATCCTACAGGATAAATTAGTTGATGTTAAGAAAACTAATCATCTAATCACTCTTGTACACTTTTTTATGTACATTCCATCTTCAATGAAAATAAAGACTGAAAAATCTAACAAGGTTCCTATCAAGTACACAAACTCCTTTTAGTTCCTTAATTCCTGGCTACTATGTCATGAACACTGCCACAAAGGGTTTACAGAACTCTAAGAACTACTGTGTTTCCTTTTATTCACACTACTTTAGGATATTGAAGAATAAAATATTACTAATACCTTTCAAGAAAATAACCTGATTCAAGACTGCAGTAACTAGAGCTCCTTGAAGGCTTTTCCTTAATTTATATTGGCATGATTTAGGTAGAAATTAGAGAATTTTCTCCTCTACCTGCAGAGCCTCAATTGGTGTATTTGTCTCTGGCTAATATTAGCGATGGTACTGAGTAGCTCCAGCAGCTCCCTCAAGACACGAGATCGATCACTAGCAGTGCACAGTAGCTCTGGCCAGACCTGCCTGGACTGCAGTATTCCAGGCTCAACAAAGCAAAACTCAAAAAAAATAAACAAACCCTGAAAAAAAATTTTAAAAGCCTTAGATTTGCCTGTAGGATGAAGAGATACATTGCTAACAAGAAAGCAGCAGAGGTGTCCCAGACCTGCTTTAGGCACCAGAGGCTGCACAAGTCCATTGAAGAGCACAGACTGCACTGCAGAAACTTTTCATTGCATTGCACAAGGCAAAAGTGAGATTGACTACAAAACATAACTTCATGTTGAAGGTGATTCTGGGACTGATGGGTTGAGCAGATGACTGAAAGAAATCAAGATCACCAATACACAATTTATTATTATATTTAGTCTGCACTAGAAAACTTGTCTTTAAAGGATGTATTCTTTTCTATGAGAAACCTCTAAACTGAGGTTTTTGAAATTGATTTTTTTTTAACTTTTACATATTAATTTTGGAATTTTTACTGTTTACAAATAAGAAGTCATACATCAAAGCAGAAGCTACAGACCTAAAGTCACACCTGTGACTGAGCAATGTCTAGACGCATGAATGCAAGAACTCTTCAAAGTGACAGGAACCTTGTTAGAAAAAGTTCACATTCAGAAGCCCTTTGCTTGTTAGGTACTGGAGATATATTAACTTTGCCAATTTTGTCAAAACTGTGTTTCTTATGTCTCTACTGCTTCTTCTGAAATTAATCAAAATCTCTGACAATGTAAACGGCAGTTATCCAGGCTGTTATATGCTCCAACTAGGCAACAGCAATCTGAAAAAAGAAAATACTTTAAACACAACAGGGCTGGGGTTTGGGGAAATTTGGAAGGCGGGGGCTGTTGATTGGTTGGTTTGTTGGGAGTTTTTGTTGTTGTAGATATTTAGGGTAGTTATCTATCTTGCAGTGTTCCTGGTAGATGACACTATCTCCAGAGGTATATCAGATGTTATTTCTGATGTTTTATTTGTCCTTCTCAAATTATTTTGTCTAAAATTGCTACAAAAAATTTATACACACTGTAGATTGAGCAGAAAGCAGAACTGACCTTTTTTTTTTTTAAACACAAAGCAGTATTTCCATTGACAATCCTCCTTAGGGTCATATATCTACACCTTAAAAAAGGGTGTATTTCTTAAGAGGAGTAAGGGAGGGGGAAAAAAAATCCAAATATCAATTTCACAGTCTGTGTTTCATCTTTCCTCATACATAACTTGTACCTTCCATCATTATTCCAGGCTCTTGCATTCCAGAGTACAAACAATTCATCATATACCTCTTCTTCTCCTGTGTCCCTGCCCCCTGTATCTTTCTTCACCCATAGAATTATTTATGTGCCTTAACCCCCAGGCTGTAATTGTGACAACTTCTGGAATATTTCTCTATTGCTAAGCATCTTCTGTATAAAACTGGTGAGAAAAACTGGAGAGTGAATAGTTTAGAAGTAAAGAGAACAACAGGAAATCCATCATGAGGTTCAGAAATTGCATCCAGAATATGATTAGCCATAGGCTGAAAGATAAGACCTCTTAGAACACAGACAAAACCTGGCCTTTAGAACTTAGTTATCTTCTCTTTGAAACACAGAAGTAGAAGAAGGATTGAAACAGACAAGTACTGCAGCATTAAGCAGACAGAAAATTCAGCTAAACTTCTCTTTGAAGAGAAAAATGAAAAAAATTCATTGAATAAAGAAACACTTTTCCACTGTATTTATATATTTGTGGATACTCAGCACATCCTTACAAGGCACTCAAAGTAACAGGGAGTGTATGGTAGACCTTTCTGAAACTGTTCCAGAGCCAATATGACCAGGAACACTCTGTGCCTAGGAACAGCTAAACGCCCAAAAGACCTTACAGGAGTCTCTCTTACCTATCCCATTTCAACACCATTTCACATCCTCCATCTCACTTAAGGCAAGCAAGATACTACAGAATTTCACAAGTGATTCCACCACCCAGTGAAACTGGAAAAACTATCAGTTTAAAAGCCTAGTTTCAGAAGGGTAAGGCAACACACTTTGATTCAATAGTAATCAAATACAGTTCATCAGAAAAAAAAAAAAATCAAACCCTGACTTCACTGACTTGCAGTGAAGCTTGCATAGCAGCTTGCTGAAGCTGTTAATTAACCAAAACCCAGTAATATCCTTTGGGATTAGAATGCTCTGTGTTCCACGTGCTTGGGTGCCAAGCCTTGCAGTAAAAATAAGCCATTTCTTATAAGCTATGCTATAATAGCTCAATCAACATTTGCAGGAGAAATTGACAGCAGGTTCTCAATAATTTAGCTCTGAAGATGCTGATTTAGGCTTTGCCAACCTCTGTGATTTCCCCATTGATTAACAGTTAACACTGTTTAATCAAGAACACTAAGGACAAACTGAAGTGAAACCAGTGACCAACTCACACACACACACTAAATTATTGCTTCTGAAGTGGGCTGTATTAGACATCTACAGTTGAATATAATTTATATACAGATTCAATTATCAATATCCATTTTTATCTGGAAAAAACTAATTTAAATTCTCTAAACATGATTCACATTGATCCTGTGGTTCACCGTGGTTCACCTGTGTTGTCACTCACTGACTTACCCCACCACAATCTTGTCACCGCCATGTAAGTGGGATTTTTGGTTACAAGAGAAGCTGCTTTGAAAAAGCTCTTCTTGAGCTTCTTCCTTCTCCCAGCTACAAGTTAAAAGGAATATTAAACAACAACAAGGATTTTTATTTTTTTCTGGTAGAAAGCCACAGGCTCTCAAACCAATCCTCACGCTCAAAATCACAAGGCTACATATTATTCCAGCAGTCACTTGGAAGAGCTTTTCAGCTTGTTCAGAAGTGAAAAGAAGAGTGAAAAAGAAAACAAAACAGCACAAGCCCAAAATCCCAAATCTTCAAAACGTTAAACAACTTAGACTCAGAAAGGCTCTTACAAGCAAAAGCAGTATGACTCAGGATTTACAAGCCTGACTGTAGCACCCTAGTTGCCAAACAAAACTGTCTCCACCTTTCCCTTCACAGTAATATTGCTGTCAAACTTTAATAACAGCATGAAAAAAGAAATACTCAGGGAAAAGGCCAAGATCAATTAAAATTACATAACATTTTCACTAACAACAGTTTCACTTTTCAAAATGAAAGTCAGATTTATTCAACATTAAGTGCAACAACACATCAGAAATCAATAAAATCAATTTTCACTTATAAAGTAAAGCAAAGTAACATGAATAAACACAGGAAAATACTGTCCGAGACTCTCCAAGCAGGACATTTCTCATAAGACTCACAGAAAAGGAAAAAAAGGATTTTTATATGCAAACAGACTAAATTCCCCAAAATTCAGGGTTTTTTCCAGTTGTAAAGCAATATATAGCTAATGGGAGGTAAACTAGAAAAGGGAATGAAATGCATCATGCTGTACAACACCAAATACTCCAAATGCATTTGTGTACAGCATTAACAACATGCAATAGGTGAGGTTAAAAGCAAATACAGTGTATATATTAGAGACAGAAACTAGTCAGTCTGAGGGCTTTGTTTCTTATTTTAGTTCAACTAATGAAAACCAACAGAAGCCAAGAGCAAACAGAGGAAGAGCAGAATCTTAATGGAGAACCTTTCTTCCCAGAAAAGTAAAGCATCTTAAGATTCAAATTTTGCACACATTTACTTGTCTTGGTCCTCTTCTTGCTATGTCAGTAAAACATATCCAGATCCAACGGGCTTTATGCAAATATCTACATTTTTATAAAGCAGTAATTAAACAAAACAATGCAAGTCATTCAAATTCTGCTAATCTTTTAAGTCAGGCATTAATATGCTGAACACTCACTACAACTCAATGTTATTTAAATTAAAAATAAAAACAGGGCAAGACATCTCCCAAACAGCCTTGCTGAAGTCTAGGGTATCCTAATTATATTTGTTGCTTGGAGGAAAGCAATGTGAAAACAGACGTGCTACCCAATTCATTTCATTAAGAATTATTTAAACAGTACTTTAGACAACAGCTGGTCTCTTTGTTCATTCTATTCAGTTCACAGCCTGACAGATTTCTCTTGTCAGTCTTTTTTTTTTTTAAACAGCAATTTTTTAAGACAAACTCCCAAGATCTCCTATAGATTTTGTCAGCTATTGAAAAGCAAGCAAGCATAGCACACATGCAAGTTATTAGAATTAGAGAGCCAAATATAATTAGCTACAAAGTTCCAAGCAGTAAGTACATCTACATTCCCCTGGGGAGACTCCATCTTACCGGGAGATGGATTTGAAAGCTGATAAATAACACAGGTTACCTAACTCACTTCAGAAGTTCTCTGCCTTCCACCTGAAGACTTACCAGAATCCATTCTACCACTCAACAAGCTAACAAGCTAGTACAAATACTCACAATGGTCATTAATTTCTGTAAGAATGGACAGATGGCTGACAACTGAAGACTGTCTTTTGTAGGATTGGACATACTGACCTTAATTTAAAAATGAATTCAAGTCTGAAAATAATTGTGCAGCATTAACTTAAGACACATATAGACAATCAAAGGATAATTAAAGGATAACTTTACCACTCATACACAAATCACACCAGCCAATGCTCTACCTCGTTCACCGGAAGTACAGCAGTGCTTTTACAATATCCAACTCTGACAAAGTCTTCAAAAGGCAACTATTTACCATTTATCTATTAGTAATTCCCAACGGAAAAAAAAAAACCTGTGGTACTCTAAATTATAAACAACTACCAGTACCTGTTTATTTTTTTTAACAGGAGAGGGATCACAGAGAACTGAGTTTAATTAAAATAAAAGGAATGTGAAGGACAAAGTTTTGATTCAGATGTTTTTTGCATATATTAAACCAAAACTGACATGAAAACATGCTATTAAAAGTTATCTGAAACTGCTCTGAGGTCTGGCAAACACCCCAGTTAGTACTGTAACTACTAAATTTAATGCTGGGTGAAAAACAGAATAGAAATTAGAAATAAGAACATAATGCCCTGAAGAGTATACCTAAAGAAGAAAGTGGGGTTCTTGGTTGGATAAAAAGTTACTGATCTGAAAGTCTTGAGATTGAATGTACCTCTTTATCTCCAGCAATCTAAATTATGATTGTTCCTTAGGAGGAGATTAAATACCACTGAACATTCTTCATCCTCTCCAATGAGCAAGAGGCATTTCTTTTTATGTTGCTCAAATGTGTTATCCTTAACATCTCAGCAGAAATCAACTTTCCCACTTTCATTTCAGTGAAGCATTAAATACACAGAACACACACACACAATTTGGTAAACTTGAATTTTAAAGTTGCAAAGAAAAACAAAAAATAACACAAATCTACCTTATTTCTGAATGCCTGAAGTGGATTGATAAGTACTGCCATCTGCTTAAGCAATGTCAGATGCAAGAGCACCCAGGAATAATAGTTTAAAGATTGATATTGTTACCATTCATATGAATTGGTGCATTCTGTTTATGTAACAGAGGACTAAGTGGAGAGTCAGAAAAACACCATCTGTACTGGGCTGGAAGCAAAAACTTTTGAACACCTGTATGACACATTTGAACCACTACTGAAGCCTCAAAGAATGGTCACCTAAACATCTACACACTGTCAGGCAGCCAAACTCTGCAGGCAATTTTTGGTTATTAGTTATCCCAACATCTGTGTCACTAGCAGAAAATGTTAGCAGCATTTAGACTCAACCAGGCATAGTGGGCTTCACCATGAATCACTGAAGATGCAACATCCAGGATTAAAATGCTGACAAGCAATTTGGAGCAGTGATTCAAGTATGAGATAGTAACACACCCCTATAGTAAGAGCAACTGGAACAGATTAGAAAAATGTGTTCATATTGCACAAGGAGATAAGCAAATAGACAAGAGGTCCAAGAATTAGCCATTCCTCTATCTGGCTTTAAAAAAAATTTATGTACATTCTCCACTGCTCATAAATAAGCTTGTAATTAAATGGAAAAAATATTTCATTGTATACTTATGAAAGTAAGGTAGAAATCCCTCTCCAGCAATGTATCGTGGAAATGGAAAGAAACTACCCTGAAACTCTCAAAGCTGGTGATACAAGAAATACTAATCAGCTCATTTCCCTCCTGTGCATGCCATATTCCCATTTTTTGGGAAGCAAAAGGGCAAAATCTTTAAAGCTTTAATTTCTAATGAGCTTTATCTTTTTAGGCTTTCAATCAGTTGTAAATTACTGCCTAACTCCAGCTGGCATCCATAAATATCGTAAGAAAACTGAAATCAAGTATTCTTGGCTTCATCATCTTCTAGGCTTCCAAACAAGGAACTATATTCTTATTAAAACATTACTACTTGCATTATGATTGAGAATTCTTCGTCTTTCAGCAAATTGCCCATCAGAAAGTAGAGGGTAATCTGCTACCTAGGTACCAGTGGGGAAAGAGAAGTTAACATATGCCTGGGACTGTCAATGTACAATTTTAAATTCCATCACTGAGCTGTGGGTATGAAGGATGGAGGGGAATCAACCAAAATGGAAAACCAAAAAACCCAAACACAATCAACTGTTTTAATCTCTAAGTCCACTATAAGATGGCAAAAAGCATTCCCCATGGCAATCAAAATGCTTTTCCCACTTTTATGCTAATCAAGTGTCATATAACTTTAGTAAGAATTGTGGAAAGGTTTGGGTATGTTTAGTTTTGGAAGAACTGGGAATTTTTTTCCTTCTTTATATGGGACCATACATTTGACACTTCTTCATTTTACAAGTGACTTAAACAGCAACCTTAAACAGGGAGAAGTCTTTTAGGCAATTTCCACAAAGGAGTTGCTGTCCTGACAAAGTACTCTAATAAAGCATTTAAATAGAAAAGAGCCTCATCTTCTGAAATACCAGAGAATTAAAAACAGAAGATTAATTTTAGCTATAAAAGCTAAAAAAC
Source organism: Promerops cafer (assembly GCA_013398275.1). Classification (NCBI taxonomy): domain Eukaryota; kingdom Metazoa; phylum Chordata; class Aves; order Passeriformes; family Nectariniidae; genus Promerops; species Promerops cafer. Next base: position 375,419 of record VZSE01000421.1, read on the forward strand.
ACCCAAACAAAAAACAACCAAAACAAAAAACCCACAAATCAATCTCTAAGGACACTAGCTGACTGTTTCGAGTGACTGATATGTCCTATGAATCCTAGTGGCTGGAATGCTGGCTGGCCTCACTGACTGCCAGCGAGTTCAAGTTCCACTGTTAGCAAATGGAACAGAGAACCTTTTGAGGTACATTGTCTCACTTCTTAGATGTGGACGTACGCCAGGTACTTCAATGCCCACTCTGGATTTGATGACTGCCAGTGAAGATCCACCTCAGAGCCAGTGCTCTCAACATCCCCCAGTAAAATGACTCGACCCATTGGAAGACAGGAATTTCTGCAGTAGGGGCAATGCAACCCACTTACACTGTGGACAAATTTAAATGGCAATAAATGCAAGTGACTATTAAAGTAATAAAAAATAAACTCAATTAACTTAAAATTAGTTTGTCCTCCAACATATAATATTCACCACTTCTGATTGTATTAATTTAAGTGTTTTGTTCTCTAACACTTATTAAGAAGTAGGTATAAAGTTTCAGGACAGCTGGTGATACACTGAGTGTTGAGAGCAGTCTGTGCTCCAAAGGTTTGCCATTTTGAAGCCAAAATTTATCACTATGATGATCTCATCTGATTTGTTTGTGCAACATCAAGAAATATTTTTTCCAGAAAATAGTTAAATTGTTTTTTAAAAAATATATTTAACACTAACTCTCAGCCAATAAAGAGGTCAATACCCCCTCTATTTCACTTTTAGTTATACTTACTACTGAAAACTGAATTTGTCTGTTTTGTCTTCTCAGTATTTGAGTTTGCCCAATTTTGATATCAGAATTAAGAAGTGCTGCCCTTCCACTACTCAGTACCAGCATTTTTTCCATGTGTCAATGTTTACTCTCCAGTATCAATATGCCACTTCATCTTTTTTGGTAATGACAGAGACAGAGTTACTCAAACCTCACGCCAAGATCTACTATCCAGCCCTGGATCTTATTTTAAAGTCAATTATTGCTATAGCCTTCTCAAGTACATCAAGATTTTTCTGGTAGTAGTCTTCTCCATGTTGTTTGGGAAGCACAGTAAGTTCCCTACTTGCATAAAAGTAATTATTCCCTTTGTAGACGTTCAAGTACTTCATCAGACTTTAAACTACAGCTCTTGAAGGCTCAGCATTGAGGTGGTTCTTCAGCACAAGTCTTTTTTCATCACTGCTTTGTGTCATCTGCCATGTACAGAGTGTACAGTCTTTTTCCAAAGAGACCATTGCTACCTTGTGATTACTTTTTTTAATGTTCTCATTATTTTCTATTCCACCAATTTTTTCTTCTCCAAACTTTATCAAACAGTTGATTTGTCCCATGCTTTTCTGCAACAGTCAGTCTCTGTTAGACCACAAAACTCTGGATTATTTCTGTTCTCTTAAAGAATTAACCAATGTACCAGGACATTTAAAGTACTTGCACATGCAAGGTCTCCACTCCATTTTATAACCTTTCTCTTTCAACCATGTCCCTAACCACAGTAAATCTCCACCACTTCTTGAGGAGGGAACTAACACATTGGGTATGTACAGTGGAACCTAAATAGAAAATGATAGAAAAGACACATATCACTTGATTTTAATTAGCTACAGGTTTTGAAGGCTCCTTACTAGAAAAAATGTAGGCAGTCTGTGAAATAATTCTTTCATACAGTACATCACATACATATTGGCAAGAAGTGAGCCCCTAATCACAAGTCCCTGGCAGTGGCACCTGCTACTGAGGCAACCAGAACATCCCTATGGAAGATCTGAGACTACTTAGTCATCACTGGGTAAATTGCTTCTGTTGACTAGAGCAGGAGATATTTCTTTAGAATGCACCTCAAAAGAAATTCCTGCTCAGTATTAATATTTTCAAACTGAATAAAAGGCACTGTTGCTTAAGCTGTACTTTTCTTGTCTCCAACTGTTAAAAAAAAAAAAAAAAAAAAAAGATGTTTTTGAACAACTAGCTACTGCTACCCTAAGAAGGCTTCCTTTTTTCCTCACAGTAATTTCACCTCTCCCTAAAAAAGCTTCACAAAAATTGCTTTTATCTGAATCATGTCATCTCACCTTTATATCTATCTTTATATCTAAAATTATGAGTTAGTATAACAGTATGCATTATAAAATTATACCATTTACTTCAGACATCTCTGAACAGCTAAATCTTCAAACTATACAAAAATAAAGTGTATGAAATCTTACAAAAGGAGAACATTAAGACAATAATAGCTAGTTCAAAAAATATAATAACTTATACACAGCAGTAAGCATAAGCAATGTAGCCTACGACAGCTTCCAATTAACAGGATCTCTGAAAAATGTCTGAAACAAGCATCAGCTAAAATTGGAACATTCCCAAGCACAGTAGTGTTTCCAATTTATTATCTTTACCACAGTACAAACTTTCACAACCCAAAAGTCCATTGTCTGTCAATCTGTAAACAAAAGCTACTATTGCCCCTCCTCATTTTGAGAGGGTGAATTTTTTCAGTCTTCAGTCAAGTTTCACAACCGTCTTGCATAAGGAATCAAGAGCCTGTTCTCTTGGAAATTTACTTTTTTTTCTTTTCTTTTTTTTTTTTTTGTTTGTTTGTTTCTTGTTTCTCATACAGCCTGCAGTGAATTAAAATCACAGTGAAAGTCCTGGGAAAAAAATGATCTTTACAGCAGGACTTGAACCATTCTAATAATAAATGCATCTAACAAAGCTTCCCATAATAAAAGCATGACATTTCCATTTCCAGAAATCAAGTCAATTAGAAATGCTAAATTCTACTTAAAAACCCCGAAAGATCTAGAAGTGAAGATTCATCTTCTCAGTCAAATAAAAGTCTTTCAGTTTCATTTGCAGAGACTGTTCCAGACTGTAAAAGAGTAGTGCAATTCATTTAGTTCTACTTCTTTTATTTTTGTTAAAGTCCAGTAGATAAATGTCCTATTTCTATGGAAAGATAGGAAGATGCTCCAGTAAACAAGTAACTTTGGCAAGCCCAGGAAGGCTTACTAGTCCATTAAAGCTTAGGAGTCCAAAGTGGCTTAAAAATGGTCTATGAATAAACTTAAAAAAGCCCAATAAATCAATTTAAAAAAAAATCTGAAAAAGACAAACTAAAAAAATAAAGAAATAAATAGGCAGATATTAATGTAAACTGTCTGAACTTTTTAATGATTTCTCATTGACAGCTGGCACAACCGTTGACAGTACAGTCATTAAATATAGGTGACCTACAGAGTATTCCATTAGAGCATCCAGTCTGGAATGCTCAAATGGAATTACATTCCTAAAGATTTAAAAAATAGAGTTCTTATAATATTACTATAGGTTTTCTTCTGCCCACCTCACTTACACTTCTTCTTAAAGAGGTTTTTTATTTTTGATGGCTTTTTACTTTTTTCACCGTTCTGGTAGAGGTCCTGTGGGATGCTGCTTATCCTAGGGACAGAAGCAGCTTCATGGCTGGGTTTGGTATCACTGCCGGTTGAAGAACATGAGGTGTGACGAGGCTTTGGGACTGGGATCCCAGCTGAAAGCTGGTTCATGCTGCAAGACTTCTCCAGGATTCCATTATAAACTTTGCTTGCAGGACTAAAGATCATGCTCTTAGTTTCTGCCATGCCAACACAGTCAGGAGAGCCCCTAGAAACATCTGCAGTTAGAGAAGAGGAGTCTCCCGTAGATGATTCCTCAAGTGAGAATTCTTCTGGCGATACTTTCTGAGGAGAAATTGTCTGGTACATCTCAAGACTTGCTGGAGGAGACTGTTTTCTTCCAATAGATGAATTTAAGGAGTCACATTCCGAACCTGTTTCCTGTACTTCCCTGAGTCAGAGCAGAGAGAAGAGAACATACAATGAAACTACAATTTCCTTCATACAGTTAAAAAGGAAATTAATTTAGAATCAATAGCATTAAGTCTAAACGCACCACCCACACTTTCCTTAGTAGTTAATTAAACAAAAAAAAATTAAGTTAAACATTTTAAGTTACAACTTGCATTACATTATTTTATTATCTAAACTTAAGGAAATTAGTTTGTGCAATCTTGCTTTTGTGGGCAGCACCATCTGCCCAGAATCAGTCATTTGTATCTCACTTCAAAGAACAAAATCTGTCTTTCTGGCACATGAAGTCAGAAAAGTTATGAAATGAAAGAAGGAGATTTAAGCCTACCATACACGAAAAGTTTCTTCAGGACAAGTGTCCCTACCTTTCAACAAGCTCATTTGCTCCTTCCAAAAGGAATTTAACCTTTTCCTATGAGGCCATGTAACAAGAGTAGGTACACGCTCAACATGCTGTAAGAATTGTGTTACCATCCATCTCCTCTTCGCCCAGTAGCTGACATTGCTTTTGATCCTAGTTTCAGATGTAAAAGCCAGTAACATATTGTAATGGAGAATCAGGGTTAGTTCAGTGCACCCTGGATTGTAACATTACTTAACTGTATATGACATGCTAGCTATTTACATAAACATACCAGACAAGAACTCTCTGCTCTGTGTACACTGTATTAATTCATATTATCCTATAGATTACTTTAACTTTTGGCTTGGTTTAACCTCTAATTCTAAACTGTTAGTCTCAATAATCCTATCAAGAGTTCCAAGTGCTGTTTGCTAATCTCCGTACCATTGTTTATCAGCAGAGAAGTAAATGGCTTCCTCCTCCTCTTCAGTTCGATAGAGAGCTGGGCAGCTCGACACAGAAAGGATGTCAGGGTCAGGGGAGTGCAAAGCGTGCTGAGACTGTGGAGATGATGGCACAACACTGCGTCTTGATCTACACAAGCTACTGCTTCTTGCCAGTGTGCTGGGAGGTTTTACAATGGACCCTGACGCAGAGAAAAAGCAAACCAAAACCCTCTAAGTGACATTGATGTTAACAGTATCCACTCTGAAGACTAAGTAGCAGATATCTGCTTCAGTGACAGTGACTTTTAAACAACTTTGACATTGCTTGACAGTTTCAGAGGAAGAAAGACTGGCACACTTCATACATTCTACAGTTAGATGAAGCAGCTGATCAAGATGCAACTTCAGAGATTTTGTGCCCGCCAAATACTGACCAAGTACACCAAAGCTCTGGCTCACTATGCTCTCTTGAGAACAAAAAGAAAGATTCCACTGAAACTCTCAACCCTTCATAAACTAAAAACAGCAGTGCTGAAATTAGTATGTTACACAATGTCCTGTATTTTGTGTGGTGATTTGGAGGTTAGAAGAAAATGTAAAAGTCTTGCAATGTAGGTATGACTAACCAAGTAGCCAATTGATATACACTACACTAGGTTTGCGAGTCTCATCATGAGAGTTGTCATGTAACTCAAACTTCTAATTTGACTTTTGAGGAATTCCCTACTGACCTTAAAAGCATGTTGGGAGCTCAAAAATCATCTTGTGTCATTACAAAAAAAATTCATCAAAGAGCAAATGTGAACTGAGATAAGAGAATAAGAATCTCTTTAGGAAAATTGTGCTACAGGTCCAAGTAAATCAGATGCCATCCTACTTTCTGGTATTTAAAAAAATACCAAAAAAACAAAAAAACAAACAACAACAACAACAACAAAAAAAAAAAAAAAACACCAACAACAACCCCCAAGATTGCATCATCAGTGAATTTTGAGAGAAGTAACAAAGTAACCAATTTTGATTCTTTGTAGGTCTATATACACAGGAATATGAAGAACTCAGCTACGGCAATTTAACATGTAGAATTTTCCAGTGCAAATGAAACTCAGTAAATCAATGAACCACCTGAATCCTAATCAGTCAATGGAAAAATAGAAGTTTCACTATCGCCTTCCTGCTGTAAGGACTTTTTTCCAGTGTCAGACACTATTTCATAATCCATTTTTGTTCTTCAGCTTGAGATTGATCAAACAGCTCTATTACTTGACACCACATTAGCCCATCAACGCAAATTGCTCTGGCACAAAGAAGTCTGCCCAACAGACTTCAAATTTTGTCAATCTTAAGAGTCCAAAGGATGCTGGGGCAAGGCAATAGCCCAGTCCACTTTAGATCCAGCGACTGAAATAGCCCCTTTCTTAAGTGACCTCCTGCACAATGCATTTTGCCTGAAGCCTCATGACCAAGATAAGCGATTTTGCTTCAGTCCTTCCTTGTGTGCATGTATTATTTCTGTCTAAAGGACAGGAATAATTCCACAGTTACTGAACTTACCTGCAATAATTTGACTCCTCAACACTAGTTTCAACAACAGATCATTTAGCATATTTTCCTCTCCTTCCCCACTCGTAAATGTTTCCATGTTTTATTTACCAAATAGGAATTTTAAAAGCTAGTAAACTAAGGACAAGCTACTTCCCCCATGTGATAACTTGGACAATACCAGGTTCTTGTGCCTTACCAAAATTCAGGAAGGAAAAAAAAAGGAAAAAAAGAAGTTTTTATCGTGTTACTAAGATTCAGATTACTTTTATCACTGAGAAAGAAAGACTTGCAAATGAACTGATCTTTAGCAAAAAGAGAATAAACCATAATTGCAAAGGCATACAGTAAAGTTTTAGCTAAGTATGCTCTTACAAACAGTACAGCCCTTTTCTAATTGTAGTTCCTTTGAATCAACTTCACTCTCTTCTCTGGCTTCACTTCTAAGCAAGAGCTAAATGAGAAGAGTGACTAAAAAAACCCACAAGTCTGAAGTCTTTTACACATATCCACATGTTGTCATTGTAGGCCATCTGGAAAATCATGACAATAAATGGAGCTCTTCATTTTGAAATCGGGCCACAGGCTTCTCTGTATAGAATTGGAAGCTTAACTCTAGGCATCCATATTTTATTGGGTCTCCAATAAATTTGTTGCTAGGGTTTAAATCAAAGTATTTGCACTGAAGACAACTAGAGAAACAGCATTCCATGAAAGTGATCAGAACTTGCAGTAAGTAGCATTGCAAGAGGATTAATGAACTTTTCAACGTGGTCTGCAGAAAAAAAGGTTGGTACATTTAGAAGAAAAACAAGTGCCCAAGGCACACTAAGTGAAGCCAGCAAAGTGGCGACCTTATGCTATTTTAAAATACAGCTTGAATTTCCTCTGAGAATCCCAGCCCTGAAAGAAAAATGTACCCACATGACAGTCTTCCTTCCTACTCATTCCTCAGCTTAAAACAGCTTGTTTGAATAGCTGCATGGGAGCTCATCTTTTCAATTTGCCCCTAGAGTCCAGTTAATCACAACCTCCACGAAGCAGGCTCGTTCTGACACAATGACTCATGATATAAGGGTGGTCTGAATCCCCACCGTATATCTTCTGATCATAGTTTAACCAAAGCTGGATTTCTCTCCCTCCAGAACTCAGCCTCTCTGACAGACACTCAAACAAGCAACCCACTGTATCCAAACACAAACATTCTGCCTGAAAGCTTCCCTTGAACAACAACGGGATTTTGTTCCAACCACTAAAGAATGTGCACAAGGCTGTGTAGCATGAGGCCTCCCAAAGGATGTGATCTTTCTCATAGCTCAAGGAACCCTCAACTAACTTCGTCCCTTCCGTCTGAAAGAGTAAACGAGCTAACAGAAACTCAGCATTATTCATTACAAACTTTTGTCTAGGTAGCAATCCAAGCCTGACAAGCACTTTCAAAACCTTAGCTGAATTTGCCCCACTGTTCCACTGAAACAAACGAAAGGCTTTTTCTTCATATTATCTTTATTGCAAAACCCAACTTTCCATTTATTTAAGTCCCACTAGAACTAGTATCTGAAATGCTACATAGAATTTTGGTCCTTTTGATTTTGAACTAATCCTGTTTGATTTCAGTACTCTTCTCCCATCTGACTTGAAAATCTCATGTCCCCACAACTTTTCCCCTTTATTTTTACTGAGCTCATGACTTACCATGAAACTGTGAAACTATTGGAGGAGTGTCTTCATCTAAGTCATCAACTCCCCCTGCAATTGGGTAGGGAGGAATGGAAACTCGAGGCATAACTACCCAGCTGTGATCAGAGTAGAGAGAGGAGGTCAAGCTTGGTAGCCCAGAATTGTGTGCGATTTGAAACCCACAAATCTTCTCAATCTGCTGCCATCGATAAAGACGCTCTCGCAAACACGTCGTCAACTCAGAGAGTGCTTTCCTGAAGAAAGGCACATATTAAAATTATATACACTGATCTTGTTGATAAAGCAAAGCACCACATTCATTCCAGCATACCAGAAGATCCATTACAGCTGTTGAAATATTCACATTTTAGTATTTTTTAAATTGCAAAACCACTAAGACACTCAATTCCATAACTCTCAAAAACGCCATTGTTCCAGGAGCAAATAAGCACAAAAGAATATGCATCCTGTCCTGGTAACCCTCTTACTTTGCTTCAAGAATTTTATGGTCCACTTCATCCAGGGAGGAGCTGTGTGCAACATGTAATGTTCCAAACACAGTGCTTCTCTTCTTTTTTATCTTTTCTGCCTAAAAAGCAAAGTAAAGTGAAATGCATAAAACTAGTAGCATACTTAACAGATGAAAAAACATTAGCAATATTGACAGGTACCACACAACAATTCAGAGAAGAAAAAAGCCCAAATGCTTATCTGCTTTGTGTTTACTATTTCATATCTCTAGCAACAGATCAGAAAAAACTTTAAGTAGCTGAAGAATAATTTATTACCTCATCTTTAGCAATTGCTAATTGCATTTCTGCGTGCTGTCTTTTGATATTGTAATATTGTACTTCAACTTCATGTGTTAACTGAAGCCACTTCTGCAAAGCTTCAGGAACAGACCAATTACTTCTCAACTCAAACTCCTTCTCAGCCTTTTTTAAAGCCATACGAACCTAGCAATCAAGAAGAAATAGAATCATTAGGACTAACAGGTGAATTATAAGCACCTTTACACCCCACAGCAACATACCAAAGCTTGACAGAGTTTTGGTGTGTGCTGATTGTTGACAGGTATGCAAATCTGGCAGCTCTGAAATCTAGCAGATGACCTTCCATATTTTTTCCAATTATATACAGTTCCTAATTCGAAGTTTAAATATTTTTGTAAGATGATAATTTTTTAGTACAATAAACCCAAATTTATTGCTGTTCAGATGAAACAAAGCTACTCCCTCTCTTCTAATAACAAGATAAAAAAAGCTTTTGTATATATTTTTGTTCAGTGAATCCCAAAATATTATGATAAGCTAATATACAAAGTTTACAGCTTCTAATAGTTTCAGGATTATTTTACTAGATAATGCCATGATTGACAGACAATCATTAAGGGCTCTTAGAATTTTTCCATTCAAAGCTAGCATTTGGGAAATGCTGCTTTAAACACTAGTGAGGATCTAATAAAACTAGGAACTATTTGAACTCAACACTAAATTTATAAACAGTTGGCAGATACCTGTACTAACTCTTCCTCTGCATATTTGAGCCTGCTGAGCTCACATTCGGCTCCCTCTCTCAATTCCCTTAGGCGATGAGCTTCGCGTTTTGCATCATTGATCTCATCCATCATTTTGCGCTCCAGATTTTGCTTTTCAACAGCAACATTTCTATTCTCTTCTTGTGCCTTCTCAAGCCTTCACAATTGAACAAAAAATATGAGAAAATACACAGCGTATTTGTTAAAAGTTGCAGTCCTCAGGACAACAAAATGCATCCAGCTACAGGGCAATGGGCACAAACCAAAGCACATGAGCTTCCGTCTGAACATCAGGAAACACTTTCACCATGAGAGTGACTGAACACTGGCACAGGTTGCCCAGAGAGGTGGTAGTCTCCATCCTTGGACATATTCAGAAGCCACCTGCACATGGTCCTAGGCAACCTGTTCTAGATGATCCTGCTTGGGCAGGAGGGGCCGGACAAGATGAACTCCAGAAGTCTCTTCCAACCTCAACCACTCTGTGATAATAAAGACTCTGCAAGCTTCATGAATCAGCAGCAATTACCTCACACAATGTGGTATCCACGCCAGGCAAAATACCCAAACTTTTAAGTGAACCATCATTAAAAGTGTAATATCAAAATACAAGTCTATATAGATAACTGTGTTACAGGTACACCACAGACTATCAACTCTCACACTGCTATACATGCAATAGAAACTAATCCGTTCAGGTCTGTTTTAATCTTAAAAGCTTAAAAAGAGAAAAAATGTTCTCATTCCCATGTATGTAACTATTTAAAATAAACTGTTAATTACATGAAAACCACAATACATACTTGTAAATCTGTAGGAAAAAAGACAGTCTCTATTCTCTACCTTCATCCACAAGTTTGTATTGCCTGCTAAAATATCCAGGAGCAATCTCTAGCCAATAAATCAGCACCACTGAAATCACAATTTCCATGCAAAGGGAAGATGAACAAAATCCAAAGGCAGTTAATGCGAAAAACTTAAGACTGTAAAGGATCTGCATTTGTGTTTAACCTCAAAACAAAAGGACAACTTTTTTTTTTCTTTTAGCGTTTATACCTTTCCTGCAAATCAAGAAGACTTTGCTCTGCTGTTTGGAGACTTTCTAAGTCCTTCATCATTTTTGTGATATGTTCTCTTGAAGTTCTGTTCTGTGTATATGCAAACCAGCAGCCTCCAAAACCAATAACTATAGAAACTGTTAATATAAAATCCTTCATCCAGTTGTGAGGGGGACCTGTGCAGAGAACAACACCATCATTAACTAGTTCATTGGTACAGACAACAGACTAAGGCCTTCCCCCCCCTCTCCCCGGCCTAAAAGGTGACAGAACCTGATGCTAAACAGAGTTCTAGCTCATTTAACTCAAACCACCTCCAACAACTACCTTTCAAACGTATTCCACAGCATTTTCCATACAACATAAGCAGCTCTGCTCCAATACAATTTACTTAATCTATACGAAAACATTCATTAGACTGAGAAAAGCTTACTAAACCCCTTTACAGTACATACTCTGTATCTTTATTTAGAGTTTAAAACAGACTTCCACAATTGCACTTTATCAGGCCAGTGGGAGGTGTAATTAGATTTGAGCAAGTTCTCCCCAGTCTGCTTCCTCCTGAATACACTATGCTGAGTTAAAAATGCACTCGGAAAAAATAAAGTACATATTAAAATGGTAACAGCAGCACTTTTAAAAAGTAAAAGTTGGATTGTAAAATTATCATATCCAAGATTCACATAACCCATCTTTGTTAGTACAACTTTTATCATCACTTGCACCTCTGTAAAGACAGTTTCTGCAAGCATTAAAGGTCTAATACAAAGTGCTTTTTTTTTCCCCCTAAAAATCCCCAGCTCAGATCTGGCCTGACTAGTTCAGGAACACCTGACATGCACAGTACCAGAGCAGAGCTGTAACTGGGTACAAGCAAGCATGCAGAGCATGCAGAGCACTGGTGATGTGGTATGGACATGGCTGCATATGGTAAAATGGGTCAGACGTGGAACTCCTGCATTAAATTTAACTGCACTTAAACTCAAGTATGCACAAAAGACGCAGGTGTTGGATTTGCATCACCATCTCTTTTTTTCTTCTTGGAGAAGGTCATCCCCTCTCATTTCAGCATCCCAGCTGCACTGTCCAAACTAATTGAGAAGTGAATGTAACTTTAGTTATAAATGTAATTTAAACAGTCAAAAGTATTTAGAGGACACTTCTTGTAACACAAAAGCCAACATCCATCTGTCAAGTGGGGTTATACTAAAATTTCTACATGATCTTACCCACAGAAGTGAACGTTTGTTCTGCTCACAGCACCTAAATAACCTTTTTTAATTAATTGCAGAGTTCCACAACGCATGCCAAGCAATCCATCAGCACATCCACAAAATACATAAGCTGTCCTATCTACAGTATCAAGTGTCATGGAAAATGTGCTCTGTTGAATTCTTAAAATCAAGAGATAAGAAAAAAACTCCAAAAAGTTACTAACGGGTGAGAGGTCCAAATAAAACAACATCCAAGGCTTTAAGCTGAAGCTTCTGTCTGTGACTCCGGTCAATTATTTTCAAGTGAGAGATCATGAAAGCATGTTCATTTACTGCTATCCTGTTAATGACAAGACAAAATGTTACCTATTCCATAAACTATATTCAAAACCAGTCTGTGCAAAAAAAAGACATCAATAGCATTTCCCACAGTTATACAGATCACAGCTGTGCACTTAAGAGTCAGAAATACAATACAGCAGTAATGCTACATAAATGCATATCAGCATGTGGCAAAAGAAGAAAATAAAATCACTTAATTTTCTTTTCTTTCTGGAAAAAAATCATTAAATAAATCCATTTAGCATAGTTAAAGGTATATTTATAGACTTGTGACACCAACTCCTAAATACATGCAATACTCAGGTGTGGTATTTATGCTCCAGGAAAGGTATTTTACAGTTACATTGTTGTATATACCCATACAATAGATCAGAAGGTGTTTAGAAGGAAGTTTGCTTACCACACAGAATTGTGACCTTTGATAAGAGCTTCCACAGAAAGCAATAAAACTTTTATGAAATTTGTATTTTGAAAAATTCTGGCAGAAAGAAAAAATGCAGCCACCTCTTCAAAACTGCAAGGACACTTCTCTTCTCTTGTATTTGACTGTATCTTGTTAGACTTTATGTTCACATAGCTGTTCCTACCATATAGACTAATGCAGCAAGTTATAGGGAATTACTTGAAACTAATCCAGAAGATATATTCACCTGGGAAGTGTTGTTCCATTGACATTGCTGTCTCTAAAATTCTTTTCATATTGGGGCAATTCAACAAAATCTGAGAGCCACTGAAGAGTGTCCTCTTGAGTCCAGTTATGAACTGAAATAAAAATTCAATTACCTTAGGTTTTTAGTAAAAATCAACAGCTTAGAAGACAAGCAGTAGAAAATCAGGTTACAATAACCAAGAGAGTTTAGCCAAAGATAATTCCAGAAAAATTAGCATTACCAAAGTATTTCTGGGATTTTGCCTTTTTCATTACATGCTCCCCTGTGAAAGCTTAGGCAAACTACAAATAAACAAGCATGGAACCAATAGAAGTATTTATTAAAACTTTCACAGAACAACTTAGTCTTTTGCTTTAGTTTAAATCAGGACAGCATCTTATGACTTTCATCTCCTTAAACCAATTCCAGCCTCAACCCCTTTGTCCTTGCTACCCTTACAGAACTAAACCCACATCAGCTGGTGCTGTAACCATTTGAGGCAATGTACTAAGATCTTTCCCAGGATGATGCCCTAAGAACTTGTTTTGACAAGAATTTTCTTAGAGGCTTATGCCTACTAACCACAAAATGGGAGCTGACAAGAGAAGGAGAGAGGAGACAAAGAAAACACCAAAAGACAGAAGAAATTGAACAGGACAACTATTAAATCTCTCTCAAACATGCCCAAGAAAAGTGGAATAACATGTAAAAATACTCTAAGAAAAATTACTTAAAATATGTAGAGAATAATGAACAATTTTCCATAATAACAGCAACACTCTACATAAACATTCATAGCTACAGATGTGCTAAGAAAATACTACCCACAGATATTACAAAAAAAAAAAAAGTCACATTTCTGTCCCTTACAGACCAGCTGCTGTAGTTTACGGCTTCACACTGACAAAATTAAAGGGAAATTGTTCGTTCCATTTATGAGTCTGTAAAAGTCTGTCTGCATATGAATGAAACAGGGACAGCCTCCTTCTGGACAGACATGCATTCACATGAAAAACAGGGGTTCTCTTTTGAACATTTCTTTGTCTAGAACTACTTGCATGTGACAGTGCTGGGCAGAGATTGCCACTGGGACACATTCTCAGTGGTGACTTCTGACAATAATCCTTTAGAGAAAGTGCTGCTGAAAGCTTGACAGGTAAAGCTGTAGGCAATGGAAATTTTTATGAGTTCAAATTCCTATTTCAGTTCACACTGAAACTGAAATAAGGACTTCTGGGTCTCTTGTCTACACTAGCACAGCTGCAAAGTAAGCTTAAACATTTTAGATTATTATCATTCCAAATAGGTGGAGACAGAACGCATTTCACAGACTCACAGCTTCAAGAAACCAACTCCCAGTACAAATCTCTTGTTATCTATCCATACGAATGGCTACACAACCTTCCCAGTATGCTGTCCCATTTCCTTCTCTGCTTGTGAGCTACAGCCAGGTATTGATTTGAAACAGACTTGGTTTTGTCATATTACTCTAAGATTTTATGCAAAATATCTGGGCTCCTTTTATAAACAGGTAGTTTTCCCATTGCAAAGATTCTTAACTGTTTTGTGAATAATAAGCAATTGGATTTACAAATCATTCAAAGTCACTTGACTGGTCATTACAAGTCTCAAAAGAGTGGTAAAATCATCCAGAAAAATATCACCTTAACTGCATTCTAGAAATATGTTCATAGACTGATCCAAAGTAAAAGCACTGTTTTGTTGTAACATGAGGAAAAACCACCTAAAATAGCCACTGCACACTACAGACTATCACTGACAGTACAGAACACTCAATTTCAGAAGCCACGTAATTCACTGAGTTTACAAGTTGGGGGGAAGGGTTAAAAACACCATTGAGACTTTTCACTTCTACTGCTGAAAGAATTTTGCAGACACTGCCAAATTTTACATAAATTTATAGGCTTCTATAATTCAGTGGTAATATTAAACATATTATCTTGAAAGAAATGAGCTACACATTTAAATGGTTTACCATAGAGTAAATCATATCTGTTGCACTGCTTAGACTGGTGTGATGTTTTCTCTACAGACTATCAAATCAGTTATATTCTGGAAAAAGCACTTTATTATTCATTATCTATCCCTGTATCAGATACCTCCATTAGTACAAAAACGGCAGAAAGAAGCAATCACAGTCTATCCTAAACTAGAACTGAAACTTGTACTTTATGTGCTCTTATACTGTTACTCATTTATTAAAAATAATATCAATTACTTCTTTATTTATATTGTATCCCTTTAACTGCCCACTCAACCATTTAAGCTATGAATATATACTGTCATCTCTTATTCTGGGATGTCAAAATCTGAATCTCTTTTCACATACATATTTTGCAAGAAATTTAGATTTATTATGTAAACTAATTCTTCATTCACAGAAGTCCAGTGCCAGTGCCCCCAAATCCCCAAGTTTTGCAGGTGCACTCAGACTCTAAACTACACTGTTCTTCCTTTCCTATTCTATCAATCAGTGAAAACATGCAGACTGTTTCTTTTGGTTGATATCTTCCATATGCCACATGCTGGTAAGGAGTATTACTTGACTTGTCTCCAATAAGAGTTCATGACATACATACATGTTTGTTCTACAACAGCAGAAAGCACTGAAAAGCAAACTGGCCCTTCTCCACAAGAAGTACTTATATTCCACTGCAACATGACACAAGGGAAGTGTGATACACACCGGGTGGACTGAAGGGTAAGCAGGCCAGCGAAATTCCTCTTGATCAGCACTGCCAATTAGAATGTGCCAACTCCCACTAATTAGCTGAGATTGTAATTTTTCCTCAGTTTAATCACCAAAAAAGAAGGCAGTACGTCAGACAGCAGAGTAGCAAGTCACAATTACTGTAAGTTAAATGCATATAGCATAACAGAGTAATTATAACATCCTTCTCTCTCACACCTCTTTTTACAAAGAGATACCTTCAAAGAGAGGATGTCAGCAACATGCTTTGGGCAGGCAGGTATAGAAGGCAGTGTTCAAACCCCAGAGCAGCACACAGTCTCTAGACCTCCATCAGCTATTTTACTTCACATCACAAGTTTTTGAGTTTTGGGGGTATTTTTCTACTTCTTTTCAACTGTTCTACCAACATACCTGAAGGTGAAGACAGCAAAAATAGCTTTAAAAAGGCCCTGTATGAAAATTTCTCATTGTTAACCCACATTAATTAGAAGATCAGGCTATTTACCAGTTTTTTGTGTTGAATTTATCATGTTAGATTTATCATATCATATAAAAGGATTCAAAACTTAGATTTTAGGACCTTCAGCAGTAACATCAGCAGTATGCAGCATTATGTAACTCATCCTTAGCCAAGCCCTGCTTGCATTCATTTCCAACCTCCAGATATTTAAAACCTGTGACAGCAAATGAAAAGAGAGCAAGGCAACCACAACATGTTTGTGGTATGCAGTTTAGTCCCAGGTGCTGCAAGAACACTTGTGCAGTAGTACATCAGAATAAAACAGGTAATCACACATGCAAATACAGAGCCATTTTTGTATCTTTTTACCCTAATAAATAACCAGACTTTAGTTCAACTCCTATTTTCCACAAAGAGGGAAAGAGAATTAAAAGGGAAAAAAAAAAAGGTACACATACAAGGCAAGGAGAAGGGTTTTTTGTATTGTAGCCCAGTCTATAGGAGATACCATACATTAAAGCTCAAATACGCCATAGAGGTAAAAAAAAAAAAAAAAAAAAAAAAACTACTTTTTTTTTAAGGGCTGTTTGTAACAACTAGGTTTTGATAGGATCCAAATTAGTCTCACAATAGCCAAGCATTCATGAACTCCCAGTTTGACCTCAACAGTTTTTACTTCACTACAAAATAAAGTCCTAAGGGACAATGCTACATCACTAGAATGCAGCATTCAACCCTACTCACTGTGACAGGTCAGAAAACTATCCAGCTGAAGGCCCTGGACTGATTTTACAGCCCCCTTGCTACAAAGACTAAATACCTACACCCCACTCTTCAGAGAGCAAATTCACATGAATGGACCACAGCCCATTCCAGGGGCTAAAAGAGAAGGCAGGTGCCATTGAGCGAGAGAACTTCCAAAGATAATTGAACAAAGACTGGTATTCAGACATCAAACCAAATGTTCATCTGTCCCCTTTTCCACACTCAAAACTACTACATTTTCAAGGGCCTTGCAGAAAAAATACTGAAGATGCTCCTTTGACATTAACCTAACAGTAGCTACTAAGTTTGTACTTTTGAATAGATGAAAGACTCTGTAGTACATGTAAAAATACTGCTTAGTTGGAAGAATAGACAGTCAAAGAATACCATACAACAAGCATATACTGGCATTTACATTTAAAGAACAGTAACAGAAGTCAGAAAACTCAGAGAGCAGCATCTTCTACATTTTAAACAGCTATGACAGTTCATAGTCACTCCTCTAAATAGAGAGCTCTGTAGAATTAGATTATGACATTATAAAAATTCAAAGGTCACAAAAAGCATATTCTAACTAAACTAAATTAAATTACAGTCTTGTTTTGTACCAAAGGAGTCCTTTAAACTGAGTGGCAACACAGCAACAATAGGCTAGATGCTGATTCAAGCTATATTATGACTCCTTCCATGCAAGTAAAATCTGTAACAGCCTTGAACTTACTTTAATTTGCACCAGGCTAGATTATGCCTTAAGGATTCTGTACCAGGCAGGGACATCAAAAACATGCCCAGTGCCAGAAATATTAAAAAGCAAGATTCTCAAGCCCCCTCTTTTATTAGGCAATTTTTAGAGGTCTGAATGCAGCCAATCCTCAGTGTTACATTCAGTGTATAAAATCCTTCTCAATCAATTATTTAAAAGAAGCCTCTATTTTCCTTAATCTTAAAAGGAGACACCAAAAAGCAATGGCATTTTTTTGTTTTCTTCCCTCAAATCTTATCTGTTTGCAGCACCAATATGTTAAACAAAGAACACCTTTAAGGTCGACAAATATTTAATACAAACATTCACATAAACCAAGCTTTATGGCAAAGAATGGGCAAATTCTACTCATCATAAACTACTCAGCAATAAATCAAGATGTTTCTATATATACTGTCAAGAGCACTAGAGTTTGTAATTCTCACACAGATACTTCAACAGATTGTTTAAGTCTCAAATTACTGATACTATCATTTACACTACCTTCCATCCTCTTGTTTAATATTGTCAAATTGTTATAAAATAGTGGCACATAAGAAATAAATAAATCAAAAATTCCTAAAACATATAGAGAGGAATGGCGGCATTTTCCATATTACCTAAAATCAAATTAAAGTAGTTTGTTTTCTGAGGGGCTTCAGGCTTTCTAACAGTCAGCAGACCACTGTTAACACTGCTTGGAGTCTCATTCTAAAGGTCTCCCTGTGGTGCAATTTTAGTTCTCTCAGCAGGATACACAAATAAAGCCACTATAGGCAGACACAATGAGATGAGACATTCCTCTCCGAGTCTTGAGTCTTATTCACCCTACTCACTACATTCAAGAAAACTGGAATAAAGATATACACAACAGACAAACTATACTTCTAGAATCACTACAATCTAAATTTTTGAAGAGTGACTCGTGGCTTAGACCAACAGTTTTGAGGAGACATTTTTTTCTGAAAATTTAGTTGCAATACTTTCAGAGAACAGGATCTTCAGTGAAAAAGTATTTAAAGAAGATTTGAAGAGATGAGACCAAAAGTTACTGGTTAAAACAGATATTTACTACATTCCTAACACTTCACACATTACCTCAGAGTGCACTTAAGTTACTTCCTGCATTAGCAGAATGAACCAATGCCACATTCCTGGTTTCATTCCCTTCCTGTTCTTACTTTCAGTTCTTTGACCCATACCAAGTTTTACATCTCTCTATGCTCAACATTAGAACATGTGGTGGTTTAGGAATGGTAGACTCAAATTTAGTAGTCCTTCTAAAAACGTGTGCTGTTTCCCCTCTCCCTCCAATTGGAGGCACAAAGGGCAAAGATCACAAGTTGAGATACGAACAATTCAGTGGAAACAGCAATGAGATAAGAAAATGAACAATAATAGCAACAATACAATAACAAAAGGTGTAAGAAAAGAAAAATACTCACATGGAAAGCCCCTGACAATAAACAAATACCAGATTGGTCCGCTCCCCATGTTTCTGGACCAGAATGAACCTCTTCTCCTGGGAGGAGAGAGGCACTCCCACCCCGGGCTCCCGCAGTGATGTGAGGCGGGGCAGGATAACAGCCGGCCATAGCTACGCGCCCTCCTACTGCTGCTGAAAACGAACCCTGTCCCGGCCAGAACCAGGACAGCACAGCACCTTCGGAATGAGGGGTGGGCTGGGGAAGGGAGTGAGGAAGATAGGTATTTTTCTCCTAACAATTCCAACATTCCAGATCTCTTTTTTAATCACTATACCCTGGGACATATTTGGCAATTAACTGTTGATTAAATACTGTCCTTTGATACTTGGAATAGTTGGCTCAACTTACTTATTTCATTTAAATCAAAGTGAGGGAGGGCTGGTGGTGTTGGGTTGTCAGTACATTTTACTGTATTCCAAGTTTAAGAAGATTTCTAAAATTCTTTGGACTACAAATTCTAGATCTTTGTAGCTCAAATAAAATTTAAATCAAAGTGAAAGTGCATTGAATTTCCCACTTACTACTAATTTAAAAAAAAAAAAATAGCTTGAGAGAAAACCTTAGGGTTTATTAAATTAAAAATATGCTAATCAGGAATTCAGCACTTGCACCAGTCACCTTGATAAATTAGAACCTCATGTAAGCTACCTTAGTTTACTCACAATACACAAAACACATAAAAAGGAAATTACCTCTAGCTGGACTAAATGACTCCTTACTCAGGTTTATGTGTGCCTATAAAGAGCAGTGTCAAAAGAGATTGATGAAGATGCTTCAAGAAGTCATTCATTCACTACTCTATACTTGGTGGAAAAATTGTTGAATTATAACTATGTCAGTAGCCACCATCATTTTCAGCTGTATTTCTTTACCTACCTTCAGATGTTTTCCAGCGTTTCCACAGATCCTCAATTGTGATATGCTTGTCTTCTCTGTGCAGGTGACTATGTTTATTTGAGGCATCCTTGTATTGCATATCTTCCCTTAGAAACTGAAGGAAATGGAAAAACATCATCTTAAATGCCTAAATGACAATTTCTGAAGAGAAATTACACAGAAATCAGGTAGAGTCTTTCCTATCTCTTCCCCATGCAAGCAGCAGAGAATTGATCTGAGTTTTCTACATCAAAGACCCAGAAAGTAAGTTAAACACTCTTAAAAGATTTGTTTTTCCCAATTATTAGATCCTAGAAAAACTGACAGTGCAGTTGCTAGTATGCTAAGTTTAATATTATTAGTATGCCTCAGATTTACAGCGATTACAGGAACACACCACACAGTCACGCTGTACACTTCTCTATGCTGACAAGAATACCAACTTCTCCTTGAAAATAAGACCTTGTAAGATTTGAAAGTGTGCCAGTCATTTTTGGATGAGTAATGCCTGAATCCTGCCATACCAGTTACATGCAACTGCCTGAAGGATGAGAGTAAGCTGTTTACTAAGTAGTATTAAAGTCTTTTGATTAGACAACAAAAATTTGACTTCTATTCATCAAATTAAAAAACAGAAGTCATCTGAGGGCCAATTTTCTGCTTGCTAATCATTCCTCAGTGGTTACACTCCAAGCACAGAAGCATTACATAAAGCTGCTTCATTTTCAGTAATTAATAGGAAGCCTTTTAGCAAACATTATAAAAAGGAAGATCATGCCATCATGTCATACAGAGTGGGTGGTGAGGCACTGGCACAGGTTGTGCAGAGAAGCTGTAAATGCCCTATCCCTGGCAGCATTCAAGGCCAGGTTGGATGGGGCTCTGAGCAATCTGATCTAGTGGAAGATGTCCCTGCCTACAACAGGGAAGTTGGAACTAAATGATCTTTAAGGTCTCTTCCAAATCAAACCATTCCATAATTCTATGATACAATTTTATGATGGCAGTGTTGTATCAGTATTCCACACGTTGCTACAAACAGTTCTCCAAATACATACCCAAGAAAAGCCATGGAACTGTAAAATTCATTCTATTTTTTTATTTCATAAAGGCCTGGAAAAGTTGGAATACTGGTTGGCAAATGACGTCCCCTTAATAGTGGAAACCTTTCATAAGTATCAGTCCCTGAAAGCACTGTATGAACAGTCTCTGTGGGTGAAGACCTTAGTATTAATATCAGAAAACTAACATCTGGTACTAACACTACCAGAAAACTAAGTCATCTTCCACAGTAGATAGCTTGGCTTTCTTCAGTTCGTGAAGGATAAAGCTGCTCCAACAAAACCAGCTACAGAGAGTCATGACAGCTAAGTCAAAAAACAGCCTTTTATATGGGTGATCATATGTCATCACCATTTCAAGAGAGGTGAGGAAGAAAGCCAAGCTAGTGATGCACCGCAGAAGAACTCAGTTCTTAAAATTCAGTCCAGGTAATAATTTAAGTGCAGAGCATCCTGCAAAGGCTCCATTTATAACAAAGGCTCCACTTCTACCAAATCTAGAGATTATACCATTCAGAAACTGCAGGAGATACTGAAAAGTAGCCAACGTTAAACAATAATATTAACTCTTAATAGAAACAAACAGAATACAATAGCAGAAATACATAAGCAAAAGCCAACACTTATCAGTTCTCCCTAACTAAAATCTTTTTACTAGAATGTAAGGGAATCTCAAACTATTAATGGATTCAAGTTTCTTCTCTAACTGATGAACTCGGGACAAAATACTAGTTGCCCTCCTTAAGCCACAGAGCGATAGTATCGAAACTGATTGAATGTAAATCCTCTTGTATTTATCTATTACTTCAAAACTTTGTCAGACATTAGCTTTGTAAAGCCTTTTGATTCCCAAAATAGCTCCCTTTAGCCCATACAAACTGCACAAGCATTTTTAACTCCCCTTCCCCATGTGTATAAGAATGGCATAAATTGAGATATATAAATATATACACGCACACACATGCATATACATGAGAAATATATGAGAATCTTGTGAAATATATGAGAACTGAAAATAGAAGCCTGTTGGGGCAAAGGCAATTACAGAACTTCTGAAAAACCATGGATCAGCAACAGTAAAAAGGTTTAATAAGCACAGGACTGTATGCTGTAACTGTATGCAAATGGAAAAATATCTGTTGCATATTCCATTGTCCAAGTGGGAACTCTGAACACTTCCCATATTGGCAATACTACCATGAAGCTGGCAAACTGTACAATTGTCATGCAACATGCAACAAAAGAGGGATTGTCTTGTTCATTCCCAGTCCATGTTTATTAAAGGCTAAACTAAAGAGCAGGAATTAAACAATAACAAAAAAACCCAAAATAATTTTCTTATCCACTAATGTCCCTAAGCCTTTCCAGATTATAGTACAGTCTTTACAGATGGGACAGCAGGAAAGAACTGATGTTTTCCCACCTCACCTTTTCCCTTCAGACTGCAAGTATCTACTGTCAACGTATGTCAGCCAGTATGTCTTTCAGGAACTTGCAAAAAACATACTAAGAATACAGCAAAAACATGTATTACATGTCCCTCTCTGTAAATATTTTCTCATTTCACATGGGGGTTAAGGTAAATGCAAACACTCACTCTTCAGCTTTCTAGTGACTGATGATGCACTGTCCTTGGAGACTCCAAGTGTCAGGCATGGACATTTTTTTTTCAAATATAGTGTTGTAGGGTGGTCAAGTTGTTGAAGAGGGACAGAATATGTTGTATATACAGGCTTGGGCCAAT
Source organism: Promerops cafer (assembly GCA_013398275.1). Lineage (NCBI taxonomy): Eukaryota > Metazoa > Chordata > Aves > Passeriformes > Nectariniidae > Promerops > Promerops cafer. The sequence continues at coordinate 397,949 of VZSE01000421.1, forward strand.
TTTGCATCCTCTCAGCTAAAACTCAGATCACTTTTGTTTGTACAAACTTGCTACCTTTACTGATAGTTGTCAGTAAAGGCTGTAAAATACCAAAGGATGAGAACTTCTGTTCAGTTGCAGGTGCTGTCAAGGAAAATCTGAATTGCTGTTAACAGTACTACTCACACTGTTAGAAGTAAAGAAGAGAAGGAAGATGCCAACTGAAAACACAAAGCTTCAAGGTGTTTCACCTCTCCCCATCCTAACACGACCAGGCCCCCCAGGAACGCATCCCGAGTTAACGCCGGGGCGCAGCGCGGGTTCCTCGGCACCCGGCCAGCGGCTCCTCCTGCAGTTCCGCCGAGCCGCCCGCAGAGGGCGCCGCCAGCAGCCGCACGGCAAGCACGGCTCCGCGTCCGGCGCGCGGATTTCCCTGGAGAAGGAAGGGCTGAGCGGGCCCCGGGCTCACACCGAGACACCGAGCGGAGCGCTTCACCACGTCCCTCTTTTAAAAGGGAGCGTCAACACACAAACTGGAAAGCAGCTTGCAGTTCGTAACCAGTACAGTTACTCCTCAGGGGCAGAGATAGTACATCTATGAGAACCTCTTCCAAGTGAAAAGCCCCTCTTCTGCTCTGTCCTACCTGTATTGCTCCCAGAAGCTGAGAAAATAACCACGATGACTTCCTCAAAGAGGTTCTCTGACACCACAAGGTCACAACACTAAAGTTACAGTGGGCGCATCTGGAAAGAGGTCACCGTGTTTCAAAGATTAAGTGCATTCGCTAACAAAGAGGTATATAGCAATATCAACCATTTCCCTTTTGTATAAAAGATCTTTGTTTCAAAAGTGGCCTAATATGGAAGTGCTTCTTTAAGAAAAAAAACTGAGACCTAAATTGAAAAAAGACAAGAACAGAACAACTCTAGTTAAAAAGAGGATTTTTCTGTTCCTTGTCATGGCAGCTAATCTCTCTTCTGTTGCCCTGGTCATTAAGTACACAAAGAAAAGGTTAGAAAAATAACTCTAAAGAGAGAGGTTAAAAGAATAAGCTCTAAGAAAAACACATCTAAGTATTATCTTAGCCAACATAATTACTCAGGAAGGAGAAGTCCTTTTAAGACTACAAAGTTGAAACCAAGAAAGCAGAAGATAAGTTACATAAAACTCTGTATGAAACAAAAATAACCATTTGTCAAAGCCATTGCTTCAAAAACAAGCACAGAATTAAAAAAACATCACACCTAGACTTGAAACTAGAGTTTTGATCCCAGGAGTACTATAACAGCTGCACCTCTACAAATACTAACATCCCAACGTCCAAGGTTCAGCAGTGTAATAACTCCACTTTTTCCTGCCTGGAGGGGACAGGACCTGTGGAGCCCTGGAGAAGTCCCAGGATCAGGTATGCAACCACCTTCCTTCCTCTTCAGAAAGCCTTTAGTACTGTAACTGTCACCAAAATCCAGTTAACTAATAACCAAAGACCAATCTGAAGCAAGACCATTAAAAAAAAAAGAAAAAAAAAAAAAAAGGAAGAACAGGGAGAAAAAAGTTACAATATCGATGCTGCAAGACATGCCTGCAGGGCAAACAAGCAATTGCATACTTTTGAGAATGCCACTGGAAAAGTAAAATTAACCACACTCACTAACTGCAGCAGGAACCACTCTCATGCTGTTTATATTTTGTTCTGGGTGAAGGCTCAAGTTTATGATTTTCAGTTTCATCAACTTAAAATAGACCCTCTAACTGATAAGTTTACTTTAAGAGCAACTAAAGCAAATTAACATCTCGTGGCCAGGTATTACTCTCACCCTTGAGCATCTATTCCTCAAACAGTGTTATTTCCTTCGGGTTTATTCCTTCAAAGAAAAAACCTGCAAAAGTTACAACTTCAGCGTTTTAGTACATTTCTTCACATCTATTAGCTACAAGATTTGTTGCAGCTATTGCAATGTCATACATAGTGACTAAATTATGATGGCAGATGTGCTTTCAAAAGGCAACATACTGTGATTCAGGTATGACTGCCTACCCTACAAAAATGGCTTCTAAAAATGCTATAAATTAAAATAAGAAAACATATTTAATAATATTAATAATTAATAACAAAACATGACTAGAAAAATGTAGGACACAGCCAGGAAAGTGTTACCAAGTATATCATAAATAACCTACACATTCCATTGAAAAAAGTTACTGCAGCTCAAAACAAAACTGTAGCTATCTGCTGCAAAGCAAACTTTGCAATCTCTGCAAAGCCAAGATAGACTTTTCAAGAGATCATTTCATTGTAGCAGGACTAAATAAAGAGGTGCAGACAGCTACATATTAGCTTAAGCACATCCAAGGAGGCAAGGAGTGAGGTAGGTCTAGTGCAAACCATGTTGGAACAGGTTTCTATGCAACCGTACCCATGATAACACATGCTGCCTCTCTATAGGGTTTCTTTGCACAGGCACGGCTGTGAACTAACATCATCAATGTTTTCACACAAGACCTGGCTCCTTATCCAGCTCTGCAAAAACAAATTATCTAGACACGTTCTGAGCTGCTTATAAAACTTTAGGAGACTTAAACACACTCTGCCTGGGGACAAATACATTAGCAGTTGAAGGCAAAAAAATTAATTCAAAAAAGACCTCTATTAAGAGAGCCACAACAAATTAAGGAATTCAAAGTAACCCAACAGCTTTGGGGGCAAAGGTTTGCTGCACTGGTTAGGAAGCTCAAAATCCTTGTTTGAAAGACCAGTGTTTGTAACAGAATGTCTTGCACAGTAAGATGTAAAACACACTCAGGAGCCATCCCAGTGTCATGAAAAAAACAAAAAAGGTCTGAACCACTGCAGCACATATTTTCCCACATGCAGAATTTTGTCTGAACAGCTGACAACAAAATATTAAGTTGTTTACAGAAATATGAACTCCAGTTTAAGGACTTCTATTACATTAATGACAATGACAAAACCAAAATACTATGGGAACTTGAAAGGGCATTTAACATCTTGCTGAGAGTGTATTTTCAGAGAACAAAATGAAGCCTATCCCTGTCAAACCTATTACAGCCGAAGTGCTATAGTAGTATTACCATTCCAGACCATGCTAGCTACTTTTCCTGCTTTAATCACTGTACAGAAGAGAATCATCTTCCCTGGTTTAGGCCATGAAAGTTAGATTCTATTTGATTCTTGCCTCCAGACAACATTTTTAAGTCAGTCACTTTGGCATATCATCTCTGAGGTTCCACCTTCTTCTTCCATCCTGCTAAAAGCTATTCTCTGATGCTTTCAATGCTGCAGTCTCTTCTTCTCTTTACTGTACCTTTTTGTCTTTTTTTTTNTGTTGGTGGTTTTCTATGGAGTTTGTTCAGTTTGTGGTTTTTTATAAAGTGACAATTCCAGTTAACTCCTTAAAAAAACTTAAGCAAAATATGAAGTAATCTATCCAGAGATCCCACGCAAAGCTGTACATTAGTGCCTTTCGTTTGGTGAGACATTAGACACACGGTAAGATACTAATACTTCATAAACATCAACTTTCTCTAATACTGCAGAGAGATTCCTTGAGGAAATTACTTTATGTAGGACCTGCTTAGGGAAGTTCTTTGGAAACAGGAAAAACCTATGTAAATAGTGAATATATGATAAGTCTGTTTTATTGCTTGTGTCTCATCATTAAAACAAAACACGTTCCCATGGTGCAACAGATGCTTCCTGAGGCAGACAGCCTCCCACAGCACATGACTAAAACCTCAGTTAGTAATATCACGTTCTCCCTTTCAGTTACCCGTTTACAGCCTACCTCTTGAAAACAGCTCCAACAATTGCAATCCTTGACATATAAAGTGATAATATCAGCAGCTAGGTTTGATAGGAAAATTCAGATTAGCCTGCCCTCATAATAAGTATAGAGGGCTTTTTTCCTTCCTTTTTCCTTTTCTTTGCTGTACCATACCAAATAATAAGGAAAAAGTAACTATTCCATGCTCAGACTAGAGCCCCTCTAGCTTCCCTAGAGGACTTCAACAAAATCCCTAATGTTTTGCTGACTATTAAATACCACACTAAAAATTTAGATCAAGTTTCCTCACATCAACTTTATCAAGGTCAAATACAACTTTCTGTCCAGTCCATATAAAGTACGTCCAAAGGTGTTCCAGTATCAGACAGTTTTTGAGGAAATAAGAAATATCTTCGTTCAAATTTTCCAATATCCTAGAAAAACTCCTTTTTTACAGAATGGTTTTATGTGGGCCTTCATTTACCAAAGAAAAACAAGCTACAACCTAAAATAGGGCATGAAAACATTAGGCAAAATAACCTGCGTGCAGATGAAATGTCTGGAATCACTGTTGGGAGTTAACTGGATTAGCAAATTAAAATAGTTAAAATAAATAGTTCAACATCTTTAGCTCTTTTTACCTTCCTGTCTCAAGATAACTTATTTACAAGAACTTCCTTCCTTGGTGTAAATATACTCTTGTAACACTGCTGTAGTGCTGGTAAAACAGCAGAAAGTTATTCTACTTTGTCACATTCTTCCTGCCAAGTAAAAAGCTAATGAACATCTAATCCACATACTCAATATGCTGCTCTTCAGGAGTCTTGCAAGTAAAAACCATGCAGCATAAAACAGAAAATCCATTCCCTGCTGTTAAGTAAAATCCCTGTATTTCATATCAGCTTTACTTCTAATAAAGTGGGTTTTTTAATTATCTGTCCTCATTCTTAATCAAGATAAGCAGCATTACCCACTGTGACAGAACAAAAAAAAATCTGGTTCTGAAGTATAAATAGGACGTATTTAGTACATATTCAGACCTACTGTAATCAGGTAACTATGTTGTGTAAATGTAGATCTTTTAAGATAATGGTAAAGATTTAGTAAAAGCACTACAAGAAAAACAGAGGTTACTAGCTGAACTTGCAACTAAACTGCATTTCTCATTAATTTCAGGTTTGCATTTAACGTCTTAGAAGAAAGCACTCTATGCAAATACATATTCATCACTGATTTGCATGGAAATTATATGTAGAAAAGTGCTACTTTGCAGGGAGTGGATTATTAAATATTTCTTCAATAATTAAAAATGAACTAGCAGAAACAAGGGCTACAATTAAGTCATCTTACTTTATGCACAATGTGTAGTTTGAACATATAGTTTCACTCATCTCTAATTACCCCAGCTCAACAGCATGCCTTATCAACTATTATAATTTCAGCCATTTAAACAGGTTTTTAGAGTAGCTTCTGTTGCTTTCTCTGGAACATGAAGAAACTTAAGGTCAGATATAAAAGATGGCCCACTGGAAATCAGGACAAATCTGAATACTAGTAAAATGTTTCCAATGTATAAATGTTTCAGTATTTTCTTTTAACTTCCTCAACTTCAATGTATAAAAAATGCAGTACAAGTCAAGAGAAACAACCAAAGTACTGGGAAGTTCCTCAGGAAGCTGACACTCCATCACTCATGTTTCCATTTGCAGACTGAACAGTGCCTGTCCCAAACATTCTGCAATAACAAAAGCAGACTATCTGCATTATTTTTGAAAAGTCACTGCAGTGAGATGAAGTCCCTGGTGATTGGGAAAAAGGAAATATCACTCCTATTGAAAAAGAGAAGAAATGCAGACCTGAGAAAGTAAAGACCATTGAGCCTCACCTCTATGTTTTGGAAGATCATGGAGCAGATCCTCAGAGAAGCAATGTTACAGCAGATATAATGAGATGATCTGAGACAATCCAGCTTGGCTTTACTACGGGCAAAGAGTGTCTGACTGATCTGGTGGCCTTCTATGATGGGCTGACTGCAGGGGTTGATGAGAGAAGACCAAAGAAATGTCATCTACTAGACCACTGAAAGGCCTTTGACACAATGCCACACAACCTCCTTTCCCTAGATTGGAGAGAGATGGATTAGAAGGGTGGATCATTTGATGGATGAGGAACTGCCTGAATGGACATAGCTGTCAATCACTCCATGTCCACATGGAGGCCAGTGATGAGTGGTGCCCTTCAGGGCTCTCTCGTGGTAGAGGGGCTCTGATACCTTCATCAACAACACAGACAGTGAGATCAAGTGCACCCTCAGCAAGTTTGCAGATGACATGAAACTGAACAGCACAGCTGAACTAAAAGAAGGAAAATACGTCATCCAGAGGGATCTGGACAAACCTAAGAAGTGGGCCCATGAGAACCTCATGAAGTCCAAGGGCAAGGTGTTGCACCTGCATTGGAGCAATCTGAGACATGAGCACAGACTGGGAGAAGTCATTGAGAGCAGCCCTACCAAGAAGGACTTGAGGGTGCTGGGGGATGAAAAGCTGATCATGAGCCAACAGTGTGCACTCACAGGCCAGAAAGTCAGCTGCATCCCGGACTACATTCAAAGAGGATTGGCCAGCAGGTCGAGGGAGGTGATTCTGCCCCTCTACGCTGCTCTTGTGAGATCCCACCTGGAGTGCTGCCTCCAGGTCCTCAGCACAAGAAAAGCATTGACCTGCTGGAACAAGTCCAGCCAACCAAGATGGTCAGAGCCCTGGAGCACCTCTCTTAAGACAGGCTGAGAGAGCTGGGCTGTTCAGCCTGGAGAAGGTTCCAAGAAGATCTTATTGCAACCTTCAGTACATATAGGAGGGGTAAAATAAAATAGAGGGAGAGCAACTCTTTACTCCAGCAGATAGTGACAGCACAAGGGAGAATGGTTTTAAACTAAAACAGGAGAGATTTAGACTACATGTTAGTAACAAATTCTTTACTCAGAGGGTAGAGGGGCACTGGAACAGGTTGTGCAGAGATGCTGTGGATGACCCAATCCCTGGACGAGTTCAGGGTCAGGTTGGATTGGGCCTGTTGATGCTGTCTGCACATAGGCACACAGAAAAGTAAGTAGCATCACATTAAATTTGACAATGATAATTCATAACTTAACTCATTCAGGGAGAACAATCTTCCCCTGGATGTTATAAAAAAGGATGACAAAACAGGGCTAGATTCTTCTCCCATTCATCTACAGCGAGAATGGGTATCAGAACCACATGACAAAACCCTCATTTTTAGGGGACATCTTCACTCTCCTTGGTTCTCAAGTGTGTGCCTAACAACGGCTAGAAAGCAAAATAAGCAAGCACAACAAAACTACACAGACATTTCCACTCCTACCCAGTAATTTTAAGAATTCCAATGGTAAAGTTGAGTAAACACAAGGGCAAGTCGTTTTCCAGGACCACCAGGAGGCCACCTACCAAACTCATTCAAGCACAGTCACAAAAACTTCCTTACGTTGTAGGACTTAATTTACCATTAGTAAGCACAATGTTCTTAATACTTGCCTGTAAAATGTAAACCAAACCAGAAATCTTTCTTCTAGACTGCTCTTTGTAACAGGCATTGTTTTACACCATGAAGTGCCTGCAACAGATCTAAGGTAAATAGGACAGCCCAGTGATGCCTTAACCAAGAAAATTTTGAGTGAAGAAACTGTAACACCAAGCAATGGATCACATCACTGTCTTACTGCAAGCTAAACCTTTCACCTTTGCCCTCCTCTTAGACCAATCACAAAAGTAGCAGCTTTTATACACAGTCATACAAAACTTTCCTTTAGGCTAGAACAATGGACAGTAATATCTCATTTCAAACAAATACAGAAATTAGACTTTCCTTCCATATTTGTCTGAGGAAAGGGCTGAATTAAGAAGAACAGCAACAACTACTCAAGTGCTGAAAGATAAAGAGCAGCTATACAAAACAAAAGGATAAAGACTTCACGTATGCACAAGTAAAGTTTTTTTACTCCTACCTCATCACTTTCATCTACTTCGATACCACCATCTTTGTCATCGTCCATTTGCTTATGGATCATGCGGAGAGCTTCTAGGCTGAATCGATCCTCCTCAGTAAAGCACGGTGGGCTGAGTGAACTGCAGGGATCTAGAGTGAGGAGGACAGAAAAAAACAACACAACAGAACCAACACAACAGAAATGTTATTTACTTTCACTTCAGAATATAAAGCTCCCAAGCAAAAGAAGGGGTTTAAAATTCAAAATGTCATATCATACCATCATAGTTTCATAAACAGATAACAAAGGAATGGTAATCACATCGCAGATCAAATTCTAAATAGGAAGTACTACTGAACACAAAATACTCAAGGACTGCAAGAGCAGAAAGCACACTGCAAAGAAAATTCAGCCGATAGTAGTACACGATGTATTAGTCCTGTACACTCTGAACACAAACTGCAGGCACTGTAGAGCAGGATTCCAAGTCAAAAATAGTACATTTTCATTTGCATTCATTACTGAAGGCTCATGATTTGTGCACATCTGATGGCTCAGCTTGCACCATATCAAATTGCTAAATCTGTGTTCTTTCCCTTCTACAAGGTACATGCCAAATGCTCCAAAATTCTACAATGCATGATGATCAACCATCACCACAGTGGCCTTGCACAGACCTTGGCATTAACTAATAGGAGCTATTACATTAATTCTGATGTACTGAACTCCAGCAAAGAACAGAAGGTGGAGAAGGATACAGAAATAATTTTTTCAAAGTTGAACTTTAATAAGGTAGTGAATTCCCACTGTAATATCCATTATAAAAATGCTCTGACTAGTTCCATAAACTGTTACACTACACTCATATCAATGCAAGTAAAGATTGAGGGAGCATATGAGTAATTTTTGCTTCTTCCAATCTATCAAAGAATTAAGCTTTCATGTTGCTATAGAATTTATTAAAAGGCTCACTTATATAAGTAAAGGAATCACATCTAGAAAAATTCATTTCAATTTTTTAGTTTACGATTTCATACCAGCTGGACTAGCATGATTCTGCTGTTCTGCCTAATATAAATTTTAAAATAATTAAAAATTAAAATCAAGGAATTCATAAGGTTACAAAGCAGGAGGTGCAAAGATAACAGCCATGGCATAGCTGGAATCTCAGACACATAATTAACAGGACTGGTTTCCACAGCTAGACACGAGTCACTGCATTCTTACTTCATACTTAAGTTTTATTATACATGAGTTAATGGAAATCTGTTATCTGTTCCCATGCATCAATTAAAAAAAAAAAAACAAACCCAAACAAAAGAAAGTCAGCAGAAAACACTTCACTGACACTGTCCAGGAACTGAGAGATGGTGCTTTTAGAACTACTTCATGTAATTCAAAGACATATTTCAGTATTTATTAGTTACTAAATTAGTAAATATTAAATATTAATCAATATTTAATGAATACATTATTGTTGTTGTTGTTATTTACTAAATATTAAACCAGACCAATCACAAAAAAATATAATTTTCAGCTTTGGAATGCAACTGATATTTTTTGAAGTGAGGGGGAGGTGAATTTAAAAAATATCTAATTTATTTGTCCTTTTTTGGTTTATTACTAAAGATTTAATTTGCACAATACTCAGCCTTTAGATTTTTGCCTTGCAACGAAAAAATGACTATCATTGGAGGGGTTAAAGGACCTACTCCTGCAATTACAGGGTGCTTTGTGTAGAAAGGTTTCCCTTGCAATAATAATGAATCACCTCAAAGTTCTTCTAATAATTGAATTCCCATGGCCATGGACAAAAAATAATATTTTACTAAAATACAATCATATCAGAAGAATAATCTTCGTATTACCAGTTTTGATCTACACCACATCTTAAGTTAGAAAAAAGCATAAAAAGTTGTCAAAACATAAAAAGATCCCTCAAACACACCCAACTTCTTTAATTAGTACTTAATTCTATTCTAACATGGAATTAAATTTCAGATACATGTGTTCATAGTTTGCAAGCACCCACTCAAATGTTTTTTTCATTTTGTTCAGCTGAAAGCCCAGCTTTTCCAATCAAAAAGGTTTTCTCAGTACATTTTCTCACAACGAGGTTGATCAATGGTCCCTTATCAGGGTACTTATCTTAAATATGCCTTTTTAGGATATTTAAGCATGAAGGCACTTTAAAGAGCTATGGCTTTTCTCTAGAGAAGTAAACAGGCTGTTTGTGCTTCAAATGTCCCATGTGCTGGCTCCAAGAACACTTGATCTCTCTCTTAAGAGCCGATAGAGTGCCAATTGCTCTTTTTGGGACTGAGAAATAGAGTAGGACCACACGTCAACTGTAATACAAATTAACCCACTCGAAAGAGAACCCGAATTTATTTCCAAGCTTATTTTCATCCGGTAAAATTAAACATTTAGACTGACAGACTGACAACACTGGTCATCCCCTTCCTTAGAGAACAATTTCAAAACAAACTACAAAGCCACAAACTAAAAAATAAGTGAAAAGCATTTCACAAGCATACCTGTGGAGCCCTACCAAATCCAAAAAACAGCTGATGGAAATTTAATCATCTGCAGTTCTGCAGAATATTCTGCAGAATACTATCAGGCAGTAGTTTGCCTCAATTGCATGGCAAAACAATTCAAATTAATACTAGATGGAGTATGGTTAGTCAACTGGATGTCTGCAAAGTTTTTAAGACAAAAGCCAAGTGAAAAAATCTCAAGAAACAGCAAATACCATAAATATAGCCCTGAAGCCCCACAACAAATCATAAGACTAGTTGATAATTTTTCACTTTGAATTGACACTGTTGAAGATGTTCAGGGATTCCAAACCTTCTCTTGTACTTTAAGGACAAGCCTAATTTAATGTCTAGACCGATTTCTCCATCCTAGTCTGGTGTGTTGTCATAAATACACTTAGTCCAAAATCATCACCACAGGAAAGAACAGAGATGATAAATTCACTCCGGGAGTGAACCAACAGCTTGGAATTCGCGCTTTCCATTAACGAAAAGCACACAAGAACTAGCAAAGGAAACAAAACAGACAAGGTGGGCAAGAGGCATAAAAGCATAGCAGATACCACTCCGGGCACAATTTATTTTATACCTCAATTTTCATGTCACTCAGAAGCAAGGAAGTTTCAGAAATACTGGTCATAATAAGGAAGGAATTTGTTCCCAAAAAACTAAATGTCAGACTCGTGGTTCAACAAACTTGGCAGAGGATTTTGAAACAAACCTTCCTCCCGCCTTGAGGCCATAACTGCTTCTCAGCTCTAAGGCAAGGGGGGAGGGAAGTCTTCACCAGTCCACAGGAGACTCCCCTATGAGAGTCTGATAATGAACCAAGCACAGTTATCCAACCCAAGATAAAGAAAACTTTACAGGTAAAGGGAAAATAAAACTTCACACCCTTTCACCCCACCCCTCTTTCCCCCCCTTTCAATCTTCTTCAGTGAGACTAAAATAAGGTGAGACTACAAAAAGAATTTCAGTTTGAAATTCCACTCAACTTCAGATTCACAGCTCTTTATTCCATTTCCTAAAGACAACAGAAGTTAAACTTAAAATGCGACATTGTCAATACAAGCCAGTAAGGAAAATTACTTACACCCTTATCTTCAAGCGCTCATCTCAGCAAAACCCCTGAAATTTATTTAGGAATACACCATCAGAAGAGGTTCCAAAGCAAAAACGTATATGCACCTCAAAGTCTTTCATCCATCTTGCATTTGCTTCTCCTTAAACAGCTGCAAATGTTACAGACTTCAGAATAAAAAGGACTGACAGACCAACAAACAGGGAATAAGCCTGCAGTTCTCTCACACACCTCCTTTTGCACACAGACACTGGAGCACAAGAGCTATGGCTGTGCCAAGCCTGACAGAACGACTCCAACCAGGTGTTCACAGTTCCAGTCTGGAACTTTTCAATGCCTGAAAGAGCCTTTTCAAGAATACAGGGACACACAGAAGCTTCATGATTTTTCACAAGTACCGGGAATCAGGGAGACACTTCCAAACCTAAAACTTAAATGTCTTTAAATTTTCCCCTTAGTTCACTCAGAGCAGTGTAGCAGTTGGGAGTTATTTCAAGACTCTGACTACCACACATCATTTTTGTTCTGTGAGGATGTTCAGCATTCACCACAAAAGAAAAGCATGGTTTTTATAATAACATATGGCAGTCCTACAGAAACCCGCAGGGTTTCCATGCCTGTCTTTTACTGATGAATTCAGAAGGGTACCATGTTGTGCTAGGCTTATGATTCCTCATTCCTAAAAAGCCATATGGGATAAAGGGAAGCCTCACAGAAAAGGCAAGCACTATAAAGCATCAGCTTCCTAAGCACATACTCTCTTCTTAAAATAACTATGCTTCAGTATGCCATGATGACAGACGTGGATTTCTTTGCATTTTCCAGACACAAAGGAGGTGTCCACAATATGTCCAACCCCCTGCCAATTGAATATTCACCTAACTGGGATTTCTATTTCCTTACATTTCTGTTTTACATGTACATTAATATACTGCAGTTTCTTAATCAATTCAGTGACACCTTTCAAGGCAAAAATCCTTTACAAGAACAACAAGTTTTGAAGACCTGAGTACAAATCCGAGTGTCAGATAGAACAGGGATTAATGAAAATACTGAAAAGCAAGTGTTTTCAAGAATTTTACCTGATGTTCAAAATAAATTAATTCACAGTAAAGGCAAAAATGTTTTTATGTTAAATCCTTACATAAGGTGTCACTAAAATCTTCAAATGCTTGAGACAGCCTCAGGGTGAGCTTCTTTTCATCTTTCAATTAAAAGCTCCCAAAGCAAATCACTCCTACTCTTAATAATTAAACTCCTCCATATGGCAAGTAGGCTGAGCAGCATCTAACAGTTAACTTGACTGTCACAAAGTAATTTGTGACATTATTTTTCACTCTCATTATTTAAATAAAAGTTCATCATTGCAGCACATCTTTCCACTAAAAACATGGGGGGGAAAAAAAAAAAAAAAAAAAAACAGAAAAAAAACCCAGACAAAATCCTGACAAAAAGTGTAGAATACCTTACCTTCTAACCATAACAGTGATGTTACTTAAACGAGCTTCCTGAAGAGGAAAATGGAATAATACTAATGACAGCAGGGCACAGGGAAGGGGTGCAACAGGAAAGGAAATTAGGAACATTGTTGTCCCCAACGATTTTGAAAATGTTTCACATTAGGTTTTTCCATTGCTCTGTATGAGAAATTCAGGTGACTTCCATAAACGCATGCAATAACAGTAATTAAATTCATAGATGAAATTCCTGACTGCTAAGTCTGGTATCTGTAGCACTTGTTTCTGAATACATGTAATGTTTAGTGACTCGTAACACTGCAGTTTAACAGAAAAAAAAAAAATCAACAAAAGCCCCAAACTATTTGCAGATAAGCTGCATGAAAACTGCCATGATTCTTTTAAAACCCACTAAACACCTTCAGTAAAAAAATCACATTTCAAACAGCCTTAAAATAAATCATTACAGCTTCAATACATAACAAGCAATCTTGGCATGAGAGATTCAAATATGATTTTGTCACTATTGAAAAGTGTCCATTTATTCTGCTATTTCAGTATCTTTTCATATATACAGAGCAATTAGATTCTTTCCCCCGCATAGAGACTTGATGAGGCAAGCAAGGCTTGGATTTTTTTCTTAAATCATCACTAGCTCATCTCTGCTTTCTCCACACCCACAAAAAAGCTGTCTAATTCTGAACTTCATTCTCTATACACTGGGAAAAAAAAAAGAGTATCAGTGAAATCACTTTATTTAAAGTAGAAATTCAGTCAAATAATGTTGTTAACAAAATCAAGTGTAAAGGCAGGTTTATTAAAGCTTTTCTAATCTTTCCAAGAAAAAAGCTTCAAAAGAAGCAGCAGGCACTTAATTTTCTGATCACTTGTTAAGACATTCAAAACATCACACACTATCTCAGAAAAATATTTAAGAACTTAATACTCAGATAAACAGTAAATCAAAGGAAAATAGATGACAGGAATTCCCTAGAGAATTAGATTTGATGGCGAATTAATTTTGCTTGAATATAACTGCATTAAAAGCAAATATTCCAAATCAGCAATGCTTGTTTAAAAGGAAGTTGCAAAAAGGGGGTTGAATATGTTAATCATGACAAGGATCATTCTGTCAAGATGAAAATATCAGTATAAATACTTCATTTAGACTGATAGGAAATTAATTATTAAAATTACACTGCTGCTCTGTCTGACTAAATAAAAATCAAGAAGATGAGTTCATGGCTTTTCCATCTCCGTCCCACACCCTCCCTGAGCAATTACACAGTTTGAAGGGAAGAGGAAGTTCGACAATTATTGTATACAATGGTCAAAGTAGACTGATTTAGAAGAGGAACTCCTGCCAACCTTAACAAAGCGCGACGAGAGGAAACTGGGAGATGCATCTTACGCAAGCTCCTAAAATCCTGGTTTTTTCCTCCTTCTAACCTTATTTGTACTTCTATGATAATTACTATACAAACCTACAAACACATATGGACAGATATTCAGTATAAAAAAAGATGCCAAATGTATGATACTCTCAGCAACAGAAAAGTCTCTTTCACTTTACTTATGTTTATTAGTACAAGACCAAGAAGGGAAATACTTAAAGTAGTATAAATCTAAGTTTTCATTATTTGGTAGTAAAGACTGTTTAATGCATCTTCAGAAATGTATGATGTACTCTGCACATGATAGTGATTATCAACACTATAAAATTATAATAGTTCCAAGAAAAAAAAAAAATACAGACTTTTAAATATGACCTGAATTCATCTGGAATAAACACATCCTTCACTCAAACAAAATTAAAAAGGACAGTCTTATTTTCCATATGTGTTTAGAAGAAATGTGTTTAGAGAAAAAGGATTTAGTGAATTTTGAGTTCATTTGTCATTAGAACATTCATTAATCTGATGAAAAAAAGTTACAGATTTGGATTCATATGTACTTGGTGACAAGGCATAACACACATCTAAGCACATATAACAACACACTTCTAAGCTTTTTCTGTATTTTAGGTCTGATTGGTTCTTTACTGCTCTTCTAACAACTTTCTCCCTTTTCTAACAGCAGGAAGCTGGAAAAGATGCAGTATATCCCTGATTATATACTTTAATCTGCCCAAGAATTTGTCAGTTCTTAAGAAAGAGCAGCAGCATAGCATTTAAGCCACTTTCTTAATTTGGTCAGGAAATGAGAAAAGTGATATATACAGGTGACCTTCAAATGTCTGATAACATGTCCATGGGGTTTCGAAAGCAAACTTGCTGGTAACCATCTTCTTACTAAAACGTCATTTTCTTGCTTAGAATTCCATCCTTATCAACACATTAACCTAGGAGCCTGATCTCCAGATGCCTGGTGAAAGCCTATAATCAATACTGAGTGTAATCATTTCTATTCAAGTATGGCTCAAGAGCTAGAAGGAGTATGAACCATTAAATTCCTTTTTGGAAGAGAGTGTCTGCAAAATATAGCAACCATGACAATATGGTTGATGTTAAAAATTCACAAATTTTTTTAATAGTGAAAAGGTAGTTCACAACTTCCAAGACTGAAAAAGGGGAAGGTAGGGAAGCAGTGAAAAAAAGGATTTTAGCCCCTCTTTTTTTTTTTTTGAAGTTTAATAAAAGTCACAGAAAGTTTTGTAGATGTGCGTTTAAAATTTAAAAAACATCTGATACTTTCAGACAAATAAACTGAAATTTTCTAAAATTAGAGGAGTTTATTAAAGTTAAATTAATTATTTTATATAAAATCATATATTTATATATGTATACATCTTTAAGTTTTAATCGCGTCAGTGTTTCCTCTGATATATTTGTTTTCACATGTGATTCATAATCATATCCCATATCCATGAATCAGGTATGTAAGCATGACATTGCTGGCATTACTGAATTACTTCACTCTTCTACACCGTCTGATCTAGTACGCATATTATTAACTGTTCCAACCGAGGAATCAAATTTAATCCTCTGTGAGCACCATCTGTAGCATCATCAGTTCCCTCACAGCTCCTGTAACAACATGCTGTCAAGATGTATTTATACTTTAAGAGATCATATCAGAATTATACAACTGAAACCTATATCAAAAAGATATAACATAGTACTTATTATAAAGTAAGATTAAAATAAAGCACCAGGGCACTTTTTTTTTTAATACATTATCTGTTAGGATTCTAGCATTTGAGTATTAAATTTGCCAGCCTATGTTTATACTTTCAGAAATACAAAGGCACTGAATGCATAGATTCACTTTAGTTAATAACACCATAATGAAACACTTCCTTTTAGTCCCATTCAACATATCAGTAATTTTAAGTATGTACGGTTATAATTTTCTTTAAATAGTCCTATTAGCTTTTGTGAAAATTTAGTAGTACAGATTGTTGGCTAGTTAAGGACTATCCTACTTCCAGAAGCTTACGTGAACTGCTCTGCTGTTAGCACTCCAACTCCAGATTGCATAACTGGCAGTTTCGCTCCTACTAATATGCTGCTAAATATTTTTCTCCTGATGAATTTCACCAAGTGATAAACCAGGCTGACAAATCTACTTATGGTGTCTCAGTTCACCTTGGTTTATTCGATGGAAATTAGATTTAAAGAGCCTTTTAAAAACCCCAATCTTATAAAGAAGAAAAAAAAAATTAAAGAACTAAATAGTCATGCATCTCGGGAGATACTGTATTATCATTATGCTCTTGCTCAAACTTAGCACAAATAGTAAGATACACAATTATCAGAAGGTTAGCATAAACCATAGCTGCACATATCTTAGATACATCTTGGCTGATACCATTCTGGCAAATGTATTTCTGGGCCCATAAAAACAGTAGCAAATGGTGTACTTTTCCAGTATGTATTTCATAGCTGTTAAAGTGGTAAATAAAACAGAAAGCAGTTCTTACACAGTGAATACACACTGAGCGTATACTCTGTGCATAAAGTCATGCAGTGGAATCACTCAGAGTAGAAAAGGAGGAAACTCAGTAATTAAACAAGAAAAGCTAGACTAAATTCTATCATGTTAGATTCAGCTCAGACTGATTGTTTAACAGAAGGTCCATGCTACAAACACGTGGCTCTTGCCATCAAAATGAGTGAGATATAATTTGTATAGAAGTTTGAAGTAGTACTATTCCACCTCTAGACAAGCCTCAAGTCATTGCATACAGAAGAAAACAATAAGGGAAACTCTACCTTTGCTTGAACAGCACACCTTACACAAATACTACTCATACAGCTTCAAACACTGTCAGCTGCTCCCCAACAGCAGGAGCATATTTGGGATGCAGGGAAGAGCCAAGTCAATAATTCCACATATGCTCTAAGGCAGAATAAGCCAAAGACTAATGCTAAAAGGATTTCTAATTGTTCATGCCCCTGCTGTTCATTTCTGTCCCTGTACTATCTCCTTCCTGGTACCAACACAAGCACATTTGTACAGTCCTGCTGCAGGAAGGATCAGGAAGCTGATTCTGCCTGCAGTTGTTCCCTGTGCACCTGCACAAACACTTTTGACAGCAAAGGTGCAGGGGAGGAGGAGGAAACCCACGCAGAAGCAGAGAGATGCCCTGTGCGGCCACAGCGCTGCTGCTCAGCCCCGGTACTGACACGCCCCATGCTACAGCTGAACCCAGCCAGCAGCACGGCAGGGGACCAATACACCGAAAAAACGGAATGGAGCAACAGCTACGCTACTGGAGTGGAAAACTCCACCTCATTCTTTAGATCCTGGCTTTTACTACTAGGAGGTACAGGACAAAGGATGTGCCCTAGACAACTTGTTGCAATTAACAACTATCAAGTGTTTTTCCAAGTTTTTTTCCAGCATATTTTGTAGCCTTACAAAACCTAAAACAACCTTTGCAACACTATAGCAGGAGATGAAGTAACAGCAAACTCAAAAAAAACACTCCACATCTCCCGGAACAGTTTCAAACACCACTGCCAGTAAGCTCACAATTTGTCCTTTCTCCAAGACCCTCCCCATGAGCCTAGAGAAGTCACATCTCCAGGCATAACCCACTTTGGCAGCAGTCAATCCACATCATAAACAGAAGGCCTTGACAGACACCACATCTCTACAAACCATCCAGCAGCCTCAAGGTGTCTGCTAACTGCACATCTGCCCCAAACACAGCTTTAAATTATGTTGTGCCTTCATTTAAGCTCAAGTTTTTTTGACCCTTTTCCAAAACCCTGGTGCCAGAACATGCATTAAGAACTAAATACATAAGGCTATAAAAAAGAGCAGCATAACAGAATCTGTCCCAAAGCTGACAAACTATGACACTTGGCTACGCAAAGACACATGAGTTTGTGCTTGAGACTGTTTTGCTTTCTTTAGGGGCTTTTTAAAATTTTTATTATTGGCAGACGAGACAACAGCTTTCCGAAGAGAAGAAACAGACAGACGTACTTAAGGAAAGCTCAAAGGAAAGAAAAGTAAAGTATAAAGATCTTTTATAATTTATGACTGTGACAACTGAAGTTATAACTAATTGCAAAAGAATATTGATATAAGATCCTTAAAGGTAACCAATGACATCAAGTGATATATAATCTACTCTTCAGTCCTCACTTAAACCCTATTGTGTGTTCCAACACACACTAGCAAAAGTCAAGAAGAAATTAAGGGCAGTGTGCTTTTTCCAGATGATGACACTTTTACTTCTGAGATTCATTACAAGTACTTTATGAAATCTATACATATTATTTACTTAAACATAAAATTGTAGTGTACAGTTTTGTCACATAAGAATTCAAACACTAATACTGATTTGTATCTATCATATTTGAAAATACTAAAACATGAAAAATAGTATTCTAGGGTTTTTTTTAACTCTCCTGGACACACACTGCAAATGGAGCTGTATCTCTTGCACTGCATTACCAAAGGTTCTGTTGCTATTTGCTCTCCCCACCAGACAGTAGTAGGAAAACAGGCACAGAGTCAAACGGCAACAGACAAGTGTTTCCACTACACTACCTCCTCTTAATGTATCAAGTATCAACACATACAGGCAGTCCATCATTTTCAATATCAAAAAGGAAGCAACTTCCTAAAGTTAAAAAAGCCATTTGCACTTCGTTAAACATTAACAAAAATAAACCAGAACCATGAAAGATTAATTCTATTTAAATACATTCAATTAGACTCCATTTTCAAAAGCCACAGGAAGTTAATTTCACAAGAAATGTGATTCTGCTTCCCACAGAAATACACTACAAATAGAACATATAGAAAAAAAAAACACTTTTAATAAATCAGAATTGTTTTCAACTATGTTGGGGTTTCTGTCTTGTTTTGTTAGGTGTCCTGTTGCTGGGCTATGGCCTTCATAGGCAATAAAATACATCTGAAGTTGTTCATTCACATCTCTGAGAAATACGTTTGGTAATACTATTCTGCCTTGAAATTTCACTTTGATTTAATCAAATATAAGGAACATACATACTCCAGGCTTTATCTCTGAGGTCTGTTCTCATGCCCTAAATGCAATACCCGGCAAAACTGACATCCAAAAAACAACTATTCCATGTCAGTCACATCTATCAACCAGCACAAATGTTTTAATATTTTCTATACCAACACAGTGATTTGTAGGCTATAAATCTTTGGTTTAAATCTTTTTCTGTCTGGAACAATTTTAAAGCAATTTTTATACCAAGTCATCTGCTGGGGGCAGGGGGACAGTGTTTTTCTATTCTGTATTTCTGAAGAATACTGAGCATAATCCACATATAGCTGGTACCAGAAAATGGGTAGCATATTTATGCCTTACTGCCCATAACAAAATGCTACATTCTCTATTTGCTCCACTAAGCAGCAAAGGAAATCATTTTCTCCCTTCATTAACCTCATTTCTTTGCTGAAATTTTAATTAACACATATAAGGTAACACTTGAAAAAGTTTCCAGTTACTATGAAAACAGTGAAGCAAAAAAATCCTCTTCTTACATTTAATACGTTTGCTGAAGTTCTCTTCATGCAAGTGAAATTTTACTACCAATGTCACACCAAAGCCAGATAACATTGCCTCTAAAATATTTTTACACTTACTCAGTTAACATTATGAGAAAAAAAGAATCAAAATTTTTCAAACTAGGAGAATATGCTCAGAAAAATTTCACTCCTATTCAAAAATTCTCTCTCGAGAAAACACGCTGGAGACAGATCAAAGAACAGCAGTACCTGCATATGTGACAAAGATGAGGCTATCATGAAACGAGAACCCAACTTTGAAAACCATGGCTTTAATAGTTTACTTCAAAGTGGTATCACTGTGAATTGAAAGCTTAGTATGCTCACCATATTGTAAGCAGATGCAGGTTTTCTCACTTCCTTTACCTAAGGTAACATCACACACAGACTATGCTACTGACTCACTTTCCTACTAGCTTAGTAATAATCAAAGTTCTCAATGTGTCCTTCCTTTCTTCCTTAAAATTAAAAAATCTTAAGAATGCCAAATTTAAAAAGGAGAAGATGTCAAGGCATTAAAGGAAAAGTCTTCCATCCAGGCACGTCAGAAATTCAATTTGAAATCTTTCTTTTAAGCAAGTCTATAAATTTACTTCTCTTCAGCGTTTGGGAGCTGGCCAAATTATGTGTTCTTGCAATGGTGACATTCCTGCTCAAAGCACAAGTTTGACATTCAGTGCTCCCTTTTCAATCAGCATCTATCATCTCTTTGCAAGGGCAGATCCCACAATAACAACTGTGTCATCATCATTTCCTCCCCTACCCCCTGATACTGAGGGCTCCAATTCACAAATACAAATAAAATTGTCATCCTTACTTATGAAATCTTGTATCCTCACTTTGTTTTCTTGGAATCCTCCTAGGAAGCACTCTGTAGTAAAAAAGTTGCTGACACAGCACTTTTACATCCCAAAGTATAAAGTAAATTGTAACAGAAGAAGAAACAAGGTAAGGCTGAAGAAACCCCTGGAAAGTCCTGATCGAATCCTAAGTAGGATTACCTGTGCACAAGTTCTGCTTCCTTTGAACATGTATCTCCTGTCAATCGTAAAGAATGTCTGTATTCATTCATGCATATACACTTCTCCTAAGCAACACCTTGGCAAAATCTGTATGTTTTTACCATCACATCAGTTAGAACCAATACATTGTATATAATGCAGAGAGACCAGTTTCAGTGGAACTTAAGGCATGCTAAGAGAACAGGGTGTCAAGAATTGGTATGCCTGTAGAAGCCCAGAGATTGAAAACAGAGCAATAACCATCCAGAAGAAAGAATTCGTCTCAACAAGAACAGGCATGTTCATTCAAGAATGAGGATTTCTGTAAAGCTACATTATGTTGCATAAAATTGCTTTGCATCTTGCAGTTCTTAAAGAACTACTTTTTACACAAGGAGACATTTTGTATGCACAACCTTATAAAGGCAAAAGACTAAAAATCTACCTGCATGGCCATGTTTAGCCCCAAATAAATGATAAGCACACTTTAAAGTGAGATCTATTGCAAAAGTCATTCGTCCCATAGCTACAGCAAAGAAACTCTCTGTCACTGCTAGCTTTTGAAAGTTCCAGTAAAATTTCATGTTGTTTTGATAGGAAGCCTCACCTTTGCTTTCAGTGATTTAATAATTGAGACAGAGATTTTCTGGGGATTAATACATTTTAAATTTTTTTTATGGCTTTATGACATTTACCAAGTTTTAAAATATTTTGAGAAGAATTAGTAATTTTCATGTGCAGAAGGAGAATGGAAGAAATTACACGGTTTTTTCAAAATGTTTTTACAAGCCAAGAAAGTAATTAATGAAAAAGTGTTACATAAGTTACTGCACTACAACTGCAGTCATGATCAAAAATAAGATTCAAGATGCTGTTAGCTAAGTTGCAGTCAAAAGCAGGGGAAAGGGAAAGAGAAGATTATGGAAATAGTAGAAAAAGACACAAGATAGTAAACCATCAGTTTTATTGACCTACTTAAGTGCAGCATAACAAAAGCACCTTCAAAAGACATTCAGTGTATTGCAAAAATTATTTGCAACCCTAGATAGCCTTTGACTTTATCCATATTTTGACTGGAAAGCTGCAGAAATGATTGCATATATGAAATGCACTAATAAAGAGAAGCAACAAAATCAGATAAATTGAAGTGAAATTAATATGCAAAATTAATGCAACCAACATCCTGAGAAACCCAACTCTATCCCAACAGAGTTCAGTTCTTAAACTCAAAGAAGTTCTACCTTAATATGAAAAATACTGAGCTCAGAGCTCATTTGTTTGTAGCTACCCACAGCAACACCTTACAGAAGGTGCAAACTCTGAAAAGAATTCCAATGTTTTCTGAACAGCATCAGCTGTTCCATGGAACTGCACACTGACCTTGGGCATTGCCTAAAGGTGGGTTTCAATGCAATCAATCCATCAAAACCTTGTCTCTCACACTTGCCAGGAGTAGCTTACCTAGTAAGCAGAGTAAAACTACTAACATTTTTAATTAGCAGTACTTAATCAGTCTCAAGCAACAAACTAACACAGAGAAATCAATGCAATAAACATTGCTTAAGTCTACTAAATGTACTGGTGTAAATAGTGGCAAGTTTCATTGGGCTTTTAAATCTACAGGTTTTGACAACATTCAAGTCAACAGATAATATAAATTATGGCAGTAAAATTTAATCTCTGCATGAACAGCTTCTTTGTTCTTCTTTTTTCCCCCAAGAAGTGTAATTATTTCAACAGAAAAACACAAACTTAGTTACACTTGGGATACAACAAGTTACAACAAACAAACTTAAACACTTGTGTTCTTTAAATTCCCTTGTTTGATACAAGACCACATGGTTAATGATTACTGATCCCTTACAAAGGTTTATCTGTTGTAGTAAAACCTGATTAATAGAATTCCTTTAGCTTGGCAATTAAAATAAATATTACATTACTATTAAAATCCAAAGACAGAACTGCAAGAGCACTAGACTGCAGCAAAAATTAAGTATATATTATTCCAAGTACAGATAACCAAAATTTACAGAAACTGTCGAACAAGTGAAAACACAAAAAACCCACAACTTGAATAAAAGGAAAGTTGAGAGCCAAGTACAATTTTTCGAATTGCAATAAAACTTTGCAAATACATGCATAGACAATAAAAAAATCTACTTTACTAAAAGTGCAATCTATGATGCTACCAAAGCACCGCCTTTAAATGAATCATTCCTTTTGCTATCATTTACGTGTGCCTTTCCAGGCCAAACAAGAATAGGCAATTCCATAAATTCAGACCAATGAGGTGACAAATGGAATAACTAGCTCCAGAACATGAATTTTCACAGCTTTTTACTCTAAAAGCTAGTATTCCTTTTATTCTAAAAACAAGTAACAACTAATTCCTGCCTATTCTCTAACATATTCAACTTCATATACACTTAAAAAAAAATCTCCTTTAATAAACACAAGCACATGCTTTTCTTACCGGAAAGGGCTTTCTACCTGCAGGCCTATTTGAAATGGCTCCAAAAGAGAGAGCAAGAGGGTAAGGACTTTCATAAAAGGAGATAATATTTTTATATGCTTTAACACCCACTTGCACTCTTCAAATTAGATCAGCATTTGTCAGAATTGTATACTTCTACATATGCACAAAAAAAAGTACACACGTGAGCACAAATAAGAGTGTACATAATTGCTAAATAAAAGATATTTGAGGAAACAAGAACCAAGCAACTATAGAAAATTAAAATGAAGACAAGTAGGATTTTAGCCCCATTTTTCACACAGACATTTTGATACAAATGGGATCTGAAGATTTACATTTTCTCACAATATTTTATTTTTATTCCCATATGTATTGCTACATCAATATATGCCAAGTTCACATAACAATACCTGAGCACAGGCCCACTGACCTACATATGAAAAACACCTGCAGTAGCCCAGTAAAACCCAGAAGGGAGGAAGAAGTTTTGAGAACAGTTTTCTACCTTATTGAAAATAAGCCAGATGGCAATTTAGGACAAACCTGGGCAACAGTTTCATGTTACATTTTTCCTTCAAAAAATGCCAGTTAGAATTTGTTCAGTGATCCCTATTTTGTTGATCCAAACCTAAGAATGCCACCTGCATGCTGCTCTGCCTGCACACTGTACACGAGTCTGATTAATCTGTTTCTGCAGTGTAGCAAATCACCCGCCCACATGAAGATGTGGCTGATAGAAGCCACACCTCAGAGAGGCTTCAAGCAGAAACAAGGAAATCAGGTCAAACATACAGCCATGTCTGTTGCATTGTGTCTTCCTGTCACCTCTGGGACTCCAACCTAACTCAAAAACCTCTCTCTTCTCACGAGCATCGTCCCAACGCCAACACGACCACCACCCCGGTCCCTTGCACGAGCACAAAACAGGAGAACAAACTGCAGCACAAGCCCAGCACAAGCTGAAGCTGCAGCCTTTGGTGTGTCATTAACTAATCAGGAAGATAACAGAAAGATGGTTTCATAAGTCAGTTTTGAGCTTTTCTGTATGGGTGCAAATATTTAACTCTGCTTGCACATGCCTCAGGGCAGGACTTGCAAAGTGAACATAATCACTTTTAGCACCCCACTGAGCAGTCTACAAGGAGAAAGAACCACCAGCCTGTAGTTCTGCACACTCAGTTCATGGCCAGGAAAATCCCTTCTGACAGGGGACAAGAGAGAGAAAAGAAATGTGTTGAAACTAAAGGAAACAATATCTCCATAACTGAGATACCTCCATAATGGAGATACAGTAACTCACTAGAATCTAAGCAACATTACCAAAGAAAGTTTGTGCATAAATATGCATAACACGTAAATAAAATGTTTCTTCTTAATAGGAGTTACCCCCCCAAAAAATGTGATACCATTCATCATTTGATATGTAAAATGTTTTAGCAGAAATCAGGAAAATTTTGCCTTGTTTGGATCCACAGGAATGCTTGGTCACACGGAGCCAACAGATTCCTGACACCATGTCCTCCAATTGTTTGCTATTTAACATAACATGTTTCCAAATAAGGGAAAATTACCCCTGCCTGTAATGGGCCTTTTTAAACTCAGCCTGCCAGAGTGCCTGGAGTTTTCTCTTCCCTCATCAATATAATAAATATTGCATAAATATGTTCGAGGAGAAAAACAGCTGCATTCAGTTCTGTCTGAAAAATGTTGACTTTTGTTTCTTGAAGGTAAGCTAGTATTTTACCTGTAGACAAATTCAACAGCCAGTAGATTATACAAAATCCTTTTCCTAAGCTGTTGTACTCAATAGAAGAGACAGTACAACATGTAAAACCATACAAAAGACAATTTTCAGAGACAGGATACAAATGCATCAGAGAAATATTGACCACAAGGTATGGAGCACTTCTTTTATACTCAGAGGCTTATAACCAGTTTATGCCTGAAACAAACACTGACTTCCTTTTTTCCTGCTGGTGAGCTACAAGTTCAATTGCAGAAATGACACCGAGCATAACAATCTTCTTCCTTCCTACTGAATTTTGCTGTGGGCAAAGGAAAACATGTTAGCAGAAAATGCCATCTATGACAATTTGCAGAGAAATTCAAGGCTGAGCTGCAGAGGGAGATGTGGAGGGGAAGAGGCAGAACAGCTGACCATTGCTGACTGGCACACTAAGTCACCTGAGGTAATTAAACATATTGGAATGTTTTTGAGAACTTCTTACCAGAAAGATTGCTAATTGGTGTTAACTCCATTAAATTATTTGCCTAATAAGCAGCTATTAAAAGTTGCTAAATAGAGGAAAGCAGAGGTAATTTTACCTTCCTTGCTTGAGTACTGCATACTGCTCTGCTCATCTCTAAACAGAATGAGCATAATTTCAAAGAAAGGGGAAGTCTTCATAGGCAAAAAGTATAGGATAGAAAACAAAGTGAAGAAAAACAAGCCAAAAGCATGCAATAGAAAATAAAGTTATTCTCCAATTGATTATATTTTGAAAAGCTACTAGCTTAAAAAAAAAAAAGTATACAAACTAGATATGAACTGCCTTTACATAAATGCCTTAATACACGGTTACAATAAAGAGTTCTATTGATCATCATGTCCAAGACACCAATTTTTTTCCAAGTGAGATCAACATGACGGAACATACAGACATGTTTATATTGAGTAAGATAAAAATCAAGCAGTCTGGAACACATCTTCACAGTTCAGGACACAAGGCGATTAGTAATTGTTTTTTGTTAGGAAGAATTATATTAAATTGGTGTGTGCTAGACTTCCAGCAATACCCTTTCTCAAGCCCCAGGCAGATGGTTATTTCAAGATATTAGATAAGCTATTTATTTCTCTGAATTTGTAAGGTAATGATTAGGCTCTTAAACAAGATTTTAACCAGTTACTTATGGACCAGAACAGGGGCAGAAGCACACAATAACATGCCTAAAATCCTATTTGTGAATAACATCAGTTTTTGCCTGAACGAGCAGTCTCTACAAAAAAATACAACTCCCTAAAGAGCCTCCGTGGATTTCTACATTACACCAGTATGGATAATAAACATGGCTTTTTGCTTACAAAAGCAGACACCAATGTTTTAGTTAGAGTTTATCCCACAGGAATTGAATCCTGTCCTCTCAGGAAGTGAAATTCCAGCAATATGTTTCTGAATAACAGATGTCAGTTATAGATGCTCAGTAGAAATGCAAGTTAATTATTTTATGAAAGCAGTAAAAATAGTGCCCGAGACCACTTTGTTCTGAATACAATATTTTAATTGTCTGTGAAGATCTACAGTTACATCCAAAATTTGATTCCATTAATTCATTTATTTAAAATGGGTTAACAGAAGAATATGATACATGCATCCTCCTTGTCTGTTATCCAAGTCTTTGGAAGAAAACAAGTAAGTAATGCTAAATTATGTACAGCAAAGTAAAAACCCTTTAGGGCTTCTTGCAGCATATTTTCAGTACTACTGATTTTTGGACAATCTGTTCTCATGCGTACACTAAAACAAATTCTGCTAAAGCAAGTTTTTTAAAAAAGTAAACCTACTCTAAACACAAAGGTGCTTTGTCTGTGAATTAGCTAAAAACTTCCAGGCACATAACAAAAGTATGCAAGAATATGCCATGAGTGGAATAAAAATACACAATGTAACCTGTCAGGCACCCTCCGAGTGGAAAATTTCAAAATCACCATATTTCTCCTATAAAAATAAACAACATAATTAAAGATGTTTCTTAATTTAGCATTTCTGTTTTGCTTTATAATTGTTTCTTATACAGTTATAAAATTTATACAGCTAAAGAGCATTATTTACTTAT
This sequence comes from Promerops cafer, assembly GCA_013398275.1. NCBI lineage: Eukaryota > Metazoa > Chordata > Aves > Passeriformes > Nectariniidae > Promerops > Promerops cafer. The sequence goes on from VZSE01000421.1 coordinate 425,111, forward strand.
ATGAACAAATACACAAAAAGAATGGGAGACAATAATCCAAAGCAACATTTCACAGCTTCCTGACTTGTTTACTGCTGGGAACTGCATATGCAACCCTTTAACCCTACACAAAACAAATCTGTCACCTGTATCTCTTTAGGATAGTATGCCATTAATGGCCAGGGGTCTTTTTCCTAAACAAATGCTAAAATGACTCAAAATTCTTACAATGGAGCAGCATGGACAATCTTTGCTACCCTCCCTTGACAGAGGTTTTTCCAACCCATGCCTTATTCCACTGGCAACTTTTACTTAGTTGCTCTATCGGTGTTCAGTTGGTATCTATCTTCTGTTGAACATCCATAAGGCCAGACCTACAACCTCTCCTTACTTATTCTCTTCTCTCTAAGATCTGGTTGGGCAACAGTAACAGCTGGCTGGGACATCCCATGCTGCAGCAAGCAGGGGCATGGAGAGAATGGAAGAGTTAAAACTTTGACACACCTTCTGCTGAAAGTTGTCTATGCTACTTTTAATTATGGAATATTTCATATCCATGGAACATTCAGTTATTTACTAGCATCACTATACATAAGCAAGGTCCCAGTTTAGAGATATTAACACTGTCACACTGCATAAAACAGTCTTTTTGCATATATTCAATGATACAGGCATTCAATAATTGGGCAGAAATCAGAGTTAAAATAAATTCAGACAGTAATACAGCCTTAACTAATCTAAATGGCTGTGCATCATATTTATTAAGAACAGATTTCTCAAGTACTCACCCTCACATCATCTACCCTCTATCTGAACTGAACTTATATATATAATATATTACACTTTATATATATTATATACTTTATATATATGTTTATATTTTATAATATAAAAGGAGAAATTGCACAGAAATCTATTTCTGCAATATTTTTAATGCATTGATTAGCAAGTTCCATTAGATATTCAACTAAGGAAAAGACAAAAAGTGAAGGTAATGTTAGATAGGCATCCAAACCCAGAGTTTTCCCCAAACAAAAACAAGACGACATACATTTTAAAAATTACATGACAAAGTAAGTAATTCTACACTAGAAAAACCATTACTTCAAAAATATATTGTTATTAAAACATTTGTGTATAAAGAGCTGCCCGGAAGATTTCTAGAATCCCTAACTACATGAAACACATTTGCTGTGCTCAGAATTACAGTGCAGAACTTCAGCATAAATGTTCATCTGTTACAACTTGCATTAGTCAGAGATAACAGGCAAGAGTTCCTGCAGATTCCAACGTTAGTCCAAAAAAGTGAACAGCCACTCAGGAGAATCCTGTCAGATATTCCCAACAACTTCTAAAAGATCCTCAAACACGGGACAAGTGTAGCCTCCTAATAAGCTGCAAGTTATGTTACCAAAAATTCTTGAAGATTCTGGCTTTTCTCTGTCTCTCTGATATCTTTCAAAGTCTGTGTCATCAGAAAAAAAGGCACTGCCCACAGCTCTCTTCCTTCTGACTGCAAAAAAAAATATGAACAATAATAAACCACTCAGAGCAACTCCAGGGCCATGGTAGCTTCAAAGGCAAAGTAGGCAGCCCAGCATTCTGCCTGTGACTAAACCAATCACAGCTGCACGATACTGAACAATTGTGGGCGATTTCTAATTTAGCACAACATTCTGCTATGAAGTACAAAGTGTAACTTTAAGCTCCCTGCTGCAATTAAAGCAAAGGTGGAATTGTTCTTTTTTCCATAGCTCTGCTTCAGTATTACCTACTAAGAGTTTTCAGAACCACATTGGCTGATGGCAGTCTACGTCTGACACTCTTTATGAACATAGGCAGAAGGGTCTAAAACCAGCTGTGCATCTTATATGCTCCCCCAAAAAAGACCTAGTAAAGTAGTGAAATTCTTTCTGGAATCTATGTGGCATTTTCAGTTAGGTACTCTTGCACCCAGCATTTTACAAGACCTACACAATTCCTCCATTAAAAGTTTAGCATTAGAGAAATGCTGTCTTTACCTTTTCAGTATTCCTGTTTCATTCTTAGCTTGGAGCAAAAAATAAGTGGTAAATCAAATTACTTGAGAAGACCTATTAAGGGTGCTTGAGGTACACAATCAGAACATATAAAATATGTACAGGATTTGTTGGGGTGAAAAAGGCAAGGCAAGACAAATGCAACAGATAAGACATTTCAAAAACAATTTACCAAACATGACAACCTAAAAAATTCCCTTACACTGCAACTCAGATGAAGTTTGTAAAACAGTTCAAAAGCTGAAGTGAATTCAAGCATTGATCTTCTCTAGTAAATAAACCATCTACTAGGAAGTCTCAAACCTCCTGAAAGTAATAAATTACTGCTAACAAGGTTATCAAAGATGAGGAGAAGGAGTTAACACCCCTTTCCCTGAGTAACATATTAACTATAGCTTCCTAGGTAGTATTACTGTTTGGCTGAAACCTTATCCTGCAACATTTTCAAACTAAATAACAGAGAAAACAAAACTTAAGTGTACTTAGTAAGCACTGCAAACATAAATACCAAATGAATTATTCATTCTGTAGCATTCAAAAAACTTAAAGACATTAAAGAAATATGGCAAAAATCCCGGACTCAAAAAACATTTAAGTTTATGTATAAACATATATCCTTAAACAGAATAAAGCACTGCTTTTAGAACAGTTCTCATATAAAGCCAGGAGAGCAATATTTTTTTCCCCTGTATCTGAACTAAGTGTCACCTTCACAGTCCACAGAAATCTGACACAGTGGGAAGACTTAGTGGCAAGGTCCATATGTCCAAAGAGCATTTCCTACCTCACAACAAAACAATTATAGTCTATTATAGAAGGAGCCCAGATGCTGACACCTCAGGAGATGTGAAATGAATCCTGTTCCTAAGGATTCTGGTCAGTAACACTGTGCATATGCACTTCAACACCTCTGGGCCCTACAAACTCAACAATGTTAAACAACAAATTAAAATAATATGACTAGGCAAAGCAGCAAACTGCATAGTAAATGCTACACAAATATGCTTTTTCAATCACATCTTGAAGTTTGCATGGCCTGAAGCGCCAGCTCCCAAATGATGCTGCATCCTCAAAGTCCAGTACAACAACAATAGCCTTGGCATGAGCAACAGCCATTCAGAAAAGCCAAGAAGGAAGCAGGCTCACTGCTGGATATTTCCAGTGTGAGAAGCAACAGCTGCTACTGGTCTGGCTGCTTTCCTCCACTCTGGGCCCTGTACCCCACCAGTAACGATCACAAATGCTTCACCCAGCATTGCAAAAACAAAGCTTTCTGCCTGCCCTGCCAAATGCAAATCTTTATTTCCCTATTTCCTCTGAAAGGAACAACAACCAAGAGAGAACTGGAGGATGGCTGAAAGCCATCCTTTGGATGGTGACACCTTAGCAAAAATAAAATATCACTTCTGATAGAAGTATTTAACCCATATTCAGATATTTAGGTATACCCATTGTCTTTAAAAGCTTCTAGGTTAGGAATGAAATATTGAAGTTGCTTTCATTACAATTAAACCTCATATCCATTTCAGTTGCTAACAGAAAAGTATAATCTGTAAAATCAAGGGATTTTGCCTATTTAACAAACAAACTAGCTCCAAGTTGTATTTTGAAGTATTCTCTGTTTAACAGCAGTTTAACAGAGATAGGCCAAAGAAATAGCAAGTTTCAAAATATCCCAGACTATCAGTTGAGGCTACTTCATAGAACAGGTGAACATGTCAGAGACAACGGCTCATTATTCATGCAAATATTACAGGCTACTTAAAACTCGTGGGCAAGATGCAGAGGACAAGAACAGCATTTACCTTGCCCTAGCACTGCAAATACATTGAGAACCTCATTACTGGCACCTGTACTTGACACCAGCATGAACGTCATAATTCACCCTTTACTACGTCTCTAACTTACACACAGTTCACATACTAACACTGAGAAAACTATCAGGAACTATCCTCTCCACTAGGTATCAAACAACCCTGGGGTTAAGCAGAATACTTCAGGGAAATTCCTTATATGCTTTAGCTCCACACAATACAGATTGTTCTGTAGTTAGGTGCTGAGGTCAAATTCACTACCTAGCCAAACAAAAGAAGCTTTGAAATACCCAAGCAGTAATATAAATGGCAGCCTCTGAGTTGATCCTGGGACATAAAATGTTTTCCATAGTGGTTTATCATTGATTTTTCCAATTCTCATCTGTGTGCAGAAAGCAACAAAGCATTTCACATTTAAGTCAGTCTTCTTCAAAATTCTGAATGCAAAACCTGCCAAGAAAAAAAATTATAGGTCTGTCTTGATAGTTGAATACATGCTCCTTTCCAGCTTCTAACCAGACTCTTACTACATTCCCAATTAACATAGGAGAATTAAGCTTGTCCTTTATGAGCATTCAAACTACAGCACAGACCTGGAAAAGCAAACACAACTTTCGCTCCTTTAAACATCATATTTCCCTTAACTTTTATGGGCAACAAGTCCTTGTTATGAGCTGAGTGTTTCACTTCCACTTTCATTTTAATTGTGTACACCAACAAAATTTTGAAGAAGGCAAACTGAACTAGACACATTCACGAAACATTTCTACAGTCAGTTTCCAGAGCAGAACCCAAGACAAGACCAGATAGTTTCACTTCAAGTATTCACAATCATATGAGAGCAGTGAAACAATTCTTTTCATTCTAATAACCCTTATAAACCTTTGGGGGCAGGGCAGGTGGCGGACTGAATAAAAAAATACAAGAGGCCACGAAGTCTGAGAAGTTAGTTATGTTCCCTCAGTGTTCTACAAATAAGAGTGGCCTGTAGTAACTACAGAGCCCATTTTCTGAAGCAATTTGGATGAATCATCTTCAAAAACTTAGTTGATCAACCTGCAAAATCATCACTATCACCCAAAACCCTACAGCTGCCTAAAATCTCCACCCACGGTCAAATCTGAAGTTAGAAGACCAAAGACAGATAGCAAACCACAATATCTAGTCTTTAAGCAGTTACACTGTTACTGTATTCTGAAAACTGTACATTCCATTGGTATGTTTAGGTCTCTGCCTAAAGTCTTCTCAAACACTTCACAGACCCCAAAAATACAGTAGCAAAGAATAAATGACCAGAATTAAAGAAGTGCTTCTTAAAACATTTCTACTAAAGCATAAAAAACATCCATGCAAATGAATAATCAACTATTACATTCATATTTTAAAAATAAAAACAATAATTTGGGCAACAAGGCAATGGCTGTCTTGTTCTTTGGCTTTTGTAAGAATGTTAATGTGCTGCTGACAGCCTTTTGGGTACAGAAAACTAAGTATGATAAAAGAAAATCACAACCAAAAAAGTCATCGTAATTTTGTTAACTTCTGGCAGGAAAGAAATCTCAGTGTTAGGAGACTGCAAACCAATACAAATCAACAGCAGAAACACAGTTCAATAAAATCAATTTTAAAAGTGAGTCAATGCCAGCAAAAATTTTGCCAGTCCTCAAACTGAAAACACCAAATTAGTTACACCTCCCAAAAACTAACCACATAAATTATGATGCAGCTTACTGCAACATACAACATTCTCCTTTAAGTATTTTACCCTTATTCTTTCTACTTTAGCAATCACTTCAAACATTTGCACAAAAAGAAAAATGAAATGCTGATGGAAATGGCAACTATACTGTCAAATTGTTTTGTCTCAAATAACACAATCACACCTTGCAGTTTCACAGAAGATTAGCAAAAACATATGAAACAGCCACCCTTACTCCAGTGTGTCCACCCAATTCAATCTTGCCAAGGGCTATCTAGCAGCAAATGGTGCAGTACAGAGGGTGATGGCAACAACAATTTTTCCCCAAAACAACACATTTTTCTTTCAAAAAACAGTCCACTGTAATGAGATTCCTAGCTCAATTGTACCTGTTCATGCAGACATATTCTCCCACTTCACCCTGGAAACTGGGAAGCGGGGGCAGAGATATATCTGTTTTCAAATATTCTGCTGATTTTACAATTAATGCCTCCAGGTCTCACAGCATGAAAATAAGTACCAGTTTCCTTGTAGTTGCCTGCTTCATAATACTCTTTATTTCAAAGAGGCCTACCACACCCTTGCTATCTCCCTCCTAAGACTCAAAACCCATCTGGCTGTCACAGTGTTTTTCCATCCCTCCCTCCCTCCCTCCACTTTCTTGGCCTTCCTTGCTTCCAGCCCAGTGTTCATTCAACCTTTGCTTAGCTAATTTCAGCATATTATTCCAGCCAAAAATGGACCCAACAATTAAATTGAAATGGCTCAGCATGAGGAAGAAGACATGCTGAAGGCCTAAACTGCAGCTGCCTTTAGCTTCTGAAGAACCACAGCCACAACCGTAGAGAACTTTTAACACCAAGAAGTCCTACTAGCTTGACTTACAAAAAAATATGTATGCAAAAGCACCAGCAAGCTTGATTCAAGTTTCTTAGCTCAGTTGGTTAGAGCATGGCTCTAGTAACACCAAGGTTGCGGCTTCAGTCGCATTCAATGGGTCAATTTACTTAGGGGCAGGACTCGATGACCCATCCTTCTAACTCAGAATATTCTGTGTGCTTCTGTATATTTTCTAGTTTTACACATCCCTTCAAATTATAATGATTAGTATTCTATTTCTATGTATTCATAATTCATAGTATTTCTTCCTGACCAACACCCAGGCTTTTTCCAAAGAACAATCCACAATTACTCCCAAAAATCTCAAGCATAACAGCTAATCAGAGATCCATTTAATCAGTTAAATCAACCCTAAGAATACACTTAATGGTACAAAAACACTCATTAAAGCAAGCTCCTTCTCTTTTCTCTCCCTGCACCACTCTTTTGCATGTCAACACTACCATCTCATCACTCTGTCACACAGTATCATGAAATACTTTCAGAGACCTCTGCAAGCAACAGCAGCTTAGATTGAGTCCTAGTTCATCACCCCACTACACACCAAATTTCCAGTAATTTCTGATGCTCCATTTGTAACCATTTAGTACTGTGAAGATGCATCCTTTTTCTTTCCAGTAAGACAAGGTACCTGTAATCACAGGCAAGAAATCTGTTTTGTAAGAAAACAGTGATTTCTGCGAACCTGATCACAGACCAGGTTGCATACAGAGCTTCCACTCTGCTGGAATAAGGAAGTCTTACCACTCGTCAACATCAAGAGAAATTAGAGCCTTGACTACTGTTCATGGGATACTATAAACAGACATGAGGCAACATAAAACAAGCTCCCGAGTGCTTCGGAGACAAAAGAATAACACATCATTGATGCATAGTTTCTTAGGATGTTTACTTAATAAACAAAACAAACTAGTTTTACTTGGATTCTTTTATAACAGTGTTTAAAATCAGTCAATTGGATGCATTTAGACTTCAGATAGGTGGGGTTTTTTAGCTTTCAAACATTTATAGCCGAACCAGAATGGGACATGTTCTTATTATCCTGTATTAATAAAATCACATTTCATCAGTTTCACTTTATAGAAGTAAATAATTATGCCTGGCAAGCAATTTTAATTTTGAGATATAAACTCTCTTACAATAAATCAATAGGCAAAAAACAAATTAACTCCTGAAACAAAAGTTTCATTCCAAACCATCCGTTTTTCTGCAAGCTAAGTTACTATCATCTACAATAACTAATCTCTTTAAAAAGCCCTACTAAAATCATGACTCTACTGCTAATCTAAAAGCCTCTCTCTACAAGTGTTATGGATAGCTGAAGTATTTCCTTATCAATTTTGAATGTCATTTTTCAGATTCACAGTTGGTAACATCTGGGTAAAACATTGCTTTTTGTGAGTACATAAGTCTCACCCACCTTTCTCAATTGCTATTTACTTGGCATGTGTGGGCTTCCACTAAAATGGTTAATAATTGTTTCCCCCAACACTTTTATCTCCTCACAGGATACTGTTATGCAGCTGTGCACTGAACTGAAGCAAAGACCTGATACTGGCGAACAAAAACCCAGCTTACAGCTCAATCAATTCCCCCAAGCAGCGCACCTCCAGTCAATTTTTCTATATGCATTATAGAGGGAGGGAGAGAAAGCAACAAGCACAAAGGAGGAGCACCCCTTCCTGCAGAAACAGCCCATTTCAAGGTCAAGTTAAACCCGTCACAAGGTTAACATCCTCTACAGCTGCAGAGCTACAGGTCCCAAACCCCTGCCTGCAACACTACCACTGTAAAGCCAGTTATCGGCACTGGAGCTTCACAAGAGCAAAACCAAAACATTACTTTGCTTTAAAAGCAGCCTTGGAATGAAATCCCAGTGAACACGTAATACAGGTTCATATACTGAAGTCAATGGAATCCTTTTCAGTGGCTCTTATCTGTATTTTAGACTGACATATTACTGTGCTGCTTCCAAAATAACTAGAATACCCTCTACAGCACTGATAGTTTCAGTAAATATGTTCAGGGAACATGAACCAGGTATGAAAAGAGACTGAGGCAGCCAGGTTCCATAAAAATACTGAAGGTGTTTTTAAGTTAAGTTTTTCAAATAAAAATTGAAAACATACTCTGGGAAAGACAGAATTGTCTCTGTACATTTCATTTGCAACTAAAATCCACCAGTAGAAAAGGATATAAATATATTTTTCCTTCCTAACACTTAACAATATACATTTTTGAACTATATGCTATTCTATAATCTAAATTTCATATTTAGCAAAACAGTAAAAAGTACTTGGCACTAAAAAAGAGCAATTTGATTTTCACTGCAAAACAATTTTTAATACTTCAGGCGATGAAAATAACTGAAGCCAGCGGTATTTTCACACAGATATACAACGTTACAGCAAAAAGTTACCTTGCAACCTTCTGTATATAGCAATCTAGAATTAAAACTATGGTAGAAGACTCCTACTCAGAATAACTACCTTTCATATTTGTTTCTAAATCATCACAGAATGCCTGATTTGCATATGCTTTTTATTTGTTAACAGTACAGTATTTCTTGTTTGTTGTTCTTCAAATGAAAATACTGTGTAACTTTTCAAAATGAAGAAAAACTAATCAAGCTTGTCATTTCCAGACTACTAGAGAGAAACAACATAAGATTCTTTTTATATGCTTTAGATGTAGGCATAAAAACAGAAGACCCCTATTTAATGCATCTAGTGAGGGCATGAAGAAGGGAGGAATGCATATCAAGTAAAAGCCTATGACTGGGACAAAAAAAAATTCAGATTGACAAAAGTTATTAGTCAAAGCTCATGATTCCCTAGCAAAGCTCACTGAACATACTTCTACATGAAAACTGAGTATATCTAAAAAATAATCACTTACTGAGCCATTCACTCATTCGTCAAATGCTACATATATTTTAAAAAAAAACAAAGAAAAAAACACCATTCAGGAGTTATTCTTGACAAATAGCGAGGGGAACCACAAGGAGTTACTTACTATTAAAAATAAAATAACATTTGTGTGAAGATTTCCTTTCTAAATAACATCTTTAGCTTGCAGGAAACTGAATTTAAGTAATTCAGTTCACAGAGCCACTAGATGGAACTGAGAAAAACTGTTCCTTTATCTCTGTAACATTAACACACGTGTTTAATAATTGCATACAATTAAGCCCTTCCTTTATTCTAAACCATGAAGTGAGAAGGAGCATTCAGACCACACTTTAACAAAGTTTCTCCTTTTAAGGAGGAAGTACACAGCCTACAAAACCAAAACATCTTCAGCAAATTTATATTCAAGAAAATCTTGCTTAAATTAATACTCTGTCACAAGGTTTGTTTGCTTTTAAACACAGCTTTAAATAGGTTAAGGTAAACTACTGTTTTTAGTAAACTACTCATCTCAGTTCTAGAAGCTGAGCACATGACAATTTCTTACAAATGAACATTAACTACAGAAACACAGTACATACCAAAAAAAAAAAAATCAGGTATTAAAATTTTAGCTGGAAACAGTATCAGAGGGCTGGGCTGCTGACAGTTTTTAAATGATTCATGATGCACAAGAAAAGGTAGGAAACAGAAACTGTTGCCTAGAGGAAAAGGATCAAAGCTATCTTTGCATTCCTATAAATTCTGAGCTACTGCAGAAGTTAAGCTTCACACAATCCAAGCAGCCTCAACAACAATTCCAATTCACACAAGTTTCTGTGGTGCTGCTTGTGGTTTGCAACACAAGCTGCAGTAACTCAGAAGGGAACTTGGGTTCCCTTCCCATCTCAACATCTAGGAATCGCTGGACAAAAGATTCACCTGCAACAGCATAACACTGCATGAGAGAAAATCTCCTGATATACTGAAGAATCTTGGCTAGAGATCACAGGAATGAGATCGAAAAAGTCAGTGGTTCTTACCTCTTAATTTGAATTCTGTTGAATCAAATGAGTCAACAGTTTTGAGTGCTGTGAGCTCAAATTCTTAATTGTATTGACAAGCACATTATCTTCAATTTCCAAGATTAATTTTAGTTAAAATTCTACAGTGCGTCTCATTATACAGATTTAAAGACATCTGCCTCTACCAGCTCTTTGTAAAATGCCATGGATTTTTTGGACTTGAAGGCAAATGAGCAAGATCCAGAAGAAAGAGGCAGGGGAAGGAAAGGTATAAATAAATTCTCTTCAGTTAAGTTTGAATTGCGCAGAGAAATGAAGTGAACAAGGGCAAATTTTCTGAGAATCATCACATTCTGTTTGTGCTGATTCTAAATTTTAACAACGCATTATAACTTTATTCACCCCTCTTCTTTCAGATATGCAGTTTCCATAGTAACTGGAGATACTTAGTAGTAACCAAAGGCAGAATAACACTAACTTACGTAATAACTTGAAACTCACCTTGGTTTCTAAAAATGTGTATATGCTTATTTTAGGACAACAAACATTGTGGTTATTTTTTACACATTCCCTACGCAGTCAAGATAAACATCTCAAGTTCCCGTATTTTAAAAAGCCAGTTTCACAGATGGGATGTAACAGACTAATCCCAATGAAATCTTCTCATACATCAGGATTTCTGCAGTAAATTAAGTCAACACTTATGTAAAATAATACACTTTTGACTCCTGAAGAGTCTTTGACCATGCACTAAAAATTTAAAAAAAAAAAAACACTAGTAATTTTCTTAGCTTTCCCACATCACAGCTCTTTGCTATGCATTCCTCTTCCTAAATGCTGATGGAGAATGAATACTAAACATAAAAAAGATGTAAAGATGAACAAGTTAGAGAACACAATTTGAAGGCTATCAAAGTGCTTACTTTATACAAATACTAAAAAATCCCCAGTGTTTTTAGGTGATTTTCATAGTAGTAGTTTCATCATGGGAAATCTTATCAAGATCAACGGCTCCTGTCACAGGGTACAGTCCTCTTTTGACAAATATATGGCAGCTCAACTTAGGTATGATAGATCAGTATCCCTGGAGTTAGGCAGAAGAAAATGAGTCATGCCCGAGTTGCGTAGGCCCAGCTTTTCAGAATTGGGTAGGAGGTCCTCAGAAAAGCAGAGCTGTCTTCAGAAAGCTTATAGCTGAAAGGGCAACACAACAACCTGCTGATGGAGAGATGACAGAGTTCAAACATTTCAGGGAGCGACACTGGGGGTATTAAAGAAAGGGTCTGCTACATACTACTACTCTAACACAAGAAAAAATACCAGCTAAATAACCTGTCTAAATCACAACACTAAGATTGAATCCTCAGAAGAGGTGAAGGAAAAACCTCACAGGACACCAGAAGGTGCAGAACACACTGGCAGAAGCACTGAAGAGCTACAATCAAAACACTGGAAGGCTGTAAGGTAAAAAAACTCAGCTAAGGGCAAAGGAAGTTACAAGTGCTTGATGTCTTATCTCTGAGTGGGAGTCCAATGCCACGAAGCTACATAAAGGCCAGGACTTTTCCTGGTTAATTGTTTTTTAATATTTGTTTCAAAACTGTCTACAAATCCAGCCATTCATAGCTTTTCTAACTGTATCTTATAGTTAAGACAATGCAACCACTGACTGAGCTATCAAAACACCGATCTCTCCTGAACTTCTTTTCTTCATCACTAAAAATAAAAAAATAAAGAAATTAAAAGCTTAATTTAACTGAGAAACTAATTACATTTCAAAGGCAGATGACTGCATTGAGATGCTATCAAAAAGTAAATGATAGCTTGAAGTCAACACCCTTTAGAGGAGACAGGACTTGAAATTTCTGTCCTCCCTCCAGAAACAGTAAAATCAGATTACAAGGAGCTTTACTAGAGACAAACAGAAGAAATGGAGTTGCAAAAAACAAACAACAAAAAAAACCCCAAACCTGTAATGCTAAGTCTCCATCACTAGAGAAATCTACTAGCAGTTTACTAAGAAAGCAACAGAAGTCTCATAGCTCGCAAACTTTTAAGACAAGTGAGACATGCCAAACGAGTCATGCAAAATCATTTCGCTATGTGCCCCAATTCACCATCCTCTTTGTATTAGCTCACCATACATGAAGTCTCACACACAACCACCAAATTCCAAATGCATTATTCAAGCCCCAAAAAGGTCACTGATGCAGTTTCACAGTCACCTTAGTGCTAAAATTCTGTGAACAGCTCTGTTCAGACTATCACTAAGTGCCATCACAGGAAGCAGACCATCTTTGTTACCATCTCTTGACACCATGGTCCTCCTTCTTCTTTGTACTGGTGCTAGGCTTAAAGCAAGCCAGGAAACAGTCTGATAAGAAATTCATAGTTTTACCTGTTGCCTGTGGTTCTTGTCACATTCCTGCAAGCCAAAGCAACAGACAGTGCTCATCACAACATCAGGACAAGTTGGATGGTACAAAGCAGAAAGGGAGCATGAAACTCCTTCCCTCCTTGTGGGTTTCCAGCAGTGGGATGAGCATGCCTACTCCTACTAGCTCTCTTGTAGTGACAATATTGCATGCATGGCCAGCTGGGGTCAACTCCAAAGAAAAAAGCTCCACTTAAGCAGCCACCCACATTATAACAGCTTAAGCCAATTGTAGAGTTGCAGCTAAAAACACATTTTCCAGAAACCTTCGCTTCTCAAATGCCAAAGTCTGATTAATTTGAAGAGCTCAGAGTGTTAAGACGATGGCTAAGTTCCAGAATAGAAATGTAATTAAAAGAAAAATCTTTGAATTGCTAAAAAAAAGATTACATTATGTTGCCTATTGTTTTTTCAGTAAATACAAAGCAGTGCTGTAGTCAAAACTGGTCCCAAATATTATAAGACCTAATTTGAGAAAAATTTATTAGTCAAATACAGGTGCAGGTTCTCTGTCACACCCAAAGGCAGACAAGTTAATCCATGGTCATGGATTAAATTTAAACATGAAAAGAATCCACAATTATCCAGAATTACAAAACAACTTAAAATTGGGTGAATACGAAAATGTGAAAACCCAGTGTTATCTTCAAGCTTAGAACAGAAGGTTCCTCAAAACCTTCTACCAAATTAAGTAGTGAACAAGCAGAGCCGGAGTGAATAGCAAACAGCCTCATGATGTTCCCTCCAAGGGAGACACAGTTCTGTTGGTCCAATTTTCATAATCGTGACTAAATACCTTCAAGCACAGTGTCACATGTTACATATTCAGCTTTCATTTTAAAATACTGTTAAAAAGGCATATATACAACAAGGCAAGACAACAGTAATGATAATCTATGTACTCAATTAAGTAAATACCTGAATATCTGATAAAATATGGTAAAAACAGAATCATAGGCTCTTCCCTAGCCCTGAAACTCATCATACATCCCTTTTCTGTCAAGCCTCTAGATTATCTTTGCCAGCTTCTTCTCTAAGCCAATAAAAACCTCTAATACTGGGAACCTGTTTAACAATCTACATAATTTGACTGTTATAGGTAAAAACTTTCCAGCCTAAATTTAATCTAAATCACACCCACTGAAATTTACTTCCTCTTAATCTACATCACAACCACAGTAAAAAAAAAAAAGAAAAAAAAACAGAAAAAAAGCTTTAAAAAACTCCCAGTGCTTCTGTGAACCATTTCTTAAATACCCATCCCACAGCCTTTTCCACTACATCAAAACAACACAATACTTTAATGAAAAAAAAAAAAATTCATAGGTTCTGAACTTCTCAAGCCACATTGCTACATTCCTCTGTACTTTTTTGATTTAATACTCAAAACTAGACACAAAAGTGCAATCAAAAAGAAAAAAAAATGCCTTCTGTAATTTAAACTCGATCAACATATGCAATGATGGCATCTACTTTTGCCAGCTGCATATTGCTCCTTCAGACCAATTTGTGACTAGGAGTCCTGAATTATTTCCTACAGCTCTGTTTCCCAAACATCTCTATCTGAGCATCCTACAGCCTCTCCCTAGCGCATAATTTTGTATTTAGCAGCTTTTTATCTTCTGGCTTGTACTTCTCAAACCAGTCAAAATTACTGAATTAGAAGTTTATTCTGTTGTTCTCCAGACAAGTGTTGGCATTCTCTCCTAACTCAACAGTGCATTTGCAACTTTTACCTTTTCAGAAAATGATAGATAATATAACTAAAATCACCCCCTAAAAAAGTCGTCTGTTTTTTTCCAAACCTTCAAGAGTTCTTCCAACTTTGCAAAAAGTAACTTAAAACTATTTGAGAATTAGCTAGTTAGATAGGCAAACAACCTCCATGACAAATTGAAACATGTATTTATTAAGTGGATGAACACAGAATTATGTTGAAACCTCCTAAAATTTAAAGCTGTTTGTAAGATGGCTTTTAAGCATATGTATTTTCCAGACCTTACTGTCATGTAACACAATAAATCCACTTATAGCATGTTAGATTTCTCAAATAATAGTACTTCTTCTTCACCAGAGTCACTACTAAGTGGGAGAGAACACAGCTGATAGGCATCTCTGTACCTTTACAGTCCCAGTCCATAAAACATTAAAAAAAATTTATTTTTTCCATACAGACACATCAAAATTGATTAAGCACAAAATGTAGACAGTGCCAGCAGTATTCATAGTAAGAACCACTTAATACCACCTACAACCAGATCAATCACAATCAAAAAACAAAAAGAGAGCTGTTCCGATACAGCATTTCCACAACACCCTTGGGAGGTACAACTGCTGCTTCAGGGACTGCGGATGTTCCAACTTCCTTAGTTTATACAGCAAGCCAACAGACTGGACAATTCAGATTTCAGAAATGTCACGTCCTCAAACAGGACCACTAGATCACGTAGCCTTGCATCTCTACTTTGGAGCTATTTCATGACTACTGCTGAAGTTTCATTAATTATGATTAAAATTCATGTCTTTAAGGTGCTGGGCTGAGAATAAACTCAGCTATGTGTCAGCAGCAGAAGTTCAGCACTTTCAGCTCGGGGTGTCAGTACTATTTCAAACAACATCAGAAGTTTTTCTCTGAGAAATGCACACTACTTTGATTCCGAAGCGATATGGGTTTTTCTTGTTTCGTCCACCTTCCATGTTCTTCCTTCCAATTACGGAGCTTTTTGAAAAGCACATTATGAGACAGGACAAACTTCTAAACGTTTCCAAGAACTTCCTAACAAACAAATCCCATTTTCTGAAGTGAACTGTCTAAAGGCAGTAAAGCTTCTTCCTGTTCTTTACAAGATAGATGTATATAAGCACGTGTATAAGCAATTCAGAGCCATCAAAGCCTGCTGAAATTAGATTATTTAAAATGTTTCAGCACAACCGCTGGTTTTAATTGCAGGCATTCCCAACTGCCCTAAGTACGGTAATGTGACTTTTCTTTAAAGAATTAAGTGAAGGCTGGAATGCCTTCCACTCTCCCGGAGAACTAAACCCCCCTGGGGGCAGGGATGGACACCTCAGACTTCGCAGGAGCTGTGCTGCGATAGAGGGGGACCCGCGAGCTGGCTGTGGCGGGTCCCTCGCTGCCCCCGCCGCAGCTCCGTCCCCGCCGGAGGCCGCCCCGCGGGTGCGGCGCCGGGGCGGGCGCGCTCGGCG